>JAKUBI010000020.1:0-185658 GCA_030563165.1 Teunomyces stri
TGAGTGGTCCAAATACCATTTCCATCGGTCTCAATATCAACAACACCACTGTCAACTTCAGTCTCTCCATTCTTGTTGGTACTCGTGAATGTTGTGGTGTATGTAGTTGAACGTGGATTTGGGAATAACGAAGTACTAGTAGTCCATTGTCCATTTGCATCGGTAATCACGTCAACTAATGCACTTTCCTTCTGTGGCAGTCCGTCAGGTAATATACTCCAGAATGTAGTGGTGTATTCGGTGGATGTTGGATTAGGGAATAACGACGTGTGAGTCGTCCAAATGCCGCCTGAATTCGTGGAAACATCAACGACTCCACTGTCAACTTCATTCTCTCCTTTACTGTTGGTGGTCGTAAACGTTGTGGTATAGTGAGTGGATGATGGGTTAGGGAATAACGACGTTTGAGTGGTCCAAATACCATTTCCATCGGTCTCAATATCAACAACACCACTGTCAACTTCAGTCTCTCCATTCTTGTTGGTACTCGTGAATGTTGTGGTGTATGTAGTTGAACGTGGATTTGGGAATAACGAAGTACTAGTAGTCCATTGTCCATTTGCATCGGTAATCACGTCAACTAATGCACTTTCCTTCTGTGGCAGTCCGTCAGGTAATATACTCCAGAATGTGGTCGTATATTCGGTAGATTGCAAAGCAGTAACTTCAATAATGACTATAGCCGTATTCCCTGGTAAAGCAGGAACAGTCGTGGTTGTGATATACGATCCTGTCCAAGTTTTGGTCATAGTAATTGTAGGGATAGGTATTTCAACGACAACTGTAGCAGTATCACCAGGTGTAGCTGTTATGGTTGAAACAGTTGTACCTTCGCCTGTCCAAGTACTTGTGGTGGTTACAGTGGGTATTGGAACAAGAACTTCAATTGTCTTTGTAAATGCTTTAGCTGTCAGATATGGGAGAGTTGTAACACGTGTTGTGGAGTCTGTATATGTCACTGTGGTAAGAACAACTACCTCACCTCCATTAGAACCAGGGCCGTCGATTTCATCTGCTTGCCCCCAATTCACCAAGAACGGAATAGTTTTAGATTGTTCACCAACACACTTGTATTCGGTAACATACACAGTAGTCATTTTCGTACCATCAGGAAAGGTAGCTTCAAAATCAATTACTGGGGTGTATCCTTTGGGAACTTGTTGCATGCTAACCATAAATTTGTTAGGAGTACAAGTACCGGTATAAGGAAATGGAATTAAATTTTTTGGGAAACCGAAATCGTTGAATTCATTTGTAATTCCAACATGTACCTGGTTGCATACAATGGAACCAGTGGTCTCATTAAGACCATACGTTATACTAGAATATCCCGAAGCACAAGAGTTGGGTACATAGTTATACGTAATATCATGCAAAGACGGAACTTTTCTGCCGTATGAATGCATTGCCCCTGTATAAGGATTCCCAGGGATATCAGCAACAGTACTAATTTCATGAGATCCATCAGTGAATTTAATAACATTGTTACCGGCAGTATAAAAGTTTGCACAGGATAAATCGTTTGGAGATCCAGTAAGACCTTTATTTAAAATAATAGGGATGTGTACACTTCCACTGACAGTGATTCCTGGGTGGACAGTGTCAGAAATGGTACATTCCAATGTTGAATATGTGGTCACAATTTCACCACTCGAAAATTTACAAGTGGCAAAGCTTATGGCACCAACACTTAAGCCAACACTGGGTGTTTTTGTGTCGAAACGGTAGACGCAGGGCATAGTTAACGAGAACGTATCACCTGGGTCGGCGACAGTACCATCAATAGCCCAATCTAAGACAGCAGAATAAGCAAACTCGTTACCTGCTGGAGTCAAAGATTCAAGATCAGTAAAAATTCCTGATATTTGCTTGCCGACTGCAAGTTTGCAGCCTGCAGCTAATATTAGAAATTTTGATATTAGCATCTTAGGTGATATTTCAGAACTAATTCTAAATACCTAACTGAGGAATCGTCTTATTTAAGTAAAACCTTAAAAGTTTTCCAAGTAGATTCACTATCGGTACTCATTTGCCGTAATTTTTTGTGGAATAACTCCTGGAAAAGTAAGAACCTCATAACTTAGCTTAGTAAATTCCAGGGCATCATTCGTTTAAACTTAACAAACTTGGTGCAAAACTTAATATTTTCTTGCTTGAGTCTTCACACCACTTGGCTGCCTTAAAAAATCTTGACTTCCTGAAAGACTGTCAAGATTGAAGTAGTTGTAAGCTCTCCAAAATAATGAATAAGGAGAATATGTTTTTTAATTAGTAGTCTGATATGGAGACTCTAGTAGGGTAAACTATTGTAGTGCTTTTTCACGTTCGGCGAATTGAAGAATATTTGTCCAACATTTTGATGATTAATTCCTCGATGTCCAACCTAAATTTCTTCATATTATTTTCAATCTTTTTTAGTTACAATTAACACATCGTCTAAAATTTAAATTACTTAGTTAAACTAGGCATAAACCTTAATCTTGGCATTGTGGGATGAAGCATTCGACGACCTAACACAGATCAGCTAATATGAATTAGTATAATGTTGACCCTTTTTTCGGTAATAATTGAAAGTCGATTTTCTTGGAGTTCATGCAGGCTGTAAAAAACGATGTAACCTCATTAAAAAATATTTTCAGGCACTACAAGTTTTAAGTACGTCTGCTACTTTCAATTATAATGTTCCACATAAAAGCAAGTCTCTTAATTAACATGGGGGTTAAAGGTGGTCTATTATTGTAATAACTTTTTTTAGGAGATTTTATGGCTTATCTCATTTTGTATCCTTCAATTTCTCTCTTGCCTATCCACAACCGAGGTTGATTAGTGTCATGATGCAGCAATTCGGTTGAAATATCTATAAATGTAAGAATTACACGCTTTTATGTTCTATAATATTTCTTTTTACGTCCTCTAAGGTGGTCTGGAATGGTTCCATTGATAAAATGTAACCTAAAAAGCAATTCTTTCATTCTATCGTCTTCTCATCAGCAAAAACTTCCACTACTAGCACATATCCTGTTTATCAAGTACACTATTTCTCTTGAAGTGTCATGGACACATATCATATGGAGCAAATTCTCACATTGTACAATTTAAAACAAAGTGTGTGCATAGTTATCTTAAAAAATTGTTCTGGTACATTTCCGATACTTCGCGTGAAAGTTAAAAAATTTGATATGATGTTCCTATTTAAAAAAATGCGCAAACCCGGAATCGAACCGGGGGCCCAACGATGGCAACGTTGGATTTTACCACTAAACCATTTGCGCAATAAAAGCTCCGCGACGGGGAATTGAACCCCGGTCTACCACGCGACAAGCGGTAATTCTAGCCACTAAACTATCACGGATTTCTTGTTGGGACTCAGAAACTTTTACCTTGACTAAAATAATAGAATACGGATAATCACTGTGTAGTATTATGATTCTCTGCGTTGAGCAATATCTCATGTAATATAAACCTGTGCTGTATAAAACTACCGTCATCACCCTTTAATTGTCAAGAATTCTCAAAACTTGTCCTATCCCCTTATCTTGGTGATAGAAACTTTATATTCAGGATTAACAAAATATATTGCGGTCTTGGTGTTCATCTCTAAATTTGGATTCGTTGATGAGGTTGGATTTCAAACCCTGATTTAACCACAAAGAAATAACAAAAGTGTTTAATTTTGATTAGGGATATGTTAATTTGTTATTTTAAACTAAGAATAATATTAAAGATTGGTTACTAATTAAAAAAGTCGATACTTTCTAGTTAAATTAAAAAGGGTAAAAATTGTAAAAAATGTTAACAATCTACAATTACATAATTCCATTTCATATCAACTAATTAGATAATGTAAGTATTACATCCAAATGAACGTCTAAATACCGAGTAACATAGAAGATATAGAATAAAAATCACTACCAACATTTGCAACATCATGAAAGTGAGAATAATTACACTTGGATCGAAGAATGAATCATTTTCTGATTGAACTACACATATTTGTTTTCAGAAATAAGTTATGCAGGAATTGGGTACTCTGGCCGAGTTGGTCTAAGGCGCCAGGGTAAGGTCCTGGTCTCTCCGGAGGCGCGAGTTCGAATCTCGCGGGTATCATTATCACACCAGCAATTCTTTCAACTTATTTTTTTCTCTTATAAAATTTAATTCTGCTTAAAAAGTATATTTCAAATAAGCCACAGATCTGTAATATAGATTACGATACAGCAGAACGAATGAAGTTACTGAGAATAACATGTAATAACGTATTGACTTTTTATAAAAGCTCCTAAACTTTAACATGAGTTGCTGCAAACTTAATCGCTGGCGAGATGATTGCCGAAGACAGATGCAATCCTCCTACCAACGGTACCGATTGACACCCAATATCTCTCTTTGGTTTATCAGTAGTAGGACCAAAATCAACATAATCTTTCTTTTCATTAATTGCTATTTTTATAACAGCCTCCATCATTACAAAGTAAGCTTTGTACTTCCTTCCAATATCATGGTCAAGTCCCTGAATGTCAGAAGTAATTGTACTTCCAAGACGAAAGAGTATGCATGACGCTATTAATTTTCCATCAACCTTAAGGAAAAGTAGCGATCTTTTGTTGTTCTCATTCGCCACAGTACCCAAAGATTCAACAAATTCTGTAGTCGGGTTGGCAAGATACGAAGAGTATCCGTTCTCTTCATGGGCAGTTGCGATATTTTCCCACAAGGACATAGCTAATTGACACAGCTCTCTGGAGAAATCATGTTCTTCAATAACCTCACCCCCTGCACGGAAAAACGTTTCTGACTGAGTACGATACTTTACTGCCTTGAAGTATTCTGTGTCAGATTTATTCTTATGAGGACGTAAATCAATAATATTGGAAGAAGGAATCTGGGTGCTTGTCCACTTAGCATAAGGTATCGCTTTAGCAGACCAGTCTCCACCAAAAGTAGGGTCAAGTAAAACTGTACATCTTTCTGATCGAGGCCTTGATCCATTCCACAGACTGATTGAACGCATAACCACAGCACTTCTGGCAACTGGGTGTTTTGTAGAGCTGCAGTAGAAAGTTGATCTTCTGAAAGGCCAATGGAAACCAACTAATCCTAGATCAATACAAAGTAATTTTAATGGTGAATTCTTACCAAAAAATTTCGTAAGTAATCTCCCCCAAAATCCATTCATATTGCTAGTAAGCTCATAATTTTTAACTTGAGTCAAGAGTACTACTGCCTCAGTAGATTTCAATTTGGCGTAGAACCTCTTTTCTTCTTCAAAATCATATTCACTTTTGCCCTCATTCATGGCAAACAATACCGAATCCTTACCCTTTCTGGCCATTGCTTTCTTTTGCATTTTCTTCCTTTGGTTCTTCGACAAGGGCTTCATTGTTTGAAAAATATCTTCAGAAACAGTATAATTGTTGTCTTTAAGAAATATATTAGATTCTTCATCCAAATGTTTCCAGACCTTGTTTTGTCCATAAAGAAAATCGTCACTTGCTGTGTTGTTTTCAATTGGCTTGAATACTCGTAAGACAGTAAACCTTACTCCTTCTAATGTGGCAGATGAGTATGCTTCCATGAGGGATATGACTTCAGCACCGTTGACGCCTGGATTGGCTTTGTAGTTACAATCAATGAGTTTAGCAAAAGCATCCTTCTGCAGAGGAGAAAGTTCCTTCAAATTCAATGGTTCTACCAATAATTTTGATGCTGGCGTTGAGTTCACAGCTGACACAATGCATAACGAAATGATTTCAACAATCGTAGTTATCCCAAATAAAATGGCAAGATCTTTGAACAATTCTTCTCCAGCGGATATTAAGTAATAGATACTTAAAATGATTTTAGTAATCTCAACGATAACAAGAAAACCATAGCAAATATAGAGCAGTGACACAAGGTTTTTGATTATTCCGGATAATCTATTTTTTTCACGCAAGACAACAGTTAGACATAATCCCAAGAAGGTTCCTGCAACAACACAGCTTTCCATTAGAACAAAGTAGAAGACAAGGGCAATATAATGACTGAGTTTACCAGCGTTTCTGACGCAGATGTATAGCTTGACAACTCCTAATACAAAACAGACAAATTGCGAAAGAACAAATAACAGAACAGCCAACTTATCCTTCAGTACTCTGAAAAAGACCACCACCACCAAATCGCATAGGACAGAGATTACCTGAACAATAAGAATTCCAATACATTCACCAGAATCAAGGTTCACTTGACTGACAAGAGCTGAACCAAAGTTTAACGGGTCGTTCACTCCACCCGAGACAATAAAAACGACTTTTGTCACTATCAAAGCAAACAACGTAAGCCAAAGTAATTCCTGAACCAAAGTGTATAATGTTATTACCCAATTTTTGAGTTTGGAAATCTTGTGCATTTGTTTTCGTAAAATTAATCCAATGAAGATCGGAATTTCCACGGCAAGCACCATTACGTTGGGGTTAACAAATCTGATCTGATGGTGAGGTAGGGTGTAGAAAACCATAGTTTGAATGAAATTGATCAACATGGCAAATACAAAGATGTTCCATCTAGAAATAAAGAAACGGAGAAACAATTGGATATATGAGTTCTGACTGAGATGAACAACAGTGGATGTTAACGTGTGGCTTGCATTTAAAAGAATATCGTACCCATAATAAACGTATTTACCCACCACCATGGTGATAACGGGAGATGAGTATTTACTGAAGAAAGAAAGTAGTTAGTTCCTTAAAAAACCCTGGGAAGAACAAGTGACGAAAGACGTAAGCAGGATCCCCCAAATGCTTTATAATCGCTTTATAAGCGCATAAGAGCTGCGGCTAAACTTTATTTTCTACCTATTTGGCCCAGGTCGCCTCGTATATTTTCTAAATATAGAAGGCCAAGCCCTGTGGATTCCTATCTACTTTAGGAAGGTTACCAGATTCATATATTTTGATATTCATACTTTGTAGATAGAATATCACACCCAATCACCTACCAGGTTGATTTATGTTTAAAGCTGGAAAAAGGGGAAATTTTTCCATCTGAAATAAAAAAAATAGATCGGAATCGATTTACGAGATCATACAGGGCACATATGAAACTCCTCCTACAACATGTTACAACAGTAAGTATGAACATGTTGAGCAGTTTTTCGTTAAGATCCAAAGAAATAAACTCATTGCTATCTTTAGAGATTTGCAAGCAAAAGTTAAAGTAATGTGTGACGCCTGTTCAAAAGTAACAATGTTAGAAGTTATTCTATGAGGAATGAAAGCACAGCAGAGATATCTTGACCAATTGGCCGTACTCAACATATCACCGTACCAAAAACAAAGCTCAACAAGATCTCAATCCAAAAAATTGTTGAACTTTACAATAACTACAACCAATGAAGGTACAGGAAGCAATCTCAGATTTCGGTATCTTTATGATGGATGAAGGTGGCATCATAATTGAAGCGGTGTAAAATTGCTACGGAGATTGTGCATGATGTATTTCCAGGTACATCTCAAACACTGCACCCTGGACACATGTAGTATTCATTTATCAGGTGCAACATGGTGACACACAGAGGCCACAGGCCGTTGAGGTGCTATAAAAAAGGGTTTATTTAAAAGGATCACAACACTGCCATCAACTTATTGGAGGCAGACTCTGGTTGTAACGCAGCATCGGAGGACTGGATCTTGGAGCCCAACTTGTACACGTTCTGGACGTATCCCTGGGCGTTCAACACAACAAAGTCGGCGTCGCAGCCAATATCCAAGAACCCACGCTCGTGTTGTACGCCAATGGACATGGCTGGGTTATTGGTGACTGTCTTTACGGCCTCTGCCAATGAGATACCTGTCCATACCATCAAGTTTCTGATACATTCGGGCAACGTTGTCGCAGCACCGGCCAAGGTAGTGGTGCCCTTTAAGTACAAGCGGTCGCCGGTCTTGGTGATGTACTGGGTATCCCACCTGTAGGTGCCGTCCGGCAAGCCGATCAAGTGCATGGCGTCGGTTACCAAGACACATTTATCTGGATGGGCTCTGTATGCAATGGTGGCCATGGATGGATCGACATGGACCCCATCGCAGATCAAGCCGTAGAATGGAGTTTCGTGGACGGTAGGAGAGGCGATCAAGCCCACCACGCCTGCGTCGCGATGGTGTGGCTGTGGCATGGCGTTGTACAAGTGTGTGATCATGGTGCAGCCCTGTTCAATTGCCTTGACTCCGGTTTGGTAGTCGGCCATGGTGTGGCCGATGGAGTAGACGATGTTGTGTTTCTTGATGGCAGGTATGAGGTCGAGCACGCCTGGGATCTCGGGGGCAGCGGTCAAGATACATACATTCTCGAGCAAGTTATCTTCGCCACCGTAGACGTCGTACAACTTCTGTTCGCCCTCGT
Organism: Teunomyces stri; assembly: GCA_030563165.1. Classification (NCBI taxonomy): domain Eukaryota; kingdom Fungi; phylum Ascomycota; class Pichiomycetes; order Serinales; family Debaryomycetaceae; genus Teunomyces; species Teunomyces stri. Next base: position 8,380 of record JAKUBI010000020.1, read on the forward strand.
GGGCATCGACAAACGTTTCGATGGGATGACAGCCTTTCTTTTTCAAGTTGATGAAGGGACCCTCGCAGTGAGCACCAAGCGAGTCGGTCTGGGAGCTGAGACGTGATTTCTTGTAGAACGGCAACACCTTCTGGTACACCTTGGGGAAATTGGATGTCACGGTGGGACAGATGGCGGTGACACCCGTCGTCAAGTACTTGGCCATGGCGTCGCGATAAAACGACTCAAACATACGAACATCGTCCGGCGACGAGTCGGCGTTCAAGTTAGAGAAGTTGAGGCCGTAGATCCCGTTGTTCTGGATATCAAGGAACCCTGGAGCCAAGTACTGGCCCTGTAAGTCAATCACCTGTGAGATTTGTGTGGTGTTTTCTGGAGGGGGGCAGATCTTTTGGGTATCATTGTGCACATAAAGGTCTGTTAAGCGGTAGACCTGTCCGTTATCGATGAGATGGCCGTTGGTGAACTGAGTATACATGGTTGCTATGGATATGGTTCAACAATAAAGCGGGCCGGCCGTTTATATATGGAATACCCGTTGCCCACATCGGTTATCAGTCATCCCCCGAAAAATGTAACCTTACGCGGTTGCATTTTTTTCCCGGTGCAACCGCGTTACATGGCACCTCGATCATGGAACGCTCACTCCACCCCCATAAATATATAAAGGAACAGAGCGGTGTCGCTAGTCAATCAAACAAACACACGTTATGAAACAAGCCACTTTCTCATCAGCACAAGACGCCTCTGCGTTCCTTGCAGAACATATCATTGCCAAAATTGTTGCTTTTTCACCCACGCCCGCGCGGCCATTTGTGCTCGGTCTTCCCACCGGCTCATCGCCCGAAGGAATCTATGCCTACTTGATCCAGGCTTACAAACAGGGCCGTATCAGTTTCCAGAACGTGGTCACGTTCAACATGGACGAGTACTTGGGCTTATCGCCGCTGAACGACCAGTCGTACCATTACTTCATGTACAACAAGTTCTTCAACCATATCGATATCCCCCGCAGAAACATCCATATCCTCAACGGCTTGACCACCGATGTCAACCGTGAATGCCAGGAATACGAACGTACCATCAAGAGTTTCGGCAGAATCCACTTGTTCCTCGGTGGCCTTGGCCCTGAGGGCCACCTTGCGTTCAACGAAGCAGGCTCGACCCGTGACTCCATCACTCGCGAAGTCGCATTGGTACCACTGACCATCGAGGCCAACTCCCGTTTCTTCAACAACGACTTGTCAAAAGTACCGAAATCGGCATTATCCGTCGGTATCTCCACCATCTTGGACAACTCCGACGAGGTCGCCTTGATTGTTCTCGGTGAAAACAAACAGTTTGCTTTGGACAAAACTATTCATGGCACTTGCTGCGATGCCCGTTACCCTTCGTCGTACTTACAGGACCACAACAACGTCTTGATTGTCTGCGACAACGCTGCTGCTGGCTTGAAGAGTAAGTTATAATGTATATATCTAAAAAAGCTATAGTGGTTTTTTATGAATAGTAGGCTGCACCAATGGCAGCACCAACAATCGAACTGTGCTCAATCAACTTAAAGTCCATCGAAATGCCCAATTTCTGTACATCTTCGTTACTGTTGACGTAGTGCTTGATCCGTGCCCGGTAGCCAAGGAAGTACTCAAGCACAGAACCCACGTATCCGATCTTGACCACCACGCTCGAGTCAAACGGCTCGGGGTTGTGGTACACCAACAACTTGAGGAACGACACAATCGTCACTGCCACAATCCATGCTCCACGATCAAGAATGCAGTCCACAACGTTCTTGAGCACTGCAACATCCGTCTGACTCACGTCGCTGCTGTTCCACCCGTACGTCTTTGCCAACATAGCCGCAATGGCGTTGAAGTCGCGTGTTTCGCTAACGCAGCACATCGTTTCGCCTACAAACCCGTCGTAGGGATGGTGCAAGAGTGGCTCCAAGTCACGGACCTGCTGGAAGATCTCGCCTGCGTGGATCAAGTCGCACAACACCAAACGGGTGAGTTCCAGTAAGTAACGGCCGCCTGTCATGAGCTCGGTTGGCTGCAAGATGGTGTTGGTGTGTGGGTCGGTGGTCATGAAGCATTTAAAGTGGAACTTAAAGTCGAGAAACCGGTTGTCGATGATGTTGTCGTACCTGGTGGCCACCAATGGCAACATGCGGTCGCCAAAGAGCGAGAGCTCGGTGTTGTACAACACCTTATCGCCCGCATGGTGAACCAAGATCTTGTCGCGGTGGATCGACGCCAGTTCTGACGAGAGCGAGCAGCACATGTTGAGACCAGTGCCTAATACGAGCGCCAACTTCATGTGCTTGTCCAAAAACGTACCAGCCGAATACACGGCCAACGAGTCATTGAGGATGATCTTGACGTCGATGCGAGTGTGGAAGTCGGTCTGCATCACCTGCTCCAAGATCTTCTTGAGGTCCTGGTTGTAGATATCGGGTGAGATCGTGTATCCCTTTGATACATGGACGATGCGGCCCAGATTGTGTGAGGTGGTTTTGAGGGGGAATGACCACGTAATGCCGGTCGACACAATGCTGGTAGGATCAAGTACGTCTTGGCTGGCCAAAGTTTCGGCGATGCGGGCGCCAATGAACCTAAAAAAGGCCCAGTCGATGGTCTTGAAGTTATCTTTTATGCTCCACTTGTTTTCCACCACGACATGGAGCCGTGGCGAGCGGTCGGTGGCGGTGTCGTCTGTTTGTGGGTCGATGCGGACCACGGCCACACGGAGAGTCGAGCCGCCCAAGTCGATACACAAGAACTCACCGTGTTCTGCGCCGGTGGGAGATATGTTGTAGTTGGGAAGCATGGTGATGCGGGAGTTTGCGTGCAACGCCTCGTTGAAGTCGTCCAAAAGGGTATTTGCCAGCGAAGTGACGGTGTCTACCGCTACGTTGGCGGTGAACTCGGCCACGGCTGTTGCTAGCGCCGTGGTGGCTGCTGCCTCGGAGTCGGGCGATGGGCTTTCTGATGAAAGTACTTGGGGCGAGACGGTGTCGAGGAGTGGGATCTTCTGGGACACCGTTTCGGGTATGAATGACTGAAGCATTTGGGATATTGTGATGCGAATGGTGTCAAACCCACCGGGCCCTGTCTCCATTATATATATATGGTGCGTATTCTGCACTGCAAAAGATGAAACCCTCGCCAAAAAAATGTAACCTCAAAAGTGCAAGGTTACATCAGCGCTCCTGCAACCAGGCTCCATTAAAAACACTGCAACCATGATAACGTGACCGGCGGGGCACCGACCAAAGATCGTAGCGCCCGCGTCTTGGGGTCGCCCCACAACGGCGCGCCACGCTCGGTAAACGCACAACCCCCCCCACGCTACATACTTTATCATTATGCTTGTACATTTTTTTGCTATGTTGCATCAAGCTCAATCTCTTCTCCTCGAAGCTTGGCCAAATTACGTGCGTGTACATTACCATCGTCCACCACGGCATCACGTACCTTCTCTTTAGCAATCTCTACCAATTCTGCCGCCAACCGCTGCGCCACGCCGAGCGCTGGGTTCAATAACCGCATCGTATACAACACATACACCGCGCCTGCTCCAAGCACCAACAACGTAAAGAAAAACGGATTCCGCATCACCGCCACAAACTCGTTCCACCCCAAAACAGCAATAATCACGTAGATATAGTACGGAATCGTCGTAACATGCTGCATGATCGACCGTTTGGCTTCAAGATACTTTGCATCGGTTTCTCGCTTGAACTTGGAAAGAATCTCGGCATGTTCCGTCTCACACACAATCTCGGCAAATCCCCGTACATCAACATCATCATCATCATCCTCTTCATCATCACTATCCTCTTCTTGCTTCGCTTTACGTCTAATATCTTTTTCAGGTATAATCTCGCTGCCATCAGCAAGTCTGGCAATCGTCATCATCTTAAGTACCGACAACGCATACTGTTTCGCTATCTCGTAATGTTTCGTGACCTCAATGTCGTTCTGGAAAAGACGTGGCAACCCGTTGTCGTCGTACCGGAACTTATCGTCAAACCGGTCCAATAATAACCGAAGCACCGTTTCTTTGGTAATGAGCTTATGCATCACCTCATGGAAACACTGCCATGCCTTGATCTCAAACGCATCAATGCTAGCAGCCGTCTCTTCAGCACTTGTACCAAGCCCAAAGTCAACCGTGCCGTTAACAGTATGCTTGGCCCACACCTCGTCGGTAACAAGTATCTTGAACCTACGCAACACAGTGTCCCACATATCGGGCCGTGCTTCGTTCATCTCAAACTGAATCGCCTTGGTCACTCCGCTGTTCACCTTCTTCAATGCCTTTTCAACAAGTTTGGTAAGCTCGAACTGTTGTTGCTTGACAACCAACTGCGCAACCTGCTCGTTAACAGAATCGCTCAGATACTCAATGGCACCCTCCAACGAAAGATAACGCACGCTCAGCTCGATCCGCGCCTTTAAGTCCTGCGACAACGCCGTGCTGCCCACAGCAAAGTTCTTTCCTTTCAACTTGGCCAACTCCTTGGTAAAAACCGCCAACGAATCGTCTGTCAAGTGCTGGAAATGTCCATCAAACAACATCTTGATGGAAGCAACCAACTTGCTCTCCAACACCTTTCTTTTCTGTAAGTACGTCGATTCATTGTACCTTGACGCTGAAACATCGTAGTTTTCCAACGTATCGTGCTTCAAGTCAGTGAACAACAAGCCCAACTGCTCGTAATCAGTGGCCGGTGGCTGGTTGTGGTCCTTCAACTCAGCAAACTTGACCTCAAACTCGTCAAATACCAGTTTCAGGATCTCGTCACACCGAAACTGCGCCACCAAGATCTGTTGCGTGGGCAAGTCCAAGTCCTTGTTGGAATCGATCTGGCTCCAGCACGTCTCAGCATACATCGTCCAGCCGTCAATGGGAATGTTGTGGTGGTAGTTGGGCTTGAACAAGTCTTTTGTCACCACCAAACGGTCACCCAATGCAGCAACCCCGTCCACAAACTCATTGTACTGGAAAACTTTATGTGGAAGTGCATGGAAATCAACATCAAAAAAGTCTCCAAACTCGAGATGGCTGAGATCAGCGGGTTTCTTGAGGTCTGCCCACATCTTCTTAAAGTCTGTGGTCAATGTTTCAGCCAAACTTTCCTTTGGAGTTCCCACATGGTCACGAATGACAATAAGTAACAAGACTTTGTGGTCGTTCTTAGTATTTTCCAACTTGCTCTTGCCAAAAAGCGACAAGTTGACTTCAAACACCGTACGCAATAAGCCCATGTTGGCACCATGATAAAGTCCGACCTGGGTCTGCCAAAGGTTGATGATAAGGATTTCGGATGTGGAGAGGGCAAAAAGCGCTGCCTTACGCTCAAAGTCCTGATCTTCGCCACGCTCTCTTCCGTCTGTTCCCTCAACGTCCATGACGAATATATGGTGCGAGTCACGCGTCTGTTGATTCGACGTGGTGGAGACGAGAGGCGAGTTGGCCAACCAGATTCCTTTGGTGGTCTGCTGGCGCCGTGATTCGTCCATCACATCGAAGTTGGTGTTGAATAACGAGTTAAGCAACGTCGATTTCCCGGTACTCTGTGACCCAAACACCGAAATCACATGGTAATTGTTGCCGATACTCTTGGTGGACGCCCGGTTGATGTACTTCAAAAGGTCCTGGTTGAACTGTTTGGCTTCGTCAATGACCTGGATTGCATCCTCCACCTCAACAGGTACGAACGACAGCGAGGAACTACTGGAAACCATTTCTTCGTCGAGATTGGGCGGTGGAAACTCGGTCATGATTCGTGTCAGGGATTTCGTCTAACAAAAAAGTGTCGCGGAGAATATTATATAGTAGGGTTTGTGTACAGGAAATATATCAGGTGACTTTACATGTGATTGACTTACATGTGACTTATATCTCTTTAGTGAGTTCTGGCACTGTTTCGTTCAAGTCAGCGACCAAGCCGATATCGGCGACGTTGAAGATCGGAGCTTCTGCGTCTTTGTTGATGGCCACAATCGTCTTAGCGTCCTTCATTCCGGCCAAGTGCTGGATCGCTCCTGAGATTCCTACGGCCACGTATAACTCAGGCGCAACAATCTTACCGGTTTGACCCACCTGCAACGAGTTGTCGCAGAAACCAGCATCCACGGCAGCACGAGATGCACCCACAGCCGCATTCAACTTGGTGGCCAATGGCTCGATCAATTGCTCAAACGTTTCCTTGTTCTTGAGCCCACGGCCCCCGGCCACGACACGCTGCGCCGACGACAACTCGGGCCGCTCTGACGTCACCAAATCTTCAGAAACAAACTGCGTACGGTTTCCAGACTCGTTCTGTGCACTCACCTCCTCAACATTAACAGCAGAGTCGCCCACAACAGCAGCCTCAAAGGCCAGGCCCCGAACCAGAGCTAAAACGTACTTGTCACTCGATCTGACGGTGGCCAACGCATTGCCGGCATAAATTGGTCTCACAAACGTCGTGGCATCTTCCACTCTAATGATATCCGACACGGGCTGGACATCCAAGAGCGCACCCGCACGAGGCAACAACGACTTGCCCACCGCACTGGCTGCGGTGACAAAGTGCGTATACTCGCCCGATTCCAACACCTCCTTCACGATAGGAGAAATCTCTTCTGCCAAGTAGTGCTCATACTGAGCACCTTTAACCACAAGCAACTTCGACAAGCCGGCAATCTTGGCTGCTTCGCCCAGGATCTTCTCTCCTTCGGGGCCCACGACAATCCCGACCACGGGCTTGCCGATCTGCACCGCAGCGGTCACTGCCGACAACGACGCTGAGTTGATCTTGTTGCCTGCAGACTCAATAAACGCAAGCGTGCTCCATCTTCTCGCGGAACAGGAAAGGTGTCTTTTGGCCACAAACATACTGGTACGTATTATACCAACTACCACTTTTCGCTAAAAAATCCACCCCAAAAAAAAGTGACAACGGTCACGTGTTACAGATCAGATGAACCGGTTCCGGAGAAATTACATACAGGAATTAATATACAGGTCTTTTACTAATGTACCTGCACACACACATACATACATACACACATACACACCCACACACCACAAGTACCCACGAGCACCCACAAAACACTACATTATTTCAGTCACACGGGGACCTTGTTATTGAAAAGAGAGATTCCTGAGCTACGTGTGTATTGAGATGTCACAGCGACAGCCCAGAGCACCGTCACGTGAGAGCCAGGCCCTTTCCGGGAGACGTCTTGCGTCTCCGTCTCCTTCCATCCGTCACATCTCGACCCATCGTGTGATCAACGAACGCCAGCCGTTAATCGATCGATGTTTGGATACAGATTATCACTCGGCACATGCTGTGCATCATCCATCCAACTTGAGCTCTGAAATCCACCGCCATGTCGGCGGTGGTGGTGGTGGTGATGGTTCCGATACCGAATCTATTGTATACCGCAGCCATCCCATGTGTCCGGCTCCCAGCAGCCTCAACTATATCAACGAAGAGGAATCAGGGTCTAGAAACGGGACCGTTCACAATTACGTGCCGACAGCCAGCGATAAGATTAAGGAGCTTGAATGGAACGAGATCTTGCCGTACTATTTACCCTGCTTATCATGGATCAACCAGTACTGTGCCAATTTCCTTGTTGGTGATTTGATTGGAGGCTTAACCCTCGTGTTCTTCCAGCTTCCGCTCTCCTTGAGTTACGCTACGTCGCTTGCAAAAGTGCCGGTGGTTTCGGCTCTTTATTCCTTGGGCGTTCTGCCATTAATATACATGATCTTTGGTAGTGTACCGCAGATGGTGGTGGGTCCTGAGGGTCCAATATCGTTGGTGGTGGGACAAGCAGTGGAACCGTTACTTCACGATGCCCAAAAGAAACACTTGGATCCCATGGAATACGTGGTTGCCATCACATTTGTGAGTGGTGCCAGTTTATTGGGCTTTGGCTTGGGTCGGTTCGGGTTCTTGGATAATGTCTTGAGTTCCTCGTTGCTAAAGGGGTTTATTTCAGGAGTTGGGATTGTGATGTTGATCAATGCTGTAATTGTGGCTCTTGGTTTGGAAGATTTACAGAAACAAATCATCAAGGATCCTGATCAGATGGATATCCATTCACCTTTTGATAAGCTCCGCTTTTTATGGTACCACTACGACAAGTACAACCCACTCAGTCTTAAGATAAGTCTTACTGGTTTTGTTTTGATTATGGGTGCCCGTATCCTCAAGAAATATGTCGCCAGAACTTCAAGTCCATGGGCGAAAAAGGTGGCCCTTGTACCTGAGATTCTTATAGTTGTGGGAACAACTACGTACCTTTGCTCACAGTATCGGTGGGACCAGCAGGGTATCGATATCATTGGAAAGATCCAGAGTGAGGGTGTTTTCAAGCTCTATAACCCTGTTTCGTTCCGTATGTGGGGCCTCATCAAGCAATTTGGAACCTCAGGTTTCATCTGTGCCATGTTGGGATTTTTTGAGTCAACCACTGCGTCAAAGTCGCTTGGATCGACGTACGACTTGCCCATATCGTCCAACCGTGAGTTGGTTGCATTGGGATTCATCAACTTGGTTGGCTCGACTTTTGGTGCGCTTCCAGCGTTTGGGGGCTATGGGAGAAGCAAGATCAATGCGATTTCTGCCAAGACGACGATGCTGGGTGCCATTATGGGTTTCTGTACGTTGTTCACGGTGTGGTGCCTTTTGGACTACTTGTATTTCGTTCCCAACTGTATGCTTAGTGTTGTGACTGCTGTGATTGGGATCTCGTTGATAGAAGAGGCACCATACGAGATGTACTTTCACTATTGTTCGCGAGGATACAACGAGATCATCACATATAGTGTTACCGTGTTGACCACGGTATTTTTCTCGATGGAGGCCGGTATCGGCGTGGGCCTCATCTACTCGTTAATTCGGGTGATCAAGCATTCGGCATCGTCCAGGATCCAGATTTTGGGACGGTACCCTGGTTCCAATAACTTTCTTGATGCCGATATCACGTCATATACGTTGGAACAGGCTGACTCGAAGTTTCTCCAGATTGCCCACCATCATAACCCTGGAGAGTATCCTGCCGAACGGCTCACATCTTTGGCACACGGGGAGAAGGTGAGGTACCGCAACAGCATGAGCATCGACTTCTTTTCTGACGATAACTACGGCAGGTTGAACACGCAGGTGTTGGAGGAGATCGAAGGGTGTTTGATCATCAAGATCCCCGAGCCATTGACATTTACCAACTGCAGTGATCTTTGCAGCAGACTTATGAGAGTGGAGATGTATGGCTCGACACGGGCGCATCCTGCGAGCAAGCGGAGCCGTGCCGTGTCGATGACCAACTATATGATTTTTGATCTTCACGGTATGACGGAGATCGACTCACTGGCAGCGCATATCTTGTTGGACTTGTTGAAGGGCTATGTCAAGCGTGATATACGTACGATCTTTGTACGTGTGTACAAGGGCCCTCGACTCCGGAAACGGCTTCGTGACTCGGGCATTGTCGATATCTTGGTGCAAGATCTCCAGAAACTCCAGTACTTTGAGATCCAGAAACGTCTTGAGCACCGGAGACAGCGCCAGCGCAGCATCACCGAGATCCACCAAGGCCTGAAGTTTAATCCTGACTACGATGAGTCGGCGCCGATGGATATCGATGAGCTGGTCGATATTAGCGATGTCATTGAAAGTACTGCGGCACCGTACTTTCTCCATATCACCGATGCCTTAAAGGTGATCGATAACTACGAGAATAACGAACGTCCAGCCCTGCGCATGGGAGATTACTTGGAAGTAGACCAGGCCTTCAGTCCTGTTTGATAGAGATATAGAAATATATTTATTGGCCTGGACACGACTATGGTGATAAAAAAGTTGCAAGACAAAACAAAAAAAACAACTTATACACAACAACATGACGGAAATACAGAAGGATATAGGAGCTGAGCTTTCAATTAAAGAAGAGTACCAGTTGTGGAGGAAGAATTGTCGGTACATGTACGAGTTTGTGAGCGAAACCGCGTTGACGTGGCCCTCATTGACGGTGCAGTGGCTTCCAGAACACTCCGAGACCGACGGGGTTCTCGATGCCAAATTATTGCTAGGAACACATACAAGTGGCGAGGATAAGAACTACTTGAAAGTAGCGAGCACACAGTTGCCTGGAGCGAGCGGGACGGGTTCCAAGGCCAATAGTCGGATCCGAATCACCAAGAAGTACGAGAACAGTTTTGAGATCAACCGGGTGCGGTACATGCCACAGGACGCGAGTGTGGTGGCGACGATTAACGGAGAGGGTCAGATAGATTTGTACTCTTTGACCAGCGAGCTGAAAGAGGTGTACAAGCAATTTAGGCCGCACAAAGCCAACGGATATGGTTTGGCGTGGAATAACTACAAAAAAGGGCAGCTATTGCTGTCTTCAGACGACCGGAGCGTGTGTCTCACTGATGTTGACGGTGGGGAGGTTATTTTTAGCGACCAGAGCCACGGGGATATTGTCAATGACGCGAAATGGCACCAATTCGACGAGAACTTGTTTGGATCGGTTTCTGACGATAAGCATATGTTTCTTTATGATGTACGGAGTGGTTCCAGTCCGTGTCTCAAGTACTACAACGGTGAATCTAATGGGATCAACACTGTTTCGTTCTCGCCGTTTTCACGGAACTTGATTGTGGCTGGTGGAGCCAGTTCGAACTTGTGGCTCTTGGACATGAGACGAATGGGCAATGAGGCCATGAGTACCAGTGGGTTGCTTCATACGATGATGGGTCATTCCGATAGTATTACCAGTGTTGAGTTTTCTCCACACAAAGATGGGATTATTGCGTCAGGGTCCCAGGATAGACGAGTAATCGTGTGGGATTTGTTCAAGATTGGTGAAGAGCAGCAGCAGGAAGATGCCGAAGATGGATGTCCCGAGCTTTTTATGATGCATGCCGGACACACCGGTGCTGTGAGCGAGTTGAGTTGGTGTCCGTACAAGGACTGGACGTTAGCAAGTGTGGCAGACGATAATATTGTCCATTTATGGGAAGTAGGACTGAGTTTACTAAGAGAAAACGATGAAGAAGAAGTAGCATTGGAATAGATAGAGAGAGAGATATGGTGGATTGATGACATAATATTTACATAACCATAGTTTTAGATGCGGACTCTTGTGACCGAAAAAAACGCCCCGCCATTCATACCAACAACAACCGATGTCCGACTTTCCACCCAACCTCCTGATCCGTCCGTTGACGATTGAAGACCTTGCACAGTGTGTAGAGGTCGAAAGCAAAGGCTTCACGAATCCCGTGGAGCGGTGCACGCCCGAGAAGTTTCGGTACAGACTCACAACGTGTCCCGAGCTTTGTTCGGGGATCTTTATCAGGGACTACGATTACAAGTACAACGCGGTGAATCTTCCCGAAGTGGCCTCGAAGTTGAAGCAGGAACACAAAGGTGCTGCCACAGACACCACAGACGATCTTCCTATCAAAAGCTCCGTGACAAAAGAAACGTTGATTGGCCACATTCTCGCCACTAAGATCGCGCAGCTGGAGATCGCGGACCACGACATGGACATTCCCACCGCCGCACAGCCCCACGCGGGACACCACGAAAACTCGCGCTACATTGGAATCCACTCGGTCGTGGTGGTGCCCGAATGGCAGGGAAAGAACTTGGGCACGTTGCTTCTCCATGACTATATCCAAAAATTGGCCAATCAGGACTTGGGCGATAAGGTCCTGCTCTTGGCCCATAAACAATTGGTTCCTTTCTACGAAAAGATCGGGTTTTCCCACGTTGGCCGCAGCAAATGCGAGTTTGGCGGCGATGCTTGGGAAGATATGTCCATGGAATTGATCGCCGACAATCTGATGTAAATGGACTGCAGATAGTATTATTAGTATATAAGTATTAAAAGACGTGTACCTACCGCATCACCATTTTCCCCAACCAATGCTTGTTCCTGGTCCCGTCAGTCAACTATTCGATACGTTCCCGCTCGTGACGTTTCCTGCGGTCGAGAACTCGTCTCCCAGTAACACGGCATCGATTGAGGCCAATAAGTTCTATTTTGAGGGCAAACGGGCGTCCACGACGACGTTTTCGCTCGGTATTCATAATGTCGTGCTTATAAACGGCACATATGTCCCCAGCGACCCAGTATCGTACGGCCATGCGTTGGTATTGGCCCACAAGAACCAGCTCAAGTTACCTCGTGAAACTTCCACGAACCAATCAAACCATTGTCTCGTTACGCTCTCGTACTACCTGTCGCCGGACCGACAGCTTCCCATCCTTATTGAAGACACTGGTGATAACCGCAAGGTGCTGCTGGGCCTCTCCATCAACCACAGTGTCAGTTCCAATAACTTTAGTGGCGCTGACGTGTTGCTCAACGAGATGATCGACACGAAATGGCTCGATCTCTGGATCTTGTGTCTCCTCAACGAAGAGGTATCGCCCACGCTCTTCAAGAGCAGAGCTGGCAACGGGATCCATGAGCGTCTTAATGCACTCCAGCTCTACCACGATATTCCCCACTGGAACGGGTTCAAGGTAAGACATCCCGAGTTATTTGACGGGTTGATTCCTCTTAATAACAAGGCATTGTCGGTTTATTATCACCAACAAGTGGCTCGTTTTATCGACACGCTTGTGTTGCTTGCAGACACTAATACCAATACTATTCTTCAGTTGAAAGTGCTGGCGTACATTGTGTGTATCTGCCACTTGGTGCCCGAAACCCACCTCGGGCGTGCGGTAGCCCAGCACCCCGATATAATCAGCCAGTACCGTGCTGTGGCACAGCAGTACTAGCACCGTGTCCATAATTGTATGTAGCTCTCGTCCAAAAACATCAATTCGTACTGGCAATCGCTGATTGTAAGGTCGGTCATTGAGATCCACCGTGTACCTTCGTTCAAGCTGATGGACCATTCGCCCTGGCGCTTTGCAATGAGCGCATGGAGCGTGTACTCTCCCTGGTCGTTGCTGAACGGTGCCATGTCCAACACCTTTGGAAACTTAACGACGGCTGCATTGAGTTTCGCTTCTTTGAGTCCACGTTCGATATGTATAAATAAGAACTGCGGTAATTGCTCGATTTTAAACGTCTTGAGTTCGGTGCTGGTGGTTTGTGTAGTGGAAACCCCATCATACTTGGCCAATAAGGACACGAGCAGTACCTCGTGGATCTTGGACTCTTCAGAAAAGAGTGGTGATGGTGGAAGATCAACGGATAAAAACCAAAACTTGTGTTTTGAGGTTGATGATGGTTGTGGGACAAACTCCACCGTTTGCTTCACTTCACGTTCAACCAACGGTGTTGTGGTGACACGAACGGTGCCCTGAAGTGATTTGAATGGCGATTTTTTAACAAACTTGGCGAGTTGCGAGTGGAGCTGGTTCACAAGAGTTACAAGGACATCTTTTGGCGATGTGAGGGTTGCAGGAATCAATTGGAGCAATTCGTGGGGTGAGACATGGGCTCGAAAGAGCAGGGGTGACCATACACGTCTCACAAGGCGTCCAAATGCCGCATTGAGCGGCGATCCTCGTTCAAGCTGTTGCAGTACGCCGTGCTTGTACGATAACAGAAGATAAAAGTCTCTGACCGGTGCCACATGGAGCAATGCCTGGAGCACAACGTTTGCTGGAGCCAAGACGTTGTTGAGTCCCACAAATCCGGCCACGTAAGTTTCTCGGTTCAAATCGTGGCCTATAACTGTCAAATGCTCGATATCGTGCTTAGAGTAAGTTGGGTCCAAGTAACACACGATATCGGCGAGCGAAGCTGCTGTTTCTGGGCCCAAGCGGTAGTTTTCAGGAAGCACATAGAAGTGTTTGTTTTGAAGATGCAAAAAGACGTGATGGTCGCTGTTTAACGCATGGAGGTATGCGGGCGATGACAAGGCACGGCCATGGAAGTAACGGCCACACACCAAACAGCAGTAGACATTGACGGTGGAAAGTGACACCGAACACACGCGCTCAAAGTCAAAATCGAGTGTTTTGCGGTTGATTGTTTCAAGATACCGCGATGACTCCATGATTATTTATTTATTTATTTGTTTATTTATTGATGATCTTTATTTATTGTATTGCCAACGCATTTACGTTCCCTGTCAATAACATGGTGACGTTTTCTTCAATCAACTTTTCGGCTGTATCCGTCAAGTGTTTCTTTGGGTCTTGTTTTCCTACGTATCTCGTTTTCAATTGGTCTTCCAGCAACTCTTGTTCTTCCTGGACGCGTTGGTGGTAGAGCTCGGCGATCTTGACCATCTGTTCCGTGTGTTCCAAGTTGGCGTGTTCCTTGATGTTGTAGTCACCCACATCCAAGCCTGATTGCCAGTTCTTCTTGTGGAGGTTCAACAACATGTTGGTTTCGTTCAGGGTCTTGTGGTAATCGATGTTGAGCGAGTAGTAGTGGCGGTTGAGACCGTGGATAAGTGCCTGGATCGATGGTTTATTCAAATGACCCACGTTCGAGGTCGTCTGACGTGGCTCCTGGCCCATCATCAACGCCGTGGTGTCGATGGTACGGAACGCATCAATCACCACCTTGCCCTTGACCGACTGGATCGGATCAATCACCACTGCCACTGCCCGTTTGTTCAACTGTTCGAAGCTCATTTGAGTATTGACATCAACTGACGATAACCAGCACCCGAACCCCGGATGCGAGTGGTACCATCCCACCACCATCTGGTCACGGCCTGTTTGCCGCAACATATCCATCATCTTGGTCTGGAACACATCGTCCACCGCCTCAACCGATACTCCTGTTCCAGACTGAGGCATGGCAAACACATCGACCACATGGATCGTGAACTCATCCACAAACTCGCCCAACATCAACCCCATCACTTCCATGGGCACGCCCGCACGGCCATGTTTCAACATCTTCAAAAGCGCCAACGACGAAATGTACACCGTTTCTGCGTTATCGATCGCAGGACCGTCGCTCTGTGGATGTGCTCCGCCCGCCAAACCGGCACCGGCACCAATCAATCTCTGTAATCCTTCCATGGTGGCAAAAGAAAATGTGATGAATGCGAAAACATGTCAACAAAATATATATACAAAAAAGCAGATTCATCCAATCACAATTATCATAACAATCCAATGATCTATGCTGATGTTGACATCATCATCATCATCATCACCAACATCTTCTTCTTCATCAGCTCCTCCTTAATGAACCAATCACGGCTCATAGTTTGTCACTTACCCGGACACGACCTAGCCTAATTTTGGATGTCACATTTCAAAAAACCCATCATCAATCAATGACAGGCCCACCAGCATTGCAAGGGCAGAAATATCCCGCCAAGAGCCACGCACAGCGTGTATATGCCAAGTTTCCACACGACTTTTTTGTTTCCGGTGAAGATCTCGAGTTGCATCCGTTCTGCGACCAGACCAAACCGTTGAGACAGAACCGGTACTTCTTCTACTTATCTGGATGCATGATTCCTGGGTCACATGTACTCTACAAGAACCAGAAATTGACATTGTACTTGCCAGAAATCGACTACGACGACGTGATGTGGTCAGGACTTCCCTTGACGTTGGAACAGGCACTTGCCAAATACGATGTTGACGAGGTCAAGTACGTGTCTGCACTTGGAACCGATTTACCCACGAAAGTATACACCACCGACATTAACCAGTTCAACCGTAAGTACGCCAGTTCGCTTGTGGAGGGCCAGGCCGATTTCTTTACGGCATTGGACGAGTCACGGTTGATCAAAGACGCGTACGAGATCGAGTTGATGCGGTGGGCCGCACATATCACCGATAACTGTCACTTGGCCGTGATGTCTGCCGTTCCCATTGAAACGGAAGAAACTCATATTCATGCTGAGTTTGCGTACCATGCATTGAGACAAGGTTCCAAGCACCAGGCATACGATCCGATCTGTTGCTCGGGCCCCAACTGCTCGACCCTTCACTACGTCAAGAACGACGACACTATTCCAGAAACCAAAAAGTCGGTCCTTATTGATGCTGGTGCCGAATGGGAATGCTACGCGGCCGATGTCACGAGATGTTTCCCTATTAACGGAGACTGGACAAAGGAACACTTGGAAATCTATACTGCGGTGCTCAAGATGCAACAAACAACTATGGCCTTGATCAAACCAGGTGCTAGCTGGGACGAGATCCACTTGACGGCGCACCGTGTGTTGATTGACGAGTTCTTGCATCTTGGGATCTTTAAAGCTGAGTATTCGGCCCAGGAATTGTTTGACTCGAAGGTAAGTGCTCGTTTCTTTCCTCACGGCTTGGGTCACTTGTTGGGCATGGATACTCACGATGTCGGTGGCCATGCCAACTATGAGGACCCCGATCCGTTGCTTCAGTACTTGCGTCTCAGAAGACCGCTACAGGCCGGCATGGTGTTGACCGACGAGCCTGGGATCTACTTCTCGCCATTTCTTCTTGAGAGTACGTTGAAGAACCCAGACCAAGTCAAGTACATCAACCGTGATGTCTTGGACAAGTACTGGTACATTGGTGGGGTACGTATTGAAGATGACTTGTTGATTACCGAATCGGGCTACGAAAACTTTACCAAAATCACTTCTGATCCTCAAGAAATCTCTGCCATCGTCAAGAAGGGATTACAAAGAGGTAAAGATGCGTTCCATAACGTGGTATAACCTCTTCTATAAACTATGTTTGAACCTGTAAACTTTTAACCTGTAATACTTCACGTGACGACCTTTCTCCCTTTCCCACCATATAAAAAGGCGATCCCATAAACTTTGACCACACATAATTTAATACGACGATGGACGAAAATTACGACGTTATTGTGTTGGGCACAGGCTTAACCGAGTGCATTCTTTCCGGGTTGCTTTCGGTAGAAGGCAAGAAAGTGTTACACATTGATCGCCAGGACTTTTACGGTGGAGAATCTGCCTCGTTGAACTTGACGCAGTTGTACTCCAAGTTCAAGCCATCGGCACAGAAACCAGACTACAACGGCAGCAGGGACCGTGACTGGTGTGTGGATTTGATTCCTAAGTTCTTGATGGCCAACGGTGAGTTGACCAACATCTTGGTCCACACCGATGTTACGCGGTACATGGAGTTCAAGCAGATTGCCGGCAGTTATGTGTACCGTAACGGCCGCATTGCCAAGGTTCCTTCCAACGAAATGGAAGCCGTGCGTTCGTCATTGATGGGAATCTTTGAAAAACGCAGAATGAAGAACTTTTTGAAGTTTATTGCCGACTATGTCGAAGAAGAAGCCAACACCCACCAGGGCTTTGACTTGGACCGTAACACCATGAACGAAATCTACACCCATTTCGGCTTAGAAAACGGTACCAAAGACTTCATTGGCCACGCCATGGCGTTATGGTCAACCGATGACTACTTGAACGAAGTCGCCCGTCCTACGTACGAAAGAATCTTGTTGTACGTCCAGTCGGTGGCCAAGTACGGTAAGTCCCCTTACATCTACCCTCTCTATGGGTTGGGTGAGTTGCCCCAGGGTTTTGCTAGATTGTCAGCCATCTACGGGGGTACATACATGTTAGACACGCCTATCGATGAGGTGTTGTACGAAGGCGAGGGCGAAACCAAGAAGTTTGCTGGGGTTGTTACCAAGGAAGGTACTGCCAAGGCTCCAATTGTGATTGCTGACCCCACGTACTTTCCAGAAAAGGTCAAGAAGACGGGTGCCAAGGTCATTAGAGCCATGTGTATCTTGAACCATCCTGTTGCCGGAACCAGTGACTTGGACTCGCTCCAGTTGATTATTCCTCAGAACCAAGTGGGTCGTAAACACGATATTTATGTCACGGTTCTTTCGAGTGTCCATTGTGTTGTGCCAAAGGGATACTACTTGGCGATTGTGTCCACCATCATCGAAACCAGCACGCCACACGTTGAACTTGAGCCAGCCTTTAAGTTGTTGGGCGATAGAGAAGATACGTTGATGGGAATTGCGGAGTTGTACGAGCCACAGAGCGAAGGAACGGCCGATGGGATTTTCATTTCCAAGAGTTATGATGCGACCTCGCACTTTGAATCGACGACGGACGACGTCAAGGATTTATACTTTAGAATCACTGGAAAGCCATTGGTGTTGAAAAAGAGAGCCACTGCCGAAGAAGAGGAAGCATTGAATGGACTCAGCTAAGTATTTTAGTAGTTGCAAAATTGTTGCGTCCGGTGTTTCCCAATCGGGAAAAAAAGGAACCAGAAATGGAACTCGTGATAAATGATACTAATTGGAAAAACATAATAACGTAGTGAAACTTGCGATGGCGATCACAATCACATCATTAGAGCTCGCACAGAGAACTTTTTATCACATCTGGTGGGCTTATGGATATGGAACCTAATTAATTGTGTACGTTGTGGCGCTGCCTAATTGGGACTAATTGTTCCCAACAATGGAATTTAGATCCCACGGTGGACATAAGATTTGTGCGCGTAGCGATATCTAATACTTATTGGCAAATCTGATATTTATTACTGAATCAACATATACAATGCACGATCTGAACCCAGATCTGAATAGTTCTGAACACAGAGATGAATACACATTTCTATAAAGTGGAGAAAAATTGCAGCAGTTTTCGCACCTATACATTTACCCAAAAGAATCTACCCCACAAATACAATCTGGATCTCAACACTTCTGGCATTCTATTGGTGGATATGTGACGATTTCTTAAGGCTTCAGCTTCTCAATCTGTTCCACTTTCAATGACTATTAAAACGAAACGGCACTGCCTTATCAGCTCGTAACAATGCAACGCCACTGTCTTATCAGCCACCACAATTAGTAATCAATAAAAAGTTTTATTTGTGGTTGTGCGGTACTGTCGTATAAAATGCAACCGTTGAGACCACTACACTCTTTTTTTTAAGATCAAGCATGGCCAACTCGAGCGTTTCTTTAACCCATAACTTTACCACCAAGTCGAACAAACCCATCACTTTGGGAACAGGAACCGGCACCAAATGGCAATGGATCAAGAAGAGCCGCCCTGAAGACCAGAAAGGAACGTTGGCCACCGAGTTGGTCGACCAAGTGTTGTTGTCGTTGGAAAACGGATACAACCACATCGACACTGCTGAAATCTACACCACACACCCCGAAGTCACGGCGGCCGTCAAGAAAAGTGGAATCAAAAGAGAAGATTTATGGATCACCACCAAGTACTTCCTCGGCCAGACCGAGTTTAAGGCTGCATCTAAAAATGTCCTGGAGTTTATTGAAAAGTCGTTGATTGAACTCGAGACCGACTACATTGACTTGTTGCTCATCCACTCCCCGTTCTATGTAAAGGAACAGTCGTACGGTGAAACCATCGAGTCTACATGGAAACGGTTGATCGAGGCCAAAAAATCAGGAGTTGTCCGTGAAATCGGGGTCTCAAACTTTGCAGTTCCTCACATCGAACAAACGTTTGCTGCTTCCGACAACAACAAGGAATTCTTCCCCAAAGTTAACCAGATAGAGTTCCATCCTTACTTGCCTAACCAGACCAAAGATATTGTTGAGTTTTCCTTGAAAAACGATATTTTGGTGGAGGCATACGGTCCACTTTCGCCCCTCTTTAGAGTACAAAAGGACGGCAAGGATGTTGACCATCCGTTGCCAGCATTGTTGGCTGAATTGGCTGCAAAATACGATAAAACCGATTCACAGATCTTGTTGAGATGGACGTACCAGAACGGCGTGCTTCCCATCACCACGTCGTCCAAAAAGGAAAGAATCTTACAAAGTTTGGACGTGGTCAATTTTGAGTTGGACCAAGACGATGTTGCGAAAATTACCGAAGTAGGTAAGAGTTTCCCATATAGAGGGTTCGAGTTTGGCGGGGCTTTTAACGCCTTTTCCTGAAAAGAAAGAGTATAGTCAATTATAGATAAGACAATTTTAGGTTTCACGGATGTTGTAGCATTTATTGTGGATCCCCACCGCCACAGTCCAAGTATATATATATAAGCTGATTTGATTGTAGATATTTCCACAATGTCACTTACTACAAAGTCAGGCAAAGAGCTCAGTATCGGAACGGGTTCAGGCACCGCTTGGAAACAAGTCAAGCGTCGCGACCCGACAAATACGGCCACCCATAGCCAAATCACCGATAGTGTCGCTTATGCCTTGGAAATCGGATACAACAATATCGATGCGGCCGAGGTATACACCACACAGCCTGAAGTTGGCCAGGCAATTGTCCAGAGTGGAATCGCCCGTGAAGATCTCTGGGTCGCATCAAAGTATCTGGCATTTTCCACCCTTATGCAAAAAACATCGTTTACTCCCACAGATTTCGTCAACCAGGCCCTTGATGAGCTCCAGACTGGATACTTGGACCTTTTATTGATCCACCATCCGTTTTTCACCCGAGAAAACTCCAATTACGATTTGTCTCTGCTTTGGAAAGAGTTTATTGCCATCCAAAAGCTGGGGAAGGTCCGTTATATCGGGGGATCCAACTTTTCTGTATATCACTTGAAACAGATTATTGCAATTAGCCATCAAGAGAAAGGTGCGTTGCCCGTGGTCAACCAGATCGAGTTCCATCCGTTTCTCCAGAACCAATCTCCAGGTATTCGTGAATTTGCCAAAGAAAACAATATCGTTGTTCAGGGCTATGGACCCTTGACTCCATTGTTCAGACTCGGTGATGAAGCTTTACCCTTACAGAGTCTTCTCCTGCAGTTGGCAACAAAGTACAACAGAACAGAACCACAGATCTTGCTACGTTACACGGTACAGAAGGATGTGGTTCCCATCACCATCTCTTCAAAGAAAGAACGCATTAAACAAACGTTGGAAATCAGTGACTTTGTCTTGGACGATGCTGATGTAAAAGCAATCGATACCGAGGGCACAAAGGTCCAATACAGAGCGTTCTTTAAAACACAGTTCTAAATCCCCCCCCGTGACTTCTCGTCTTCCTTTTTTTTTATTGAAACAATAAAGATGCTGCCATGTCTATATTCCCATCAGTCTGTTTCAACGCGGCAATTGCTTCTGGTCGAGAGAATCCCAAATCAAGCAACTTGGCGATATCGGGTTCCAGCGGTGTGTAGCTGGTTGTAATGCCAGGACCTGTAGCTCCAGTATTTTGTCTCTTTGCCGCAGCTTCTCCAGCTGCAGAGGTTGGTTTTCTAGTGGCATTCGCTGGCTGGATTGGTTCCGAAAAGATATTCCCTCCAAGACCCGACGGTCCACCAGAACTGCCCAATGTTGTTGACCCATTACCAAAGATGCCACTGCTGGCAATTTCTGATTCGGGCAAGAACTTGGCCTCGATATTCTTCCCCACCACCAAAACATCTCTTTCCAAATCAATCACACACTTGTGTCTTCTTAACATGTCTAACCCGAAAAGTAAGTCAACCAGGGTATCGATGACAATGAAGGAGCAGGGGATTTCAATTTTGGAGTCACCAATACTGATGGGAACCGAGTGGATCTTACCGTTAATCTTCTGTGAGCCCACACCCCTGGCTTCGCCCTGGAACCGTTTATCTATCAAACGAGAGATGCCACATTTTTCAGCCAATTTGGGTGAAATGATTGTTGATTGAGCACCAGAATCAACAAATGCCTGAACTTTGTGGCCATTGACCATAATGTTTATGTACAACATGGTGACAGAAGCAAAGCTTTCTGGGGTGATATCGTAGGCCAAGCGCATGTTTTCGTCCACTTGTTCCTGGCGAATCATCTCCAAGATTTTTTCCTGGGACTCAGGGTCGTCAGGGTTGTCCTGGAGGCGTCTGAGTTCGGCCTGTTGTTGCTGGGAAATGCTGTTTGTATCTTGGGCCGCCGAGAGTTGTTGAAGCATCAATTCCTTGAATCGTGCTGGATCGGAAAGAGCAGCGTGAATATCTGGCAGGGAAAGACGCAATTGGTTGTTTTGTTGCGGGTTATTGAGGAACTGTTGTCGAGTAAACTCGATCTGGTTGTCGATCTGGTTGTCGGAAACCGGGCCCGATGACGACGAAGACGACGATAATTCCGAGAGAACAACCACATCATCGTCAGCAGCACCGATATCGGCCAACGTTCCACCCTGAACGCTCTTACCGTTGTACTTGAGAACCTGTTTGTCTGGAGCCACATTGGTTTCGGCGTGGAGATACGCCTTGAAGTCCTGGATACTGAGTGACGAAGGGACGTCTACCGAAAGGATCTGGCCAGAATTCTCAACTGATACAGTAAGCTTCATGGATGCTGAATATGGATTGTGTAGATTGTGATTGAAAGGGTTATTTATTAGAAAGAGAATGTGGTGGCGGTGGCGGGTGGTATGTGACTTCGCCCTGTGTGCAGGTAACAACGAACATCATAGAAAAAAAAAAGGTTCCTCTAACAAAAGCAACCACGGCCTCGCTCGCGGACTTTCAGTTATATGATATGATATTAATATACAATAAGATACGTGGTGACATCCTTTTTACGTCTCAGTGATGGAACACTTTAATTCACTGGAAGAATCATGGCTACTTGGCCGCCGTTCAACAACATTTTCTTCTTGGTACCCTCACAATTGGTTTCCTCGACATCTTCCAACACCATGTTGACAAAGTCGTCGAATCCAACGAGTGTTCCGGTAAACTCTTTCTCACTGGTCATGAGCACCCTGATGCGGTGTCCGATCGACTTGTCGATTATTTCAAGCGGCAATACTTCAGACATCACTGTAGTGGTTTTGGTTTTATTCAACACCTAATCTCTTTTTTTTTTTTTTTTTTTGGGCACCAGATTCGTAGAATGAAACAATTAGGCGCGCACACGACCTCTCACTTCTTGGTTCCTTCAGCAGCCTTGATTCGTTTATCTTTCCAGCCATCAAAGTCAATGAGCGCCTGCATGCATCCCCATTCGGTGATTTTGTTCTGGAGCCATACCAAATTGACGGGCTTGGTCAAGTAATCATTACATCCTGCCATCAAGGCGTTCGTCTTATCGACAGACGAGTTTGACGAAGCCGTCAAGGCCACAATGATCACCGGCGACCGGAACACATTGAGATCCAACTTCTCTTCGTCACGCAACAAACCAGGCGAGTTGTAGAATTCATTTTGTGCAAATACTCCGATCCGATTGATTTTTTCAAGATGTCGAATCTCTTTGGTTGCTTCTATTCCACTCTTGACCGGAAGCTGGATATCCATCAACACCAAATGAAACCCGCCCTGACGCCACTTATCTATGGCTTCCTGACCATTTTTGGCAATCTTGTAGTGAAACTTGTGTTTCCGTAAAAACGCCCCCAAGATAGCCTGGTTAATGGCATTATCTTCCACCACAAGCACCGAGATCGATGGCAAAACCTTTTCTGTAGTGCTCTTGAGAAATTTCTTTTTATCTTTGTTGTCGTCCTTGCTCTTATCTTTAGTTAACAACTGATCCAACCGGTCGTTTGGTTTATCTGTAGGTGAGTTCAACTGCCGGTTACTTACGGGAGGCGACGGCGAGGACGAAAGTGTCATATCTGCATTCTTCTTGTTAGATTCGTTGTGGTTCTCGGTCTCCAAGTTACTCATGGCCAAGATCGGTAAGCTTTTGTTGCGTTGCAGCTGACCAAACGAAGCCTGGTCCTTGTTGGGTGAGATTCCAACGCCTATGTTGGTCAAGTTACATGCTTTGGGCACCGGACTCGTTATCTCGGGTCGCTTGCTGAAACCTTGGTCGACTGAAAGTCGCTTTTTCAGGTCGACACCACCAGTTAGCGAAAAGTTCTTGGGTAACAACAAGACGGCTTGGCTGGATTCCGAGTCCAGTGGAGGCACTGCTGGCAGTGCTGGAGTATTGTTGTTATTGCGGTGGGCAGCCGAAGAAGAGGTAGACGAGACAGGGTTGCTGGGAGATTTGGTGAATGACGGAGACACCGAGCGGTCTTTGTAAGGGGAATTCTGGTACGAGTACTGAGGTTTTGGTTGGTAGAATGGTTTCTGGAAGGATTCTGGTTGCAGCTGCTGATGGATTGATGTCGCTCGTGGCGATTCTGACTCTGATTGTGGAGGTACCTCGATCACAAAGGCTTCCAGCATTTCCATTCCGTGAGGGTAGTACGTTTCCAAAAGAACAAAGACGTTCTGGTCGGGTTCCAAGTTGACGTAACTGTACTTTTCCGACGTAGCTTTGGTTACATTGGCCTGCTGGCGAGCCAGAAGGTCCATTTGCAAGAGAATATCTGCTGGGTCGTGGGTTCGTGCGAGGGTGGTGGGAAACTTGAGGATGATGGCCAGCTTGAGGTCGTCGATGATATCGTCACGGCGAACCACAAGGGTGGTGGGTGTTCCTCCGGGTTTCTTGACCCATACACGGTGGGTCACGGGTCTGGTGCTCAAAGATTTATCGGTTCCCGAACCACTGGTGTCTGAGATCGGATGCTGGGAGTTGCTCCGTTTCACCTTGGGTTTATATAGATCATGATAGAAGTGTTGTTTGCGTGGAACAGCCTTATACTCTGGCGATACCTTGTATGGATCGCTGGGCGGTATCTGATCGATGTTCATGACTAGGACACCTGGGGAAATATAGGGCCCTTTTTGCAAGCGGATAGTAGGTCTTTTTTTTTCCAGGTAGGAGAAAAAGGCTCATGCGCTAGGTTTAAAAATAGCGACCGGCGAAGGTTGCGACAACAATCATTATTATAAAATTACTTAGCTTATGTATTTCATCTACGTTTTTTTTTATATCATTTTTGCTACGAATCTTCGTTGGGTTCACTAGGAGCAGTTTCGGCTTCGTCATCATCGTCCCACGTAAATTCCTCGTCGTCGTCTTCATCTTTTGTTTCCTTCAACTCTTTTCTTTTGTTCTCGCTTTCTTCAAGCAGGCGTTGGTGCGCAAAGTAACGTGCCCAGAATGCTCCGTATGCGATTTCTACCGGCACCAACTCGTTCATCACACGCTCAAGCGCAGGATACTGTTCCAACAACGCAGCAATCTCGGTCGTCTTGCTGTCGGAATCAAACGTAGCTTCGTCAGCCACAGCGTCCTGGTACCGTTCCTTGGTGGTATGCAACGCGTACAAGTCCTGTTCGTAGCGCGAAGTGCCGTACCCAGCGCGGTCGTCGCGACTGAACAACACCTCTTTCTTATCGGCACCAGCATCGTCGTTCTGGGGCGCCACGCTCACCATACTACTAAAGAACGACGTGAACTGCGATACATACTTGCCTGCCTGGATCTCAACCTGCTCAAGCTTTGAGTCCAACGTATCCAATGCACTGTTGGCCTGCTGCTTGATACTGGCCACATCGAGTTTCTTGAACTGTTCCTCAATCAGAGCCAAGTTCTCTCTCACACGTGGTCCATTGATATTGTTCTTAAGCGCAGTCAATTGCTCGCCAAGCTGCTTGCGCTGCTCTTCAAGATCCACGTTGCTGGTCCATCCTTGCACCCGGTTTTCAACAGCAGAAAACGCTTTGTCGATCTCGTTCTCAAGCTTGTGTATTTGGTCCTGCGTAGCACTCTGCTTCTCGGTATCGTTCCTGGGCACTTCTTCTTCTGCCACGATGGGTTCTGAAAATTCCATTCTTTGTCTGCCACGTCTATGTGATTATTGTCAACTTATTTATCGCGGTATTCACACTACAAATTTATTCCCAGAAAAAGAAAAAGAAGAACCAGCCGGCAATAATCATCAACACACACCACCACCATCAATCAATAAACACACTGCACTCAATAATTCTTCTCTTTATTGGTATAAAAGCTCATTGTTGTATCTTTTCAAATCTTTTTGCTTGTTTTTTCGCCATCATTCTTCTTACTTAACCTTCTCCTTACGGTTTCTATATTTCTGTCAAAAACCGCACAATTTGTATGACTCACCAACCATGAATCCTACATCAAAAACATGGCAGTGCTTGGTCCGAATCAAACAGGCGCTTTTCCGCCCCGATATTCGTGGCACACCGGTGTTCCGCCAACCAATTGACTTTACCATCAACCAACCACCATCCAAAGCGCTATGGGCCGTTATCGGACCTCACAAGAGCCAGTTTCTTGCCGTTCTTGCGGGCAAATACCTCTGTCTGCCCGAACTTTCACGCACGTATCCACTTGTGACTGCCACCAAGAAGTACGACCGTATCGCGTTCCTCAACTTCCAGGAAAACTCGGGCTTGGATAAGGTATACATGTCGGCCCGGTACGAGAGCAGATCGTACAAGGGCGAGCTCGAGATGCTGGACGATGTCAACTCGGTACAAAACTACGTGGAGGGATCCAATAACTACAACTCCACGTTTCTGGCCGATAAGGAGTATGTGGAACTGCTTTTGGCGTTGTTTGATCTCACCCATTTGAAGCACAAGTGGATCAACTCGCTCAGCAACGGCCAGTTTCGCCGGGCAAGAATCGCCAAGGCATTGATCAACCGTCCCAACTTGTTACTTATCGACGATGCCTTTTTGGGCTTGGATCCAGACGCAACAGTATTGGTCCTGGACCTGTTGCACAAGGTATGTAACGATCTCGGAGTCAGTGTGGTTCTAGGCTTGCGGGTCCAGGACCGTGTGCCTGAGTGGATCGATAATGTGGCGTATGTTGATGGTGACGGGGTGCGGGTTCAGGGAAACAAGCACAACGTGGCTCTGGAGCTTGCCGCGCTTGAACACGATGCGCAGATGCTCCACCACAGCCACGCAACCAAAGCACGTACACAAGAAGTCCCGATTGATAACGACCAGTTGCAGGACAAAGATATCCATATTGAGTTCAGGCATGCGGCAGTTCAGTACCGTGATGTGACGATCTTTGATGATTTCAACTGGCGGATTCCTCGTGGATCGAAGTGGAGAATCATTGGTGATAACGGAACGGGCAAGACGACACTTCTTTCGTTGATCACGGCTGACCATCCACAATCATGGCGGTCGGTAGTGGCCATCGATGGGACCATGCGTAAGACTGGAAGCGGTGTTACGTTTTTCGAAGTGAACAATGCTATTGGAATCTCGTCACCAGAACTCCATGCGCTTGTTCCCGCATCCAAGACAATGAATGAAGTTATTTTGAACGGTTTGGTTAAGGATGTTGGAAACTCGAACTTTACGTTCCGTGGCCGTCCTGAGCAATTGGATGAGGTCGGACACGGAGTTTTACAGCAGTTTAGAGATGTTTTGGACGTTTACGGCAACTCTCGGTTCTATGACCTTAGTGTCTCGCATCAGAAACTCACCTTGTTTCTTCGTGCAGTAGTAAAGAATCCGCAACTTCTCATTTTAGATGAAGCCTTTTCGTGTATGGATGACGAAGCATTGATGATCCGATGCCATGACTTGGTGACCCAATTGGACTCTACTGTATTGACCATTGGCCATATTGACTGGGAAATGCCCCAAGTTGACTACATATTACGCTTGAAACGGGCATCTACAACGCAGTACAGCTTGTACGAAGTGAAGTGAAATAAAACAATAATCATAAAACTACAACCAAAAATACAATTCAAAATACAATACATACCTTTTTCTGGACCGACAAAAATAAAAAAATGTGGGACATGACTTTTCTGCTTAATTGTACTGTATTTCGGACCATATTCCAATCCTGGGTTGCAGCTGCCAAGATGTCTCTATTTTTAGCCCTGTTTTAGCCATGCTGCCCCATGCCGTAAAAAGCCTCCCTTTATTGGGGTCAAGATGGGCTAGAAGAAAAAAAAAAAAAGAAACCGCATAAAAAAGCAGCCGAATGTTCCCCGTACGGATATACCCTAAAGTAGGGGTCCGCTGGTGAGGCTCGGCTTATTTCTCCTTTTTTTTCTTCGTAGTGTGAGCTAAAAAAAAAAAAACGTGTGCCCACCAACGATCTTACGCGACGCCAAAAAATTTATTCACTGTTTGTTCTCGTTATATTTATTTTGTATACTTACACCTTTTCTGCAAAACCATAATTGATTTCTGGCCTGAATTGGCGTCCTGTTTTTCTTCTCTAGTTCCTATGCTTACCGCCTCCATTCCAAACGCCAAGGAGGATCTTCGGTCCGAAGAGGTCCAGGCAGACCTTGAGTTCGGTCACCTCACGAGCTCGGATTACCTCTATGTTTCCAAACATCCTGTCGGCGAGCCGCTCCCCAAACCCATCGACGATGAACCTCCCTACATCATCTACATTGCCACATACATAAGTTACCTCATTCTTATTATAATAGGACACGTCAGAGACTTTTTCGGCAAGACATTTAAGCCGAAGGAATACGAATACTTGATTGAAAAGGACGGCTATGCTCCATGGTACGATGGCTTCGAATCGTTTTACGTGCGTCGTTTGAAGTCCAGAATCGATGACTGCTTTGCCAGACCCATCCACGGCGCTCCTGGCCGCTACATCAAATGCTTTAACCGGGTTAGAAATAGCGAAACCGGCTATCTCTACGACGGAACCACCAACGAATGCTTGAATCTCTCCTCCTACAACTACTTGGGTTTTGCCCAGTCCAAGGGTACATGTACCGACTATGCTCTCCAATGTGTCAAGAATTACGGAACCTCGTCATGCTCTCCCCGGAGTGTGGTTGGAACCACTGATCTCCACGCCGAATGTGAACGGATCACCGCAGAGTTTGTTGGTAAGGAAGATGCCATCATTGTATCGCAAGGTTACGGTACCAATGCCAACTTGTTCTCGTCGCTTGCGGACTCCAAGACGTTGGTGATTAGTGACGAATTGAACCACGCATCCATCCGGTTCGGTATCAGACTTTCAGGCGCTTCCGTTAAGGTTTTCAAGCATAATGACATGAAGGATTTGGAGAAGTTGATTCGTAACCAGATTGCCCAGGGTCAACCAAAGACCCACCGTCCATGGAAAAAGATTATCATTGCTGTCGAAGGACTTTACTCGATGGAAGGTAACATGTGTAACCTTCCTAAATTGGTTGAGATTAAAGAAAAGTACAAGTGTTACTTGTTTGTTGACGAGGCTCATTCGATTGGGGCTCTTGGTCCTCAAGGTAAGGGTATTTGTGACTATTTCTCGGTTGATCCTTCCCGGGTCGACATGTTGATGGGAACATTCACCAAGTCGTTTGGTGCGACCGGTGGTTATTTTGCAGCAGACAAAACAATCATTGATAAGATAAGACTCAGTTATATCACAAACAGTTATTCTGAGGGGGTTCCACCTCCAGTTTTGGGTCAGATCATCCTGTCGTTGAAAATTATAGACGGGCAATTGAACGATGGTGAAGGTAGTGAGAGACTCAAGAGAATTGCGTTCAACTCCCGGTACTTACGTTTGGGATTAAAGAAATTGGGTTTCATTGTGTATGGTGCGGACGACTCGCCAGTTATTCCGTTATTGTTGTTTCTTCCGGCCAAAATGCCTGCATTGTCGAGAATGTTGTATGATATGAAGATTGCTGTTGTCATTGTCAGTTATCCAGCCACTCCCTTGATCTCAGCCCGTGCCAGATTGTGTGTGAGTGCTGCGTTGACCAAGGAAGACTTGGACTACTGTTTGCAGAAATTCAGTGAGATCGGTGACTTGATCTACTTGAAGTTCAGTAGTGGAATTGCTGGAGGAGCCAAGATACCCGGCCAAGCACCAAGGTGGAGTATTGAAGATGTGTTGGCCACCAACGTCGACGACTGTAAGAAGCCGAAGTTAGGCTAAACTGACACTGTAACATTCGCACACACCCAAAAAAAAAACCCGTAATAATACATACATAATTAATTTTATACATCATATCATATCATGGTCGTTCCGACGTCGCTTACTCCTCCACTTCGGTTCTCGACAGTTCATCCCAAGCTTTATCGAGGAGCGTATCCTCGTGAGATCAATTTCCAGTTTTTGGCGACACTTCAGCTCAAAACAATCATCTCATTGATTCCTGAACCCATCACCAGCGAAACGGATCCGCTCTTGTACGAGTTCTGTTCACAACACAACATCACACTTATCCATCTTCCATGCAGCCAGTCAGGTAAGGGAAAGAAGAGAGGTGTTCCCATGGGATACACCACCATTCTAGCGGCATTGGACTACATGATCCACAACAAGTATGCTCCCGTGTATGTACATTGTCTCAATGGGGGCCAGGTAACGAGTTTGGTGGTGGCATGTTTGCGTAAACTCCTGTTCTGGTCGTCCATTTCCATCTTCAACGAGTTCATCAACTTCACCACGAACATCACGGTCAACGACCGTAGTTTTGTCGAGGGATTCAAAGGTGAAATAAGTATCAATACCGATGACAAGGCCGATTGGCTCTGGGTAGGCATGAGCCGTGGAGTTATCGACAACCACCCACGAATCAGAGTTACAGAAAAGGACAAGACTACAGAAACTGATACAGTTGCTTGTTGATTGTCTAAATGCGTTCATAGAACAAACAGTATGCGTTCTTGTTCAACACCTGGTTCGTCGCAACGTTGAACGAGACCTTCGAATCGTCAAAGTAACACCACTCCCTCGTTTTCTTGGAGTCGCTCTTCTTATGAACGTACGATGTATAATGTCCGGTGGTTAAGTTGCCGAAATGGTTGGCTACACCATAGAGTTGGTACTGGAACGGAGGCGACTGGTTCCGGCCCGGGAACTTGGACAAGATCTGCTGTTCCTGTTCCTTTGACATTGGCTTGTCGTCGTTCAACGAAGTCCCAACCTCGGGCCAGTACGATGTGAGGTCCAACACCTCGTTCACAGGATACTTGACAAACGTCTCGAGCTTATGGAAATACCCATTACTCGAGATCTTGAACCGCTTGAAGTGAATGATTAGGACCTGGGGTAACCGAGTAATGCTGATCTTCTTGGTAGACTTGGTAAACCGTTTGCACCGGGGACAGTGCCATTTATTGTTGTCGTCAAGAAGCTCGGTGGTAGTAAATTCCTTGAGACACTCGTCCAATAGCACCTGCTGGAACGAGCCAAGTCTCTCTGGTATAGGTAATGATAAGATACTAAACGCATTATATGTAGTAGATGTGAGGTGACACTCTAAACACCGTAATTGCGACAAGTACTGGCCTTGGAAGTAGTCAACCACAATAGAAAAGTTGAGCTTGAGGTACCGCTCCCACTCGACTGTGGAAGCGAGACGAACGGGCAAATACTCTCTGATTTTCTCCTCTTCCGGAGTCAATTCCATGATGGACTGCTTTTCCTTGGGGTTGGACACCACCATCTGGTTCAAATCTTCATGAAGGCCATCCAATAGGAAATTGAGAAATTCGATACAATCCTGTTGATCAAATGATGCAAATTGCTTTCCAGGAGAAAGAGAACCAACCACTTTTTTGAAATCACCAGGACTGAAAACTTTGCCATTACTATTGAACATATTGGCCAAAAGTCCGACAAAATGGTTGGTCAATATTCCCTTGGATCCCAAATTGTTGTTGACGTTGATATGTTGTCTATAAGAATGCGATAATGATGAAAGATTGGTATTGGATATGTTGGGGAAGAAGAACTTTGTCAATTGAGGAGTGGCACCCAAACACTGTAGGACACAATTCATGTAACACGAATTCCCCAAGTTAACCAATCCAGTAGCATATTGCTCGAGAAATTTCACGGCCAGAACCCCAGAAGAAGAAGAAGAAGTCGACTCTGAAGACGTTCCGTTGGTAGGTTTACTTGGAAGAACCTTCAAAAGTGGAGAAAGAGGTAACTTTTGCAGCTGTAACAGCAGCAGGACCGATTTCTGTTGCTGCTGGGGTAGTGCTTGTGGCTGTGGTTCTTTTTGTTGTTGGTAGTGATTACCATTACCATTTGTTGTTGCCGAGGGAAAGGTATTAGAAACGGGAGTTGCTGCAGTTGACTTTGCTGTAGCTAAATACTCACCAAAGTTCTTTAAGTATACTGATGTTTGCTTGTCTCCAGTGGGGGGTCGAGGTCCTGAAATCGATGAGTTGCGTCCGAGAGAGGCTTCAGGGCGTGGTAACGAAGGCAGAGATAATGTTCGTTGGATGGAAGTATCACCAAATGTTTTGTGCCACTGAAAGACTCCACCTGCCAAGTAGACGGGTGCTCTCTGTAATTTGGAGCTGATGTACTTATTTTTGTACATAATTAAATTGATAAGGTCCATAAATGGACTTTGGGACGGAAGGGACGACAGGTTATCGTTAGCCAATACGGTCTTGAGGTTATGGAGTCGATCCTCGTCTCCCTGGTATCCAAACCGTAGATTGTAAATCACGACCAAGTCATATTTGAATCTGTTCTGGAACTTTTGGAACTTTTCTGGGGTAAGATGGAGTCTGAGCCTGGATTCTAGGTCTTGATCGGTGAGGTCTTTGCCTGTGCTCAAAAGTGATGTGATAATGGACGGTTCTATATTGACGACATCACTGTGGTTGATATGGTTGTGGTTGTATTCTTTTGGGGAGCGGTAGTCTAGAAAGAGAAGTTTGTGCTGCTTGACCAATTGGTGGAGTTGGTTTGGTGTGACGTACTCGATCCGAGACAAAAAATCAAGATCAAGATCAAGCTCTGTAAGAGCAGGAGGAGCTGCTTTCACTGTTGATGATGAAGTTAAGGATTGTAAGCGTGACACGAGTGGATCGACTGACAGTTGTTGCAGCAGACTTAATGCAATCAAACTCAGCTTAATCTTTCCGAATGCTGGTTTTTTTTTTAGTAATGTGGCTGAAATGCCTTTGGAGAGTTCGTTCTCCAAGCGTGGAAACAATGTCGCCACCACATAGCTCACATATGCCAATTCGTAATCACACAGGCCATGTAGTTCGTCACGTTTAACTTCGTACGTAAAGAGTTCAAGAAGCGTGAGTTGATAACTGAGAACTTTGGCATCTCCCGCAGCCACCAAGTTACGCTGTATTAGACTGGCTATGCTGTTGAGTTCAAGTGGAGATTTCATAATGATTGTCTGCTTTGGTGAGGCTAAAGTGGCGGTGATTTACTTCAAGTTATGTACACTACCAGCGCATTTTTTAATTTACATTATGTCACTTTT
Organism: Teunomyces stri; assembly: GCA_030563165.1. NCBI lineage: Eukaryota > Fungi > Ascomycota > Pichiomycetes > Serinales > Debaryomycetaceae > Teunomyces > Teunomyces stri. The sequence continues at coordinate 41,314 of JAKUBI010000020.1, forward strand.
TGGCTGCGAAATATAAACCCTAGAAACTATTTTGGAACTCAGTCAAGCCCTGGTCGAATCCCAGTTCCCATTCCCATACATGTTTACTTGATCCACGCGCATTTATGTGTTCCTGTAAACGAGCCAGTTTCCATGCTTCCACACGTCCCAAAACGGATCCATTGAACTCAGCAAAATGTGCCGCGTCGGCCCATGCGGTGGTAAACCCTTCCCTGAACCGATCGTGCTCATACTTTTCGTGAGGATTGGCGTTGTCCCAGTAGTTTTGGTGGGAGCCAAAAACCAGGTTCAATCTCTCTTCAAATTTACCTTTGTCGGGAATACTGCGGCCACGCTTCGAAAACGGATTCTTGACAGTTCCCTTATCAACCATGGTCTTGAAATCCCATTCACCTCCATTTCCTGATTGGAACTTGAATGTCCAGAAATACGACCCGAACTTGGCCCGGCCATTAAAATACTCCACTTGGCGGTTCCAATAATCAATCACAAGCTTGTCCCGTTGAGAATCGGCCCCGTCTCTGCCCCACGAATCACCGTCAAGTACACACGAGTACTCTCCAACCATAATATCGACTCCTTGCCCATCCGACGTAAGATTGGTCAAGAGATCACCATCCAAATCCTGGATTATCTGTTGAGGCAGCTTGGCCTTGTCCTTGCCATCAAAGCAGCGGTAGCAATGGTGGTCAACCACCACGCCAATTGATGACGTGGGGGATTGGTGCAGTTGAACCCACTTGACCCATTGATCTGCCCACCAACCATCACTGATGATCACGGGGATCGACTGGTCTTGCAGACGGATCAGACTGATAGCAGCACCGTAGTACCTCTGCTGTCGCTTAGCATCATTAGAGAATTCAGACTCATTTACGATCTGAATCCCGGCTATATTTTTATACCCCTTGAGGTCCGAGGCAATAAAGCTTAACATGTCGAGCACTTGAAGCTGAGCCGAGTCATCAGACCAGAACCAAGCATCTCCTCCACTCTTTTCCCCACTGTGATCGGAGCCATTGGCTCCTCCAGGAAGCCCGTGGATATCAACCACCACGGAAATCTGGTGATTCAACGCTTCCTCGACAAACTTCTGTTTAAATATACCCCATGCATTGGCATATACAGCTGCATGTCTGGCAAACTGAGTGTTCTTGGTGAACCTGCCGCCATCAACTTCCCAGTATCCCAAGGGGATTCTGAGAGACGTCACATCGCGGTCCTGAAGCCATTGCCAATCGTCACTGGTGATAAAGTTTGACCAGTGAGATTCGAATTTCTCCCTTGCACCATCAGGTCCATGTTTCTTGGTGAGGTTGGTCACGGCATCCAACTCACAGTCTCCACCCTCAGCAAACAATTCGTGGAAAATCCACTTCTCCAACACGAAACATGACCCAATATTTACCCCAAAGTTCTTTCTCGATTGGTAGATCTGCCGTTCACTTGGGGGCTGTCCTGGAGTGACTGCTGGTGCAGCCTGCGTCACATTAGATTTGGCTTTAAGCTTAAGTTTATCAAACATTGTTCAAAGGATAATGATCCTAGAATAAGACTAACAAACAGTAAAGCAACTTAAGCGCAGCAAGTTGCGAGCCCGAGAAGTACCGTCCCCTGCAACCGAAACCCAGCCTCAAAAGAAAAAATCTAGATTGCAAAAAAATCAAAGTGTGGAGAAACAACGAAGATGGAATGGCCCAGCTCGTTTCATCGTCTCTATAAGATATTCGTTGCTGTCAACACGCACCTTACGTTTCTATCGACGCATTCACGGTCCACAATACCTAGCTTTGAACTTATTCAGAAACTTAATGATAAAATTACTGTCAATGATCTAGCCATGATTAAGTACCTACTTCCCTCTGGTGATGTGGTGTTTGAGTACTTTGATGAAAACCAATTGATGCTTTCATTTGTGGAAAACTTTCGGCTGGACTCGGGCTACATCCAATCACAATCGAACGCCGATAACGTATACGAAGAACTCCATCACAAGACACGCCTATCGAGCCAGATCCTTGTGTTTGACTTTAGGGATACGAAAATCCACAGCATCGGAGCCATTGTCAAGGGACGCAAGAAAGTCAAGTTTTCAGATACTCTGCGTGGACTGGATTTCTTCTTGTCGTCAAAAGACCTTGCTGTTCAACCCTTGTCCCAGTCACAGCTCAGCCAAATGATCACGCGAAGGAACACACGCTTCAGATCAGCAATCCAGGAGTACTTGGACGACTTCTCACTACATGAGTTGACAACTGAGATCCCGATATACACATTGGAACAAGCCATTATTGATAAAGTACCACAAGCTCCCGACTTGAAGGACCCTGTGAAAAATTTGGCCTCACATTCCCAAAATCACCCCAGTGGAATGTCGAAACCATCATTGGATTCAATGATTGAAGCCTTGAAATCAGATCGGCTTTACAAGAACCAGATTGTTGAAATCAAGACCCTTACACCCAAGCAACATGCGGTGATTGAAAAGTTGCCTGGGGCCGATACCGATATCCATCCCGAAATAGAGCAAGCTCTTTTGGTACACAAGAACATTTCACTACAAGACGGATTATACTCCCATCAAACTGAAGCCTTGGAACTGTTGCTTTCCTCCCATGATAAGCAACACGTTATTGTCAGCACTTCTACCAGCTCAGGAAAATCGCTCATTTATCAGATACCAATCATTAATGATATTCTCTGGAACATAACCAATGGTATAACTAAGAGAAAGACCACAGCCATATTCATCTTCCCCACAAAGGCACTTGCACAGGATCAAAAGAGACATCTTCAAAACTTCATTAACTACTTACCAACCAATGAACGCCGTAGGATAATCGTCGATACCTACGATGGCGATACTCCATCAAGCTCTCGTTCATATATCCGCAACTATGCAGATATAATCTTTACCAACCCTGATACTATTCATGCCTCGATATTGCCCAACCACGACCACCATGAGTCGTCGTGGCACGATTTTCTTCTAAGTTTGAAATACATTGTAGTGGACGAACTACACGTTTACAAGGGCACCTTTGGTATCCATGTTTCTTATGTGATAGGTCGTTTGATTCGACTCGCATCCAAGCTTGGTAACACTGGCATATCTTTCATCTCGTGCTCGGCAACTATTCTGGACCCTGAGTCACATTTCCGGTCCGTTTGTAGCCTTCCTCGAAATGACAAGGTACTACATGTTTCTAATGACGGTAGTCCCTGTTCAGAAAAGAGACTTGTCATATGGACACCACCACCATTGATGAATAAACGAGGACAGGAAGCTGATTTGGAATTAGATATCAACACTCCCTTTATTCCTCGAGAAAGTGTAATTGGAGAACTGGCGAAGGTAATGGTCCATTTACTAGAAACATTTCCCAACATAAAGGTGATTACATTCTGTCCGATACGAGTAGTTTGTGAACTTATGATGAAAGAAATTAGAAGTCAGATTAAAGAACACAAGACAAAGCTATCAGAAACCGACATCATGGCATACAGAGGAGGATATTCAAAGTCGGATCGGAGGATTATTGAGGAGAAGATGTTTTCTGGCCAATTGAGAGGAATAGTTGCTACCAATGCTTTGGAATTGGGCATTGATTTGGCAGATCTTGATATTGTTATAGCATGTGGGTTCCCTATGCTGAAAGCAAATTTTCATCAGCAGGCTGGCCGTGCTGGTAGAGGCAAGGGATCCTGCGGTAGTTTGGTTCTTTTTATTGGTGGACTCGGTCCAGTTGACCAGTATTATATCAATCATCTGGATGAACTTGTTGATAAACTGTCATATGAGGATTTATGTGTTGGGGGACTCATGGACATGGGTTCTAACCAACTTATTATGGAGATGCATCTACAATGTGCTGCCTACGAATGGCCAATTGATTTGGTGGAAGATGTCCAGTGGTTTGCATCGGATAAATCTGCCATTAAGGAGAATACATTTACAAAACTCTGTCGGGAAAGATTGTACAAGGACCTCAAGGGCCAATACAGAACGAGTCCCAAGTTTTTGCCATGGCCTGCTGATCATGTATCCATTCGAGCCGTCGAGGAAGATAAATTTGCGGTAGTGGATATTACAAAGGGAAGAAATATTGTGATTGAAGAAGTAGAAGCTCTGAGAACTAGCTTCACATTATACGAAGGAGGTATATTTTTGCATCAAGGCCACTCATACCTTGTTAAAGAGTTTAATTCGAAAGAGAAATATGCTAAAGTTGAACAAGTTGATGTCGACTGGACGACACTGCAACGTGACTTTACTGACAAAGATCCAATTGAAATAGAGTACGTTAAACAATTACATCCACCAAACCTTGAGGCACCCAGCGATATCCCTGTGTTTTTCGGCAAGATCCAAACCACAATTGTTGTGTTTGGCTTTTTCAAAGTCAACCGAAGATCAGAAATAATGGATGCTGTTGAAGTGGATAATCCTCCGGTGATTTTACAGTCCAAGGGATTTTGGATAGATATTCCTAACGTGGCTTTGGAACTTATCAAAGTAAAGAGTTTATCCCCAGCAGGCGGTATTCACGCAGCACAGCATGCGATCATGAATATCTTACCATTGTTCATAAATGGAGGCGCAACCACTAACCCAAACGTACGGTTTACATCGAGTGTGGGAGAAAGTGAACTTATGACCGAATGCAAGGCTCCAGAAAAGGAATTTGCTCAAAGGCAATCCTCACGTAAACGTCCTGGACGTTTGGTGTTCCACGATGCAAAGGGAGGAGCCAACGGAACCGGGTTTGCCGCTAAGACATTTGAACATATCGATGAAATCTTGTATACGACTTATACTCGAGTCACGCAATGTGAATGCGAATGGGGATGTCCACAATGTGTCACGGGAAGCTTCTGTCTGGAACGGCTGCAGGTCATGTCCAAACCCGCTGCCATTGTGATTTTGGCGTCCTTGATTGGACTTGATCTCGATATCGTTAACGAAAAAGTTAAAGATGGGCCTGAATTAAACATGCCTGATATCAAGGTCGAAACCATTCTAACCACAGCATTACATGTAAAGTTTTCGCCGGACGTCCAAATTGTTCAGCTGAGAAAGATAATCCGTCCGTTACCCCCAATTAAAAGTGAACCGGAATAGTTTTAATATTTAGTATTCCCTTTTCGACTGAGTAGAGAAACCGAAGCCTTTCTGGTAAGTCGACGTGCCAAGCTATCCTTTTTAGGATAGTCTTCTTTTCTATCCTCGATGTTGGAGTTAGAGAAGTTGGAATCATGAGACGCCTTCCGAGGAACTTGTGATAAGCGACGTGATCCGTGTGAACCATTTCTAGAGATATCGGTTGAGCTCGAATGATACGAACTGCCTGGGCCCGGCAAGTCTTCCAGTTCAGTAGTGGAACTTGACTTGATTGGTCTGTGTTGTAACGCTGGACTGTATGGCAACGATTTCCTATTCGCCAACCGGAACACATGTTGGATTGGTTTCAAGTATATGGAAGCCAAAGTACCAATATTAAGTTCGAGTTCCTCAAGAATTTTGGGGTGGATGTTATCGCTCTCAGCCGAGATGACTGGGTTTTGATTGAGCATAATGTTCTTTGTAGTATCCTGGAATTGGCCATGCGGGCCATTGGCCTGAGGAGAGGTTAAAAGTCGCCAGTACATATAACCACGGTCTCTGATATCGGGGTTGTCTGCCTCTTCAGTGGCCCATTTCAAGACTGCTAACATTGACAGTTCTCCCTGTTGAGGGTTCTTCAAGTAAAACTTTGTTGTGGCCGTCAACATTGCCAATTGTACCTCGACAGGGTCTTCCTTGAACGACTCCACATATTCTTCAAGAATTTTATTGGTGTCTGGAATAAACTCTGAGTATTGGCCCAAAATCCAAACCATTGCTGTTTTGGAATCAGGTTCATCGATTAGATTATAGTGGGCAATCAATTCCTCGATAGCATAGTTGAATCTACCAGGATACTTCCTCAAGACATTTTTGATAACTACCACTGCCTCCTGGACAATGTAGGAAATGCCATGTGAAATCAAGTCACACAAGACAGAAACACATTCTTCTGCTGCCCGGGAAAGCTTAACAGCCAAGTTTCCAAAGGCACGAACAGCTTTTCTGGCCATTGCCACGTCGACTTCGGTGGCATACTCTTCCAATTCGCGCAACACGCTGTAGACATTCTGTTCGTTTGCAAGAAGGTATATAATTTCAAGTTTGGTATCCTTGACATAAATGGGGTCGTCGTATCGGCAAAAGAACATTTCAATATCGATTTGCAAGAGCTCTCTTCTTCCAAGAAGAAGAAGGATAACGTTTCTGAGGACAAGGAATTGGATTTCTGGTGGTTTCGACAAGAGTGATACCAATGAGTTTCCTATACGTTTTGGTAATGCAGGAATTAGTAGAGCGGGGTTCTTGACGTAATTGCTGTAGTAGATGATGATTTTAATCGCATTTAACACAACTGAGGAGTTTTCGTGTTGGAGTGAAGGAATACAAGCTTCGATTAAGTCCAAAGCCTCATCGGTGGTTTGGGGAACGTACGACATCAACGAGTTCAAGATGTAGATCTGGCACCACTCGTTGGTAGAGCTCAAGTGAGAAATGAGAGTCATAGAATGTGCTCTGTCAATAGTCAACGACAAGGTCCTGCTTTGTTCTGTAATGTAACTGAGTGCAGCCAAGGCGTTGGAAACAACAACTTGATTTGAATCGTATAAAAGATCATTCAAGTCGTCGATAAGATGCTCGCGTTCTGTGCGTTCAGGATCGTGCTGAAAGAGTTTCGAGACAGCAAATGCAGCTGTCTTTCTCACAAGAGGGTCTTTGTCTTGAAGGGTTCGTCTGATACAATTGAAGGTAGTGTCGACATAGTCTTCGTTGGGCACCGATGAAAGTGTACGAAGAGCCAAGAGTCGTAACATGGGTGACTTTTCTTCCTGGAAACGGAGAAAGAACGGTATGGCATCGCTGGCATCCTGTGGGTTCATGTGGGCATAAGTCGTCATGTAGTGGAAACACATTTTTCTGATTTCCAAGTCGTCGATCTTCATGAGAGCAATGATATCGGGCATGAGATGAACCAATTCGTTGTTGTTGAGAATGATATTGGCCACCACTTTCTTGAGGACGACCTTGACTCGGCCATGGGGTTTCGATTTCTTGTGGGCTTGTTCAAGTTCAGCTCGAAGCTCGGCCGATTTGCATTTGGTAAAAATCTTGGAATCACTCATCTATCGTAAGCAAAGAGCGTGCACAACAGAATTCTTTAAGATTGAAGCAAACTGTTCACTAAATCTAGGAAATCTTTCAAAGGCTATTTATCGATAATAATAATATTAGGATGTGACGGGTTAATTTTTTGGGTGGGTGCATAACGCGCAACAACCGGTCTCACACGTGATTCATGTCACTAGAGCGTACCCCGACGCATACGACACGCTGCTGTCGGAGACGTGTTCGACTTGGTTGCTCTGGGAGTATCCTAGCCAACGAAAACCTTGAGTCTTATTTTCAAGTAGACGAAGCACCACACCAATGGGTTTTTGGCCACAGATAGTGTTTCCAGTACTGGCAATGTACTGGGTCCAGGCCGTGTAGTCACCCAGTTCAGCTATATCCATTGCTGTGCGGTCAAGGAGCTCGATTGACTTGTAGATCGGAAGGGATCCTGGTGCATGGCGCAGTCGTGACGAGAGATTAACTAAATCTGTACCCTTAACTGCGACGGTAGCATGGTCAATATACTTGGTGTACCCGAACCGGGATCCCCAGTGACAAAAGTCGGTGCTGATGATGAAATGGTTTTCCTCATCGGCAACGTATCGCAGCAACTCTTCCACCACAGCGCTACACAACGCATCGTCCATGCCACTAATAAGAATTGGCACGATCTTCGGTACACCCTGGGGTAAGTCACGGGTCCGATGATAAATATATGGTGCATGCATCTCGAACGAATGCTCATCTTCATCGACCTCTTCGCTCATGTACTGGAAAATGTTCCCCCGAGCCTGAGTCAACTTATGCACCACCTCGTGATCGACTGGAAGGTTGCCCAACGGTGTGGCGTAGTAATCGTAGCCTGAAACCATCACCGAGTTCCGGAAGTAGACGTGGTGCGATGGACCCAACATAAAGACCCGCTTCACTTTGGTTGTATCCCACGCAGTAAAGGTCTCTGCAAGTCGCTGACCAGAATAAGCGTACCCGGCATGTGGACCTACAAGAATACGGGCTCCAGAAATTAGACCCGCTACTGTTTCGGAAGAAACAGAGTTAAAGAAAGTTTCCAACTGCTGGTTGAGTTTGGTTGCATTGCTGGTATACCATGAACCAGCATGTGTAGCAGGACGGACCAGCATTCAAATTAAAAAAAACTGATCGAGCTAATCCTCGTAGGTGTAAAAGCAGGATGTAAATTCGCACTCCCGATAAACCCCAGAAAGCTACTGCTGCTGCAAATCTAAAAAAAAGTATGTATTTCTCTTGCACTGCACAACTATAAATATTTTTACTTCTTGACAATTTCCAATGTCCAATTGACAACTCTCAATTGTTCATCACCGGCAAAGTACGTAGAAGTACACGAGTAGTTGGCTCTAAGAGCCCATCCACCAGGAGTTTCGTCTTCGTCAAATCTCTTGGTGTATATTTCATCCAGAGGAGCAAACTCTGGACCAATGTCAATGTCTCTAGTACGGAAAGGAATCCCAGCACGACGAACTTCTTGCTTGTATCTAAAATTTTTTATCGTTTCATTCTTAACCTTAAAGTGCAAAGTGATGTTGTACTTGGTGTTTTCTGGAATCTTCATGTGGATATTGTCGGTGGAGGCGACATCGACATTGATGGGCTCCTGGCCAGCAATTTCTAGAACAAACTTGATGATTTCTAAGTTAGGGTTGGGTTCGACTGTCATGATTGGTTAATTATGCTGAATTGTTGGGCTATTCAATTTGTTGAGCTGGAATTACCCCATTATTTATACCACTTTAGGCGAACCGAGGCCACCGCTGCCACCTTATTTTATAAAGACAACGCGCTATATTTTTCCCACATGAAAAATTTCGTATGCTGCAGGCTGTAGTCTACTAGATTGGGGTGAGGGGATGCAGCAACAGTTTTGAAAACCCGTAGTATCTCGTACTTTCTCTTACTCTACCCAAAAATAAAATTAGATCCCGGCTTATCGTATTCCATCACTATACACTATATATATATATTGCTGCTTGATCGCTCATTACGCTGATTGATAATGGACCTAATTTTGATCTACTATAGCTAAGACTTGGTATTGGCCCTGGCCCTCGGTTTGATGCTAATCATGTGAAATATGGTGTTATTTATGTGCAGGTTAATCAGTGTCGCGTCCCAGGTGTCCTTATCCCCCTACACTCTATTTCCTGATCAAGTAAGCCCCTAAGGATCCGGCGCCACGGTTGCCGCAGACACCGCGCTTGTCGCCACCAATCGCTGCTTTTTAAATGATTCAACTTCGTCATCGAGTAAACGATGAAGATTGTTTACACTGGCGTAATTCTCAAACTCAAAGTCAAATACGGAACACTCGGGCTCGTTTTCACCATCTCTGACGTCAGCAACAAATTCATGTTCAAGTAAACTTCCAATGTTCCATCTCAACAGGGGATCCCACTGCAAAATATTTTTCAAAAGATCAAGAGCGTGACCCAGTGCGAGCGGATAGAGGTCGTGCCAGTTTTGTGTCCAGTGCTGAGGCCTGGGCGGTAATGCAGTCCTCCAATTAAACTTCTTGATAACATCCAAGCCGGGCGATCCCAAGACCTTGATAATTTCTTGAATTTGGTGCATTTGGTTTCTGCCGGGAAAAAGTGGTCTTCTCCCATACAACTCGGCCAAGATACATCCAATTGCCCAAATATCCACTGCCTTGGTGTAATGCTTGTTTGAAAATATAAGTTCTGGTGCGCGATACCATCGTGTTGCGACGTAGTTGGTGATGGGACTTGGAAGTTGTTTCATGTATTTAGGGTTGATTCCACGAGCAAGACCAAAATCACAGATTTTGAGATGACCCTGTATGGTCACCAAGATGTTTCCCGGCTTGAGGTCACGATGAATGACGTCAGCTGAATGAATATACTTGAGTCCGCAGGCAATTTGGTAGAAAAAGCTCTGTATATGGAACTCAGAAAACTGTACCGACGAATATATTACTCTTGCCAAGTCGGTATCCATAAGTTCCTGGAAACAATACAAGCCATCATATGGCTTTGTGTTGACCACATCAAGATCAACAAGTCCGACTATCTGAAAATGTTAGTTGCACTGATTGCACTCTAGAACAAAAAAGACATACGTTTTTGTGGCCATTGAAGTGTCTCAAGAGTTTCAATTCCCGTACAGCACGCTTGAGCAATACCTCTCTAGAAAAGATATTGGCCACTTTCTTAATGGCAATCTTGCTTTTTTCTTGGGAATACGTATCAATGGCCAGACAAACTGTACCGTAAGATCCTTTCCCTAAAACAGAAACAATGCTATACCGTTTATCAATAGAGAAACTAGCACCGTTGTTGTTGTACACTGTTCTCATGCTGCCAGTCACAAATAGATCCAAAAATAAACCGTACCGTTTTTTTTTTGCAGCCTTTTATTGAAGTATGACATGCATACAAAAGCAGGTCATGTGATGTAGGCGTGCTCGTACCGAATAATAAGACTTAATTGTGTACAAAGTCATATGATCTTAAGGTTGGCTGCAAAAGTACATGCCTGACGTCCTATAAACTAACTTAGGTATTATAAGTGTAGAATGTCTCAATTATTAATTGATGTACAAGATGACTTGAAGGAGTCATTGAGGGCTCCTTCACTTTTGAACGGTTTTTTTTAATACTAGTAAGCACTTATGTAATATATGACAATATTCAATTTTTCGATTACGTAAGTGGGTAATGTAGCTAGTTTTCTGAACCTGAAAATTTTCTTCAAGAAATCAAGAGGTCTTAGCAACGATATTAGAACCGTGTAAATAATCATGAGCTCATCTAACTGCAGATTCTATGAGAACAAGTATCCCGAAGTGGATGAGGTCGTTATGGTCAACGTCCAAGAAATCGCTGAAATGGGAGCCTACGTCAAGTTGTTGGAATACGACAACATCGAAGGGATGGTTCTTTTGTCAGAATTATCCAGAAGACGTATCCGTTCGATTCAAAAGTTGATCCGTGTTGGTAAGAATGAGGTTGCCGTTGTTCTCAGAGTTGACAAGGAAAAGGGATACATTGACTTGTCCAAAAGAAGAGTTTCTGCTGAAGATATCATAAAGTGTGACGAAAGATACAACAAGTCGAAGGCAGTGCACTCGATCTTGAGACACTGTGCTGAAAAATTCAACATTTCCTTGGAAACTTTGTACTCCACGATCGGATGGCCCTTGAGCAGAAAGTACGGCCATGCCTTTGATGCTTTCAAGTTGTCAATCACTGATCCTACTATATTTGACATTGTCGAACCACCATCGAAGGATGTGTTGGATGAATTGAAGTTGTACATCTCTAGAAGATTGACACCGCAGCCAATCAAGATAAGAGCCGATGTTGAAGTCTCTTGTTTCTCGTACGAAGGTATCGATGCCATTAAGGAAGCTTTGAAAGCTGCAGAAGACATATCTACCGACCAAATGAATGTCAAGGCCAAGTTGGTTGCTGCTCCATTGTACGTCATTTCTGTCCAGGCCTTGGACAAGAACCAAGGTATCGCCCTCTTGGAAACTGCGATTGAGAAGGTCACCTCCACCATCGAAGCCAAGGGCGGTCTATGCAAGGTGACCTTGGCTCCTAAGGCTGTCACTGCCACTGAAGACGCTGAATTGCAAGCCTTATTGGAAAGCAAGGAGGCCGATGACAAGGACTCTTCGGATGAAGAAGAGGACGATTAGGGGTTTCACACTTGCATAATATTCCTGTAATATATTTCTAAGTTTTACTTAATACATGAAAGAAAAGAAGAGAAGAGAAGAGACACGCAGAAAGAGTAGGTCACCCTAAAATGGAAGCGATTGCTTTATGATCAACTGTTTCTTGTTGGCCCGTTCAACAATGTAGGGAGGTAAGTTATTGACTAGCTCAGGCGGAATCCGTAACTCGGTCAACGATTCGGGAATCATCAAGTGGTCAATGTTGGTGAGTTCGTAGTTCCCACTGAGATCCAAGAACTTGAGATTGTTCCCAAACCGCACGTTACGGATTGTTTTGAGCTCGTTATACGCTAAACTGAGCGACGTAAGTGAGTACGGTAAGTCTAACGATTCTATAGCTTTAATTGAATGGTATCCAAGCTTGAGAACCTTAAGTTTAGGTGGAAATATAACGTCCTTTAACGTCGTGATATGTTTTTCGTGCTCGTCAACATCAGGATCCATTTCCATGTCCAACACCTCGAGGCTGGTGGGAAATTGGACATTCTTGAGGGTAGTGATCATGTTATCACCAAGATAAAGTTCTTTGAGTGCTGATGGAAACTGTACTTTATTGAGAGTTTTGATATTGTTATTATTCAAGTAAAGCACTTCGATGGAGTTAGGCAACTTCAATGGATTGATACTGTTGACTCCGTTGTCGCATAGAATCACCTTGTTCAAGTACGATGGTAACTTGAGCCCTCTGGTGTTTGTCATGGATGCTTGTAGGTTGAGCACCATAAGTGAATCGGGGAACTTGACACCCGTCATCGATTCATTGGGAATGTTCGAAATATCCAAGTACCGTAAGTTGTCCGGAAACTTGACTCCCTTGATTGATTCTATGGGATTGAATCCAAGATTTAATGATTTAAGATTAGAGGGGAAATTGACTCCTCGTAAGCTTTCTATGCGGTTCTGTGATAAGTCCAAGTGTTCGAGCTTGTCCGGAAACTCAACGTAATTCAAAAAGTAAATCTTGTTATCGGACAACTCCAACCGTTCCAATGTTGAGGGAAATACAATAGTGTCGATCGTGTGTACTGCTCCTTGGCACGCAAGGAGCATCTTTAGGCTGGGAGGCATTTTGAATCCCGTTAATGTTTCGAGGGCATACCCCCCACCAATATTCAAGACATCAAGCGTGTCAGGAAACTTTACACCAGGTAAAAATCTCAAGCTGCTTTCAGCATAATCCAATGTCTTTAAGTTGGTCCAGTTACCAATATCTTCTTGAATTTCCTGTCCAAGTTTTGCAAGCTCATTACGTTCGGTAACGTAAACAGTTTCCATATCGTACTTGTTGATTACGGAACACTGAGTCACTTTATCACCCACCGTCGTCTTTAGCACTGTAAGAAATCGCTTGTACTCCTCTTTTTCCTTGTTTGAGTAATCAGTTTTCCATTTTTTGTCAGGAGCAAAATGGATATGGTAGTTGATATCGCCAAACAGCTGGAACTTGGTCGCATTGGTCTCTATGAACGTTGAAAACTTGTCCAAGTTGAACGTAAACTGGTCACTGTACTCTATACACAAGTTTAAGTGGTCAAACTGTACCTTTGATATAATGGGATCCGTAAGAATGGTATCGATCTGGTCAAGTTCCACGACAGTCAACATCTCATTGGGGACGTTCCTGAGTTCACTCAATTGCATTATCATGTGGTAGTAACGTGGCTTGTCATAGAGAAGCACCAATCTGCTTTTTTTCACTATAGGAACAGGATCAACTAATGTTATTTGTTGTGCTGGTGCTGGTGCTGGTGCTGGTGCTGGTGCTGGTGCTGAAGGTGGTACTGAAACTGGTGCTGGTACAGGAGTTAGTGGTATCGTATTTTGTGGGGGCTGGTAGTAGTACTCATTCCTTGGTATTATAGGATCCATTTTTGGTTTCTTATTGGCAGGTTCATCGTGGGTAACATGTTCAGGTTCTGAAAAGTGGGTGATGGGGAGACTCGGCTGTGGCTGCGACAATAAATGTACATCGTTTGATTGATCATGTACTGGTTCTGGTTCATCTTCCATGATATGATCCACGTCCTTGATCTCCTCAATCACTTCGTCTTTGATCATTACGGGATCATTGTTTTGATTCATTGCGATGATGTTTTAAATTAATTTTCGCATCTTGAAATTAATGGTGGCTCGATCGCTGAGACCACTCTCTATATACGTTTACATATGTCTATGTTTTCTCGTGACTCTTCTTGAAACAACTGGTAATGGCACTCCATGGATCCACAGTAACGTGACTGAAGTCACTGGCATCGGAGTCTAACTTGGAGTCTTGTTGCATCAAGTCTCTTGCCTTGATATATCCTCTCAAAAGCACCAAGCAAAGGCCACAAACCAAAAACGAAACTCCCGCAAATACCGAACAGTACTTGTACTGTTTTGGATCTACAATCCCACCACCACCTGATTTCAATGTGACACCAATAACAGGCGAAAAGAGCCCTGCAATACCAAGAAGGACCCAAAGCATCCCGAAAGCCACGTTCATCTTCTTGATGCCAAACGTTCGTGCAAGCACAGGGGCAATCATGCCATAAATGTTGCCCATTATTGCTCCCATAATGAGGGCAAACACAATGACTGTCGCTAAATTTCTCGCAGGGATCCACATTGCAAGGCACAAGATCCCCAGAACAATGTAGCAGATGGCAGAAACCGTGGCACAGCCGTACTTGTCAGACACAATGCCAATAATGGGTCTTCCTATCAATGAGCCCAACTGGACCATTGCCGAAACGATGGAGCCTTGGTACCCTGAATAGCCCAACGACGTGGTAAATTGGGCCAAGGTGTAGAGCACCACGACATAGCCAAACATACAGGTGATGACAAAAAGGGCTAACAACCAGAATGGGAATGTACGTATAATCTGGTGATCATATGGATTAAATTTGATCTGGGCACGGTCTGAGCGACTCTTGATAAGTATCACAGCGATCCAGATGAGGCAGAATCCAATGATGGACTGGACTCGCAAGGCCCAGAACACCGACCGGGCCTCAATGACCTTCTGCATGGCCAAATTGAACACGATTCCACCCGCGCCTGAGCCTGCGGTCGCGAGTCCACCCGCAAGTACCCGTTTCTTCTTGAAGAATTGCGGTAAGAGAGTGAGATTCGGTACGGTGATGACACCCAAACCAAAACTCTGTATCAAGCCCTGTGTGAGGTACAACTGCCACAAGTGCTTGGAGAAACTGGCCAACATAAGGCCGGTAAACTGGAGGCAGTTTCCCAAGATGATGGTGGGCTTGAGGCCGATTTTTCCCAACATGTATGTGATGGCTGGTCCAAACGAAATTCCGACCCCAAAGGCAATACCGCCGATATAACTGTAGTCCATTTTTGAGGCATTGGGAAAGGTATCGTTGTTGAGGTAGTATGAAAAGAACACGGCAAATCCTGAGTTCATTCCCCAAGTACTAAAATTAAGTAAGAAGCAGCAGAAACAGATCACCCAGCCGTACCCACCATCGACATTGGGGTCAGTTTCTTCTGCGACTTCTGTCTCTGAAGTTTCGCCTGGAATATGGTGCTTTTCCAAGTCTTCCTGAATAGTTTCAGAAGAAACATTATCGAGCAACGACATCTTTTGCAGCACTTATTGTTGAAAAGCGGAATTAGTAGTTTAAATACGACCGGGTCCGGGAAAACGCGCCCGCCTGTGGGGCATCGGTAGGTCCCGCACTGATGACTAATTCATCCTCCAGCAATAGAGTTAATCGTCGGTTAATTCACGGATACCTGAATCAAAGTTTTGATTAATAATACCAACAAATCATAACCTACGATTAGATCTGGTTCACGGATATTTTTAGGTTAATTATGATGATAGCCGTGCCTGTTAAGCGGGGCTGCTAAAATTCCGGGCTTTCGTAAAGGCACCTATTTCGCAAAGAAAAAAAAATAGGTAAAATTTACAGTAGGAAGAAAAAAACAAAATGAAAGAATAATCGGGGCAAGCTGGGAATTGAACCCAGGACCTCCCGCATATTAGTGTTCTGGTGATAAACCCTAAGCGAGAATCATACCACTAGACCACATGCCCAATTATTGAAAGGTGAGGTTAACAACGTAAACACATTTGGATAAACAAAAATCATTTTATACCTTTAACGATGATCTGCCTGCACAAATACCATCCATCACCAAACCAGTATGTGGAACCAAGTACGATTGGGCGTCCGAGCCTTCCACGTCACATCCGTGGTTCGTAGCTTGAACGAAGTGGCCATGAATAAGGTTCGGAACATTGGAATAATTGCCCATATCGACGCAGGCAAAACCACCACGACAGAACGCATGCTATATTACAGTGGAAAGACCAGCAGAATTGGCAATGTTGATAACGGCGACACCGTGACTGATTACCTTCCATCAGAAAGACAGAGAGGTATCACGATCCAACTGGCAGCCATCACTATCCCCTGGAACAGCCACAAGATTAACATTATTGATACACCTGGACATGCCGATTTCACGTTTGAAGTGATTAGGTCGCTCCGAGTCTTAGATGGTGCTGTCACTATCTTAGACGGAGTGGCTGGTGTGGAAGCCCAGACAGAAAAGGTCTGGAAACAGGCCGATTCGCTTGGAATACCTAAAATCGCCTATGTTAACAAGATGGACAGACCAGGTGCTGGTTTCAGCAGAACCGTCAAAGATATCGTTCTGAAACTCCACACAAGAGTTGTTTTGTGTACGTTGCCCCACTTTGAGATGGAAAACGGTGATCCCAAGTTTGTTGGAGTATTGGATGTCTTGCACAAGAAATTATTGAAGTGGGACTCGGGGGATTCCAGTGGTAGAGAAATTTCCGTACATGAAATTCAGCCAGACACTGAGCTCTATGAAATGGTGTACAAGAGCCGGGAGTCAATGGTAGAGTCGTTGGGAGAACTTGACGACGCCGTTATCGATGCGTTCTTGGAACACGACGAGGATTTCATGAAGATTCCGGTCCTGGTATTGAATGCAGCTATCAGAAAGGCTACCCTTGAGAACACACTTACACCTGTGTTTTGTGGGTCTTCCTTTAAGAACATTGGGGTGCAACCTTTGATGGACGGGGTTGTTTCGTATTTACCATCGCCATTGGAAATCGCCATACCTGAAATCAGCTCATCGACTTCCAAGACTTTAAAGGTGAAACATCAAAGGAACCGGCAAACCATTACCACTGAAATTGATGTTCCCACCACTTTCAGTGCTACGCGCGGTCTTGTCATAGGCAACAATCCTGATTTAACGGTTGCATTGGCGTTCAAGGTAATGACCCATGCCACTAAGGGAGTCATGACATTTATCAGAGTATACAGTGGGAAGCTTAATTCAAACACTACAGTTATCAATACCAGAACCAAGAAGAAGCTTCTCATCAAAAAGCTACTTATCATGCACGGAGATGAACCGGACACCGTCAAGTTTATTGGTTCAGGGAATATTGGGGTTATCACGGGCCATGAAGACGACATTATTACCGGCGATACGCTTGTTGCTGTGGGTCCAACAAAGAAGAATTTTACTGAAATGGAATCGAACTTGGAGCTTCTCCCTATTGGAATCCCTCCTCCACTCTTCAATTCTGGGATCGAGCCATTGACTGCCGGAGATGAGAGTTATATGAATGAATGTGTCAAGGTTCTTATTCGTGAGGACCCTTCATTGCATGTTTCTGTAGATGAAGATTTGGGTCAGACAGTGTTGAGTGGCATGGGTGAATTGCACTTGGATATTGTCAAGGACCGATTGGTCAAGGATATGAAGGCCAAGGTGAGATTGAGGGATGTGGCTGTTTCGTACAAGGAGCTGTTTGTTAAGCTGGACCAACAATCAGTCACGTATACTGAAGGGCCGGTTTCTGTCACTATATCGATGGACTCAATTGATGGAAAGTGTTCCACCTCTACATTTGCTGATGAAAATGGAGCTATTGTGTTTGAACCTGATAACAATATCATTATTTTGGAACCCACAGCAGTACCTGCCACTATGGCTGAAGCCATTGCAGAACGCCGTTGGAAATCAGAATTCACACTTGAAGATCTAGAAGAAACATTGGTGCAAGGCTGTTTAACGGGCCTTCAGCTTGGAGGACCGATCTTTGGTCTCCAGCTCCATTCGACCGTGGTGCGGATCCAGGGATGGACCTTCCCCTTTGAAGAGAATACGCTGCAGCTCTCAGCATTATTGGATGTCACACGGAAGGCGCTTAGAGAGTACGTGGCTACCAAAGGAGAAGGTTTCGGTATTCTTGAGCCGTACATGGAGACACGGGTGTATGTCAATTCCGATACTGTTGGGGAGGTATCGCATGACTTGACCCAGCGGTGCCAGGCGATCATTTCTTCTGTAGACGATGAAACGACCCAGAATCTCGATGCCTTGACGTGGGCCAGTGAAGAGGTGGACAAAATTTATTTACCTCCTGACTATACCATGATAAGTTCGCATACGCTCGACTTGCGGAACCAAAAGGTTATTGTGGCAGAAACTCCGTTGCGGGAGATGATTGGATACCTTTCAAGACTCCGGTCTATTACTCAAGGGCATGGGACGTTTGATATGACGTATTTGGGGATGAGAAGAGCTGTCAAGACAAGATTCGATATTATTTCGAAGGACTTGGGAATCATGTAAATAATTACAAAATAACGTAAAAAAATAGAAATATACTAGGAAAACAATCGTTCCCCACATCATTACGATTCTCACACTTCGTGCCAAAGCTTTATAATTAGACTTCCACTGTAATGTAATACAAGAATAACATATAAGAAGCTTTTATTAAAGTAAATTGGTTCTCTTGTGGTGGGGCCAGAGAGGTAGGGGTTTACTGAACCAGTGCCGCAACGGGTCACTAGTGGTGCGCGGCTTCTTGCGGGCCCCAAAGTTTCAAAAAAAAAAACCAAAACGGGACTTTGACATCATTAACAAACAAAGAGTCCGATGAGTTTACCTGACCGGGGTACGGTGGAACTTGACCGAGAAAGAGTCACATGTCTCTTACTTATCAACACACAGCTTATGAAGAAAGCCATAAATATCTACCACAACGTTCTCAACAACCAGAACTCGCTACAGCAATTGCCTTCACAAACCAGACAATCGGTGATTGAGTTGTACCAGAACTGCACGCGTAGAATCCACTGCAACTTGACGGTGTTGAGTTATCTCAACGAGAAGTACCACTCAGATCTGTCACAGCAACAACAGCAACAAAACAAGACTACGTTTCCTGTCATGATGACTGCTCCCCAGGAAATGCCCGAGCTCAACCAACTATACACAAAACTACAGGAGTTGTATCCAGAAGCATTGCAATACTTGAAGCTGAAGATTCAACAGATGAGAAAACAACAGATCCAGCCACAACAACCGCAACAACCGCAACAACAGCCGCAACACCAACAACAACAACTTCAACAACATCAACAACACCAACAACACCAACAACACCAACAACACCAACAAAATCAACATCAACAACATCAGCAACACCAGCAACACCAACAACATCAACAACTTCAACAGCAACACCAGCAGCAGCGGCAGCAACCCCCACAACAACCTCCACGTCAGATGCCAATGCAACCCGTGCAAAACTCACCTATTCCCAAGGATGTGCCTCCGCAGGACTTCTTTAACCAACAGCAGTTCCAAAACCCTAACGGATTTGCCCAGACGCCCCAGTCGCTTGCCACAGTCAACACAATGGAACCACTGAACATACTGCCCCAGGAGTTGTTGCAGCAGATGAACTCCAATAACTACAACAACGCTTCCAATAATAATTCAAATGCCATGATGGACTTTTTCTGAATTCAGTCATATGTAACATTACTCAAAATACCTAATATACACTTTCGTTTTCTATAAATATCCCTTAGTACATCGTTAATCGATCATATCCTGGAACTCGTGGTTAATGATATCACTATAGCCCCCGCCAAGCAGATGTCCAAAGAGCCCGTGATCGAGTTCGGAGGTTTGGTGTTGATGTTGCAGCACCAGCAGTAGCGCATGTGAAGCTTCTTTGAAAAGGTCCGGTGCCACTATTGGTTGCTGGTTAGGGTTACCTCCAGCAACATTGAGCCATACTGCATCATTGGTGATCTCATTCCACAACTTCTGTTCCTCGTCCAAGTAAGTTAACCCTTCGATCCCTGCCAAATCGGAATTCGTGTACACATCGCCAGTATTGTTATAGTTGCCTGGCATCGATATGTTCATGGTCACCGGTTTGCTGGTTGCAGTTGACGCTTCAAAGTTGGCTTCAACACTCTCTGCTGGTTGCATAAACTGCTCCAAATCCAACTCAGGGTTCCGCATTCTTGGATTGATATTTTGCATCTCGGAATCCAACTCCACAGCTTCTTCTGATGGAAATTCTTGTTTTGGAGTCACAACCCGTTCATCATCATGCTTAACTAACAACCCAGTCATTACCCCATTAAAGTCCAACACTCGGATCAACTTTAGAAGCTGTGCACGTCTGAGAGCAGCAGGATAATTGCCCAACTTCTTCATTCGGGTAAATATAACGAGTGCGTGGTCCAAATGGTCTTTTGTGGCCTCATGGACACCAAACGAAGCATTGAACAAAATCAATGTCAGGGCCGATGTGAACAAGTACTCACGATCCATCCATCCAAACAACGCCACCATATTCTCCGGTAACAAAGCCCAGATCGCCTTGATAGTATTGATAGATGCCTGGAAAGACGCATTCAACAACGTTAGCACATTCTTGGAAAACTTGGACAAGTCAACGTACTTGTTAGGATTGTTTTGCAATTGCAATTCTTTCAACTTCTTGGTAGCAAAGTGGAACAACAACGGTCTCACTGCCAAGTTCATACCCTGAAAGTACTCAGTCATCAAGTTGACAATCAAACGAGAAACCCGCAAGTTGTCCACTGAGAAATCTATTCTCAAAAACTCAGGCAAGGAATTCTTCCACGACATCAACTTGTGTACCAAGTCCGACACCACGGGTAAGATATTGACAGTAGGCTGTTTGGTGTAAAGGGATGATAAAATGATGGCATTGATCTGGGTGATTGTCACACAGTTGTTAATGTACTCGGCCGATGGGAAGATATAGAAACCACGGACATCGTTGTCGTCGACGGGGAAATCACTCAAATCCAGCTTGAAGTCAAACGGAAGTTCTGTTGACACACTGTCGTCTGCAAAACTGAGAGGTAACCCAGCTTTTGACGATAACATCCGTTCGTACATGTATACCGTCCACCAGATCCGCCGCCTATGTTCCAATTCAAACCGATTCAAGTTCTCCTTGTCGGCATCGACGTGCCATCCCAAAATCAAGGTAGATCTCAAGGCAAGTCCAAAGTAAAAGTACAGCGCTGTGGTACAGTCTGCCACTTGTAAATAAAAAGCATAGAGCAACATGACTTCAACACCTCCATCTTTGGTGATATTGTCAATAGCTCCCGAGGCAAACAAACCAGTGAATAACTCAGATGCCTGGTAGAAAAAGCCCGATCCAGGCAAGGTATTTTTCTTTTCCTTCTTCTTCTTCTTGGTATTCTTTTCTGTTTGGATATGGGCTTCGGACTCGATACCCAAGTACATCTCACCAATAGCGAATATAAGTAACATTTTACAGAACCAGATGGTTTCAAGGATGGTATCGTCCTCAATGTCCTTCTTTGCTTGTGTATCGTCAGGTGTTGGGGTCTTGTCCACGCTCATGTTCCGTTTGAGGATCTTTTTGTTGCTGGAAGTCTTGCCGGAATAGAGGTTCATCAAGAACTTTTTGACCAACCCTTCGTTGAAAAAGTAGAAACAGCCATCATTGTAGTTGACAAAGGTATCCACCAATAACATGGCGTAGGAGTAAGATGGTAAAGTAAAATTGATGGACATTCCGGGACGGGTGTTGGTCTTGGCAAGGGTGATCTTGTAGGCGTTGCCTTCCTTTTCCAAGATTTCAGTTTCACACTTTCTGGTTTGCGGATCGGTAGGGTTGTCTGAAATGTATGATTTGGGAGTGCCTGCCACCCCGGGCGATGTTGGAGATGCTTGCAGGGTATCCGAGAAAGACGGAGACGTAGCAAAAGACGGTACCATATTCTGGATCTCCAAGCCAAACAAAGTCATTGAAGACGAGCCCACATAAACCTTTTCCCCTGTTCCCGAATGGATGAGACGGCCATGTTTGTCCAATGATGGCTGGATGACTTCTTGGTAATGAAGATGATGTTGATTATTGTGCAATTGTTGTTGAAGGCCGTGGAGTTCAGGCAAGTTATTGACTATGGGGTCTGGATATCGGTCAGGAACCAGTAGCAGCTGCTGTATGCTTTGCAGTAGCCCCTGAGGAGACGGTCTGGGTTTCCCCTGGCCCTCCTTGATATTGTTTCTGAGAATGGCGTTATCTTTCTTGAGACGGGCGATATCGTCATGAAGTTTAGAGAGATACTTCATTGAGACCACGATCTTCTTATCGGCCTCGACATACTCGCATTTGGTCTTGGCCAACTGGCATTTCTTGCAAGGATCGCCCCCGGGGCACCGTATGTGGCGGTTGCGACACCGGATACATGCCAAGGTCGTTCGTTTTTGTCTTGGTGTCAGCAGCAGAGATACTGGTTTGGTTCCATCCACTTCTAGAAGCTGTGACTGCGGTTCTTGCTTTACGCCCAGGACCATGCCGCTCATAGTATGAGATTCACCGTTCGGTTCTCCATCGTAAGGTCTCATTTTTCTGGTGGTAAAGTGTGTGTGCACTATGCGCAGGATTTCGTTCCAGATTGGTCAATGAGATGGAATTAAGACAATGCTTGAGCACAATATAATAAAAAAAAAAAAATTAAGGCAAACGAAAACTTTATTGTCGATCCATTTTTCTTACATTGGTATTAATTAATTATAGTTTAAATTGATATTGAATGTTATAAAGATAAAACATTCCCATTTATTGTTACCACATTGTTATACCAAACAAGACATACATTCAAACCAAACCCAACATAGATACCAATCTATGAAACTTTTCAAATACATAAAGAACTAAAGGAATCATGGAGAAAGGTTGCTGCCGGTTTCACCGACAACATTGCCTGCTGGGTCGTAAGAGCAGATGGTGTATTGTCCCCAGTTCTCGGCAGAACAGTCCTTGTAAGCACAACCCAACTTGGTTGTATCCTTCCAAATAACTTGAGTAAAGTGCGACAAGACACCACTGGAGTAATCGTATCCGTCACCTTCACCGTACCAAGCGTTGAAAGCTTCAACACCATTCAGGTAACCAGCAGCCAAGTTTTCACCGTATTTGCCACCAGAGTGAGTCAAAACACCAGAACAGTCGTATTTGTCGGCATAGTCTTGGGCGTATTGGGTAAGGGTGCTGTCCCAAGTCAAAGCACCGGCACCGTGGTCAGCTCTCTTTTCGTTGTGAACTTGCAAAAGAGCAGCGGCCCAGGAAGGATCTCTGGCACCTGGGGTATCGTTGTTAGAAGAAGAAGAGTCGGTTGGAGTAGAGTCTGCAGCCTTCACAACCAAGGTGGTTGGTTGGGCAGCAGAAGGAGAAGGATCAGAACCTTTGTCTTGAACCGGAGCAGGAGCAGCTGGAGCAGGAGCAGCTGGAGCAGGAGCAGCTGGAGCAGGAGCAGCAGCAGCAGGAGCAGGAGCAGCAGCAGCAGCAGAAGGAGCAGGTTGGTTACCGTAAACAGTACCGTAAACAGTGACGATGTTTGTCTGAGTGACGTAGACAACCTCGGCGTAAGCAAGAGCCACGAAAGATGCTAATGATAAGAACTTCATTAAGG
Organism: Teunomyces stri; assembly: GCA_030563165.1. Lineage (NCBI taxonomy): Eukaryota > Fungi > Ascomycota > Pichiomycetes > Serinales > Debaryomycetaceae > Teunomyces > Teunomyces stri. Next base: position 65,069 of record JAKUBI010000020.1, read on the forward strand.
AAAGTATGGGGTGGGGAGGAGTTGTGGGTGTTAAAGGAAAGTAAGAGTGGGAAGTGACCAAAAAGTTAAGGAAAGTAGATGGAGACTAAAGAACTAAAAAAAAAAGTGAACATGAGATTTGGTCGTCCATTTATAAGGTGTCTCTGATTCAGGCGCTAGCCGGTGAACCTTCATTGAGCGATTATGGAACAACCTGACAAAAAAGAGACACAAAAACACGTTTGTGTGTTTATTTTTGCGACTTTAGGAACAAAAGGTGTAGAGCCTTGGGTCGCGAGTGACAAGAGAAATTTCAGGCCAAGCAGATTGGCTGGCTCGAGGGCCCAGAAGAGCATAATGTGGTGTGGGTGAGAAATGCTGGATATGGAATGGAGGCTTTGATGACGCTGAGGGGGTTGTATGATCTGGATCCAAATGGATACTGCAAGCGGCCAATGGGGCCCAGGCTCAAATTCTTTACTGATTCATCTTCATTATTATTGTTCTAACACGCGATGTTATTGTGATGATTCTTCGCTGCTACAGTACAAAAATTTTTAAATTCGCGGTTCCATTTGGGCGCGTACATTAATAAAAAAACTAGCCCCTTTGTTGACGCATTCTATTAGTCTTTCAGTGGACAAGAAAGTCGAAAAAAATAATTTAAAACCGGTTTTTTTCTCCTTTTCTCTACATACGGAGACAGAACATACCGCAGCCAAACGGGAAAATCTAACAATAATCTCCTAAATCAGGATAAACAATGTCGTAATCATTGCCTTCCTCGACATACCGGGCCCATCGCAGAAGAAACTCGATCTGGCTCCTCAGAAATAGTTCGAGATCTCCTACAACACAGAGCTGTCGTTTAGGACGCGTCATTGCAACATTCATCCGCCTCTTATCTTTCAAAAACCCCACCTCGCCTTGATCATTCGACCGAACCATCGAAATGATAATCACCTCCTTTTCTCTACCTTGAAACCCATCGACAGTTGAAACTTCGATTTCTCCCGCTCCGAGTTCGAGCACTGCACGTTTTAACTGACTCACCTGCGCGTTATACGGTGATATCACTCCAATATCCCCGGCCTCAACCCCAGCAGCCATAAGTTTGTTAAGATGCGATACCACCACCAAAACCTCTGAATCGTTATACTTAGAACCCATCGACTCGGCCAGATCACCTTCCTGTTCTCTCTCCGGGAAATCGCCGCCTTGTGTATCGTACCACACACACACCAGACTGGTTTCATCGGTCGCACTCACTTTAGCCATGTCCGTTAATGAAATATCCGCCACTTGGGCGTACGCACGGAGCCGTGACTCGTAGAGCTCATGCGATGGAAACCGCATGATCTGCTCGTTCATCCGGTACTGGGTGTCGAGCAATTTCTTGTACTGGTGCCCGCCATGCTGTGCCATCAATCGATCAAACAACGTAGTCTCCAAGTCCGCCATCTTCAGAAGCGTCACCTTATCCAACCGCAACGCTTCGTCTCGCGACTTGATTGTCGGTGGAAGCTGCATATTATCGCCCGCAATCACCAATCTCTTGAACCCAATATGACTAATAAGTGGAATCCAACACTGTGGTTCCATTGACTGCGAAACTTCATCGATAATGATGGTATCAAACATCTGCAACCCTGGATCGTCTCGATACATCGACGTCAACTCGTACGCCCCTGATCCATGCAACGTAGCTACTACCACTTGCGAATTACGCAACAATTCCTGAACCACTTTCTTCTCTCGCACCCGAAGATCTCGCTTCAACTCCTTGAGCTCCGCCCAGAGTGCCCTCCGTTCGGAGTACCGTTTGCATTTCTTGGCCTTACCGATAACATCGCCGATCTCACGCTCAAGATCACGCAAAATGGCTCGTGCATCAGATTCACGGCCGCCATACGCTGATTTCGAAAGCACATCCAACGAATGCATCAAGTTCTTCTCCAAAAGACGTGCTGGGTGCCCGATTCTAATAAGCTTTTCGGGGTTACCACCACTACCACCGCCAACTCTTTTCTTCTTCTTTTCTCCACTGAAACTTGGAGAAAGCCGTTCCAATATTGTATCGACCGAGATATTGGATGGTCCACATACCAATACCCGTTCACCGTGGTTGAAAGTCAATTGCTTGATAAGTTCAACAAGCGTATATGTCTTGCCTGTACCCGGAGGTCCATGGATAATTGTGATGGGTGAGTCGTTGACAGCAAAGGTGATGGCCAGTTTCTGTGATTCGTTCAAGTCAGGGTTAAAGAAGTCTAGGACCCGGTCTGATGGTGCACGAGGAATGTAAGTTGTTTCTCCAAGGAGTAGTTTGATGACGTCGTTGGAATGAGACTCATGGACCTCAGCAAGCTTGTTCAAAGTTGAAATCATACGTTTGTAGGTGACAGAATTGGCCAATTTGACGAGCCAGATCCTCAGACTCGAAAGTGTAAGGATACGTTCGTCCGTGACATCTTCTTCAACAGAAACCGTCACGGTATGAGCCGTGATCTTGATGACCACCGCGTCCAAACTAGTGTCTTCCAGTACTTTATGCTTACTCGAGTTTTCCACCGCCTTTCTTTCAGCCACCGATGCTGATGCAAGTATATCGACCTTGACGATATCTCCCACACGTAGACTGGCAGCCTGCAGAAGGTCCAGGTCGTCTGTCTTTACTGCAGGGTCCACCACCAACTCCAACAATGTCTTGCCACCCAATCCGGTTCTGACGTTGTCCACAACCAAATTGACAAGAGCCAAGCCCAAACGGGCAAGTTTCTTGGGCGAGTATGTTGTCAAGTACTTGTTTGTTTGAAGTATGTCTGATTGCTGCTCAAACGCAATCGCGTTCTTGAACAACTCAATCAACTCGAGCGTGGTGGGCATTGTATGTACCCGTTTTTCAAGAATAGTCGTGGTTTCTAAACTACTCTATGCATCTTGGTACAGGTGTTTTTTTCTCTCGTTCTTCTTCCAACCAGAAGGGTCCCGATGATTACATAATGGTGGCGACATGCAATCCTCATGGGATCATGTTGGTTCTACACATTTTTTTTCTCTGATTATCTTCATAATATATATATATTAGTTTTTCTTAAACTCATTGATGTCTCTACCGGTTTGTTCCTTCAACACACGACCAGCTTCTTTATGAACATAATCAAACACCAAATTTCTCTGCTTAAAGTACCCTGACATCTTCAAGATTGACACGGTGTAGTCGTAGCACTTCTCACCAAATGCCAAGTAGTTGCCGAACCAGCGACGGAAATCGACTGACGATAAACTGGCCGTATCGAACGCCAAGCCGGTGTTGCGGTGGATCCCGGCCAACACGATCGAGATCAACACCAAATCAAACGAATAATGTGCCAACTTTCCAAGCTGTGGTTAGTATGCTCAGCAACCATGCTTCCATTGCTACAGATAAAGTTTACTTACACCCATCTTTGTATAGTAGATTAAAAAAAAAAGTTTAGTTGTTCGCGTTCTATCGGCGCATCCGTTTTATGTACTGGGGCATATCGTGGCTGGTCCACTCGCGAACACGCTTGCTGGTACCCACACTGAGCCCTAACCGAAGCACAACCTGCTCTAAATTGGTCTTGAGCTGCTCAGAAACCACCGAATTGTCTCTAAACATCTCTGCCTGCTGCTCCAAGCTCGATAACACCCCAAATCTCGTGATAAGTATATCTGAGCCCTGGTCAATACTCTCCACCACAAACAAAAGCTTGTAGATAAGTGTCTTAATCTTGATCGAGATAAATGGCGAGTTCATCAAGTTCATCACCCACTCAAACACCCCCTTGAACTTGACAAGATCCAAGTCTTCAACTCCACGAACACCCACAAGTAACCCTTCAAGCATCCATGCTACCTGGCGATAATACGTCTCGTCACTTTCGGTGTCTGATTCGCCGCTCATCGATAAGATAATGCTGGTATAAAGCGGAATATCGCTGCTTTTAACCACCGGGTTCGAAAGAACATAACGGAAACTTCTCTCGTACAAAAAGTGCCCGGGATTTGACAATACCGGAATCAAACTGGCATAGATATACCACACCAAGTAAGGTACTGGCTTCGTGCTGGTACGCAACGTATTGACAATATTGGCCAAATATACCTTGAGCAAGTTCTTATCCTTGAAGTTCTCGATATCGTCAATCACCAGCAACATCCCCAGCACCAATGCCTCACTGACTTTGGAAACAGCAGGATTGGCCAAGTTGATTACTATAAATTGCAAGAGACTCGATTCAATCAATCTCTTTAACCCAAACTTGTGCTTTTCATCAGCATTATGGCCTACCGAAACCAACTCCTCGTTGTTAAGAATCAACAACAAGAGGAACTCAGCATCATAGACACTTTGCTGATACGTCTGATCAACTGAAACTTCAACTGTTTGGTAAAACAGTTCGATTAGACGCAAAGTTTCATCCACAGATTTCTTTTTCTTATCATTTTGCAATAACTCTTGAGGAACAGGTACACTTTTGCCTCCAGTGGCTCTAATAGTATTGTTAACAAAGTTCTTGCTCAACGACACGACAAACTGAGACTTGTCACGAAGAATGAGCCGTTCTTCACCAACAAGATCAATCTCATTATTAGTCAATTCCTCGGTAAACTCCCAGTTGGAAACCTTACTGATCCACGATTTCATGACATGCGATTCTATCTTGACCAATACAGCCTTGAGCAACAAATCATCGGCTCTGGTTGATCCAAGATAGAAAGTAACCAACTTTTCTTGCATGATAATGGACGAGTTCTTTTGTGAATCGAGCTGGAATAAGTTGAAAATGGTCAAAGCCAGGTAGAACCGGGCTCTACTGGTTTCCACCGTTGGCAAGGTATTGAGAATATTTTCTTCGTTATTGACAAAGATCTGCAATAACTTTTCGTAGTGAACGATGTTCTTCAGTCCTGTCATTATCAATATATTGGAATATTTCAAGTACTTGTCGTGAAGAATCCACTTGCGACTGAAAATCACATCCAATTGCGCGTTGACAATAGTAATAGGTGCCAATTTCCATACTGATGAAGAGATCAGAGGCAATTTAATGGCCAAATCCTGCACTGCTTGCAAGAAGGTATCAAAATTAGAAGAAAGCTCGGGCAACTCAGCAAACTTCTTGGTGATATACAACATGGAACGATGGACCCACGAAGTAATGTCACTGTTGATATCAGACTCGGACGTGACATATTCCTGGATGAAGTTGGCAAATTCTGGAGTGAACCAGTTCTTTGAATTCTTTGCTTCAACCACAGAAAAGATCTTACTCAATAACTCACTCTTGGCTTCACGATCAATGTATTTCAATGCATGGGTCAACAACACAACCAATTCCTTCCATTGGATATCATCAACGTGATTTGTTAACTGCCTGATTGCAATTTGACTGGTTTTTTGGAAGAATTCATTCAATGTTTCATCTTCCACCTTTGTCAAAATAATGGAATATCCAATAAAGCAAAGTAAACTTTCATCCTGGACTTCCCTTGAGTTAGCAATTAAGTAATCAATAACCTCACTCCGTGCCCTATTTGGAGAATTGATGAAGCTCTTTAGCAAGTAATGATTGTCCTTGTTACCAAGTATTTTGCTCAACTCATGCAATATTTGTTGAGTATCATCAAACAAAACCAAGTCAGCTTCCACAAAATTGGCAACCAATTGGTTTGCTTCGCCTGACTCAAGTAAAGAATTAAAGAAATCTATTGAAATGGAAATCTTTCTTGTTAAGGCAACAGCAGCAAGTTCTTTCAAAATTGTTTTATTTACAGATCCAGATAACTTGGAAATCAACAACCGTACTTGTTCATCTGATAAGATCCAAAAGTAATTGGCATAAAGGTATTGAATTTGTGCATCGATTGTTTCTGTAGTGGTTATATTTTCAATAATAATACTGCAAAATTCGGGACTCGTGTGTTTTGGTAATTGTAACAACACTTCGTTAAGTAAACCACAGATAAACCTTCTGGATGGTGATACATTTTCCCCAATCGATGGAATTAACTGAGACCAGAATTTCGTCGAGTAAATGTAACGAGAGACGTGACTATTGGGCAACACGGTCAATAAATAATTACCCAACTTGGAAACTAGTTCAACTGCCAAGGCATCACTTGGTGATTCTTTCACAATCAAAGACATTCTGAAAATTAAGGAAGCCAAGTCGAAATGAGATAAAACGGGTTTCTTTTCCAAAATTGAAATATCTTTAGATAATTCTGCAGTTGGATAATTGATCAAGATTTGGAAAAGGGAATCATCCTTTGAAGCCACACCCTTCCCAAATTCAATTACCAAATGTTCCTTAGTAACAACTGCTTTAACTGCATCTATTTCACAAAGAGTATCAAGTAAATTTTCAATAGCTTGCTGAGGTTCACCAATAACCACCAAGTGTTTGCTAAAGTTGAAAATCCATTTAATCAAATTGGAATTGCCATTCTTTGCAAGAGCAAACTTGGCTTGCTCAAAGAATCCAACTACAAACAAACTAATATCAAGATAATTTTCATGGGATGAATCAAGGTACTTGTATGGAGTACGAACTGTTCTTGAGATTGATTCATCGATCAAATCCCAAATAGATTCGTCCTCAAGTTCAGCATCCTTGACAGAATAAATCAATGCAGAAACAGGAGACACTAACAAATCCTTATTGAATAACAACTTGCTATCGGTCAAATTTGTCACCAAATGCAAGATTTTTTGGGCAAACGACGAATTGAGAGAGGGGGACGAAGCAAGTTTGATCAAACAGGTAAAAAAGGAGTTTCCATTGTCAGAGGGTTTGTTCCACCACTTCAAGTCTTGCTGTTGCTCCTGTTGTTGTTGAATGGACAAGTATATATCTAGTAAGGTCAAATCATAGTTGGAACAAGTGGAAAGATCAGAATTGATGATATTGTTGATGTTATTGTTGGTAATTTTGGAGACAGATGCGGCCAATGTAGAAGTAGATGGATGCAAAATTTCATAGTGGTTAATAATGGAAAGAGCTGTTAATTTAATTAATTTCAGCTCAGAGTTCTTTTGAAATACCAGAAGGATTGAATTGAGGTCGGGAAGACTAACAAAAACCAACTCGATGAGCTCCTGTTTGTTCGAGACAAAGTTGGCATCCAAGAGTGCTGTCAATTTCTTCAATGAAAAGAGAATCAATTGTAATGCAAGTTGAGTAATAAAGGGCTTCTTGGCTTCCAAACACTTGGTGAGTGAACTGCGAGGAAGTGGTGCCAATGCAATGTTTTCCAGGATGAGTTTCATGTCATATTTGATTTCCTGCGATATAAATGAGGATGTAGATTGATTTAAGATAACCGATGGCGTTGGTAATTGTAAGATATGAGAGTATAACAAGGTATGTCCCACCCACCAAGAACTCAAAGCTGGATCGTGATATCCTCCTCCATGTTGAATCATCCAGTGCATGTAAGGAGGTACAAGCTCTATGGCGTTTTTCAAAATGGTGACGGCAAATTTTAATTGAACAGTACATTCCCATGGCTTCAATGTAGTCAATAAAGTATAAATCAACTTGTTGTTAAGTTTGAAGGTGATGTTATTAATTGTGATTGGAGCACCACTACCGCTTTCTACTTGCCACAACGTATCGTTAGGGTAAACCAAACCATTCTTAGTATCACTGACTAGCTTGTTCATAAACAGAATATATTTCTGATGGAATGGTTCAGTGCTGGGGCCGATTTTGTTGAAGATCAGTTGGATTTTGTACATGAAGTTTTCGTTCAATACATTACACTTTGTAGATCTCTTGAAGTTTGGTTCACTAAGGATCTTGGAGTCAATAAAGTCTATGATGGAAGTGAGAGTATTGACTGAATCAAATTCAAACATGTACTTCCAGAAATTGTTCATGATCTTATAGTTGGTGGTTAACAAGTCCTTGCGGTGATAGTTTGGAACTGCTGAAAGAAGAGAAATCCAGAATTCAATAAAGTTGTTTCTGATTGAAAGGTGTTCTTTGGTGTTTCTGTTTTCTAAATCGAATTTAGAAGGGACAAGCAACTTCGGTAAAATTACAAGACCAAAGTCAAATGTGTTAAGGAATTCTGTCACCAACGTGGCTGATTTGAACTGGATCATATTTGTCAATATCCTCAAGTTAGGATTCGTAAGGGAATGTTTGTGGTTGTTTAATGCACGATAAATAACCTTCATGTGGGAAGTAAGAATGGTTTTATAAAACAGTACGATGGCCGGAGTCAAATTTGCTAATTGTAACAGGAAATCCAAATCATTCTTCTCCTCATAATGTAATACTGCGTTGATTCTAGTCGTGACACGAGCCAATTTCACCGATACGTCCTGGAAATGGCGATGATCATTGGTAGATGCATAGAACGACCAACTGTGCAAGACTTTGGTGAGTGAGTCACTAGATACAAAGTCAAGCAAGTCCTGATTGTTGCCCAAGGTAGTAACAACCGTTAACTTATCTAGGATCCCCGAATCGACATTGGTTCGCGACATCTTTATCGTAGTAGTGCTTGGAGAGTGATGGTTGTGAAAAAAGTTGAGATGGCCTACTTCTGTTACACAAAAATAATACACACTAACTAAAATTGGACTTTGCACGCCAACGACAGTAGCATACTAAATTTTTTTGCAGCTATTCAACCTGAATCACAATCTTTCCCGAAGCATTGCCAGACTGTAACTTCTCCACAGCCTTGTGAAAATCATCAAAAGAGTAAGTGCTGTCAACAAAAACCTTTATGGTTCCATCTTCAATGAGTTTCTTACCTGCTTCCAGGAATGGTTCTGCACCAAGCACTACTTGTTGGTAAGTGTAAGGAATAAGACCCAATTGACTCTTGACACTTCTGACAAACGATGATGTGAACTTCAAAATCATGCGTAGCAAGCTGATATTGACGTACTGGTTCTGATTATCGCCGACAATGGTCCGGTAATACGCACCCTTGTTAAGTATTTCATGAGATAAGGCAAAAAGATCGCTGTTTCCCACACAGTCAAACACATGGTCAAAAGGACCAGTATCCTTGACTGACTCCAAGACCGGATTGACAATATTTCTGTGGTGGGTATAGTCGATGATGGAAGTAGCACCCAATTCGGTGATAATCTCGTTACTTCTAGGCGAGTTCGTGACCACGATTTCCTTTGCACCAAAGTACTTTGCCAACGGAACGAGATTGCGGCCCACCGAAGTGGCTGCGCCAATAACCAAGATCTTTTTATCCTTCAAACCCAAATCGTTAGTCAAAAGGTACGCTGTACCAAACACCAAGGGCCACGAGGCAGCTTCAGTAAGGGTAATGTTTGAAGGAGCAATCGAGATATTATTATCAACCGTGGAATCAAAAAGGACATATTCTGCTACCGTTCCCTTGCCGAATGGATGACTGTAAAGTCCACTGACTTTATCCCCGATCTTGAACTTGGAAGTACCTTGGCCAATAGCAACCACCGTTCCCGAGAAATCACGTCCAATTCCTTGATCTCTGGTCATAAACGGAACCACAGCTGCCGAATGTAAGATCACATCAACGGGATTCAATGCTGCTGCATGGACTTTGACCAAAATCTTGTTGGGTGCAACATTATAGGAGCCATCTAATTGTTTGACAAGATCTATTGTCTGCTTTGTTTTTGTGATTGGATCACTTGCATGTTTATATGTATAGGCATCATATGCCAAAGTCTCCAAAGTAAACGTCATCGTTGTAGTGGAAAGGAGAAGGGAACAGGGGTCCAATCACATTATACTGCGACATACGTGCATGAACCACCCCCACCATACCCCATTAAAGTTATATCCAAAATTAGAAATGGCCGATCCTTTTTAAACTTACAACAGCAAGCTTAAAATACTGTAAATGGAAAAGGGTACCATATTTTCCCACATCAACAATGTTCCCCACTATTACTGGATCAGAGAAAAAATATCGTTGTTACTACGAGGATTACTGTACACTGAAAAGAATAGTTTCAATATGCGGCAGATTTGTCACTGATCCACTGCGTTGTCAAGTGTGAACTAATTCTCCGTGTTCTACATTATATAGAGGAATAACCAAAAAGTCCGGTGGGCTGTTTCCGGTGAAGTCATGCGTAGAGGGCAAAGAGATCACATCAGCCCATTTATTTATTCGAGTCAGGAAAAGGTCTACATTGTGAAAGTACAGTCAGTTCCTCAATTTGTTAAGTACTTTGAAGTAATCGACATGCAACGGTGAGATTAATCCTGCCGGAGATACTTCAAGATGTGGGTGTGTAATTGTTTTGTGTCAGAACATTCTGATTTCAAACAGCGCGATCGGAACTTGAGATAGCTACACCAACTTGACTACAGTGGGACCTGGAGATGATCTGTAGTTGCAACCAACACCTGTACAGGCATTGTTTATTGTTCTGAGGAATGATGACCCAAGACCTTGTTCCAGGTACCGGGAGATGAAAACGTGGCTTTGCAGGTAAAGATAAGGTGTGTCCCCCTGAACCACCGTGGCGTGGAACAACTGGTCTGAAATTCTGCACTTCGTTTTCCATCAAACAATTTGTTCTGCAAGACACGATCATACTAAATGCCAAAGTGACACAAATACTGGAAGTGAGCCTTGGGATGGAACCTGGTTCTCGGCCTGAGAGAGAGAAAAAAAATCTTGCAGTCGTTCCAGGCCATGATAAAGCCACGGGCAACTCAAAACTTTTGAGCTGGAACCCGTTAGTTCAAGATAAGAAGGTCTAAAAGTGTGGCATGTGAATCACGGAGCCTAGAAAGGGCGTTTGTTATAAGCGTTTTATCTTTTCTTTTTCTTTTTTTTTTTTTCTCACTTTGTTGGTTCACCTGCATGTACTGATATTAGTCTACAAAGATATTTTTTATTTTTTTAATACTCATGTATGATTACGTCGACAACAATCTGACGACATCGGGGTAATAGCGAGAGGAAAAACTTCGAGGCCGATCGGCAGAAAACACCACCCCAGTCGAACAACAGTTGGTGCAACATTGACTCACATGTTTCAGATATTTTTTTTTTCTAGAATAAAAAGAAAATACAAGGAACCTTGTAACGAAGTACGGGGTTTACTCGCCGAACTTCAACCATCGTTTTAAGGCAACGCTATCACCCCACAGTATCAGGAATTTACGGATATATTTTATATTGTTTACTTTTGATGCAATAAAATAAAACTCGACCAAATATGGCAAGAGGGGAATTAAAATTTTTTTTTCATGTTCCTCACCTAACAACATGCTATTTATATATAACTTTGGAGCCGTCAGTGATGTGAGTCCTGTTGTAGAACGAATTCCATTCTTTTCTTTTTTATTCTTTTAATACATATAGCCCCCATATCATGAACAATGACATTTATTTCCAACTTTAAGCGGTTGTTCATCTCTCCAGACTCTTCCAAACATGCCAGCGACCATGAGATATCGCCTACCAATACAAGTGCCACCAGCAAAAACCTCAAAAGCCCTGCTAAAAGTATCAAGAGCGCCAACAGTTCATCCAGCGTAAACGTTCCTGCGTTCTCGTTGGACCCCACTCTTAACGAAACATATCCTGATCTTCCTAAGAACTTTAGGCTAATCTCCGTGCTTGGCGAAGGCGCATTCTCCATGGTATATAAAGGCTGGGATACCAAGACACAGGAATACGTGGCCATCAAGATCATCAACAAGACCAACTTATCCACAAAACAACTCCACAACATCAAGAACGAAATCATCATCATGCAGAAGTTGGCACTCCAGCCCAACTTACTCAAACTCTTGCAATCGATCAACGGTACAAACTACTGTTTTCTAATATTAGAATATTGCAATGGAGGAGAAATCTTCAACAAGATTATCGAATACACCTACTTTTCAGAACAGTTATCCAGACATGTTTTTAAGCAGTTGTTATTAGCAGTCGAACACTTGCACAACAATAATGTTGTCCACAGAGATATCAAGCCAGAAAATCTCTTGTTCAACAAGATTCCCTTTGCTCCACGGTCTCAGGAAGACTTTGTTGGCAGCTTAAGAAAGTCAGATGATAAATCAAAGGTGGATGAAGGTCTTTTTGAAGAACACCTAGGTGGTGGAACTATTGGCGTGGTGAAATTGGCCGATTTCGGCTTGGCCAAACAGCTCCATAATGACCCAAAGTTTGCTCCTCACTCCAACTTGAAGACTCCTTGTGGTACAGCTGGCTATACCGCACCGGAAGTCATAACCTGCGATAACAGTAGATATGCAGTACTCAAGAAGAACTACTACTCCAAGGCAGTTGATATCTGGTCTCTTGGATGCTTATTATATACCATCAACTGTGGATTTCCTCCATTCTATGATGATGATCCCGACCAATTGAATCGCAAAATTGTCGACGGAAACTTTCAATTTTTGAACCCCTGGTGGGACGAAATTTCCTTTGAGGCCAAAGATTTGATAAGCAAGATGTTGGTGATCAATCCTGAAGAAAGAATCACGATTGACGAGATTTGGTGTCATCCTTGGGTTACCGGTGAATCAAAGGAAAACAACTACTTTGGTGAAAAGACTTCGGTTGAACACAAGTACGACGTTGCTAAACATGAAGTCGAACATGTTGAACATGTCGAACATATCGAATATGTGCCATCAGTAACTCTGTTACGAAATGAAGCATTGTTATCACCTCGTGCTGAAGCAATTAAGAAAGTATTTGACAATCCAGCCATGATTCATAGTGCTGGCTATGCCAGTGGTTTTTATGAGGATGAAGAAGAAGAGGAAGATGGTGATGTTGATGAGGAAATTGAACACAAGAATGTTCAATTCATTGATGATATTATCGAAGAAGAAGCGGAAGATTCGTTTTCTTGCTCTTCAACAGAGAAATTCCTTGTAAAGAAGAAAGGTCCAAAGGCATTACCCAAGACTCCAAACCCTACTTCAGATCAACTTGCAAAACTCAATTTTAAGAATGTATTCCTGCCAAACTTTGATGGAGACATTGAATCCGAGATGGATGACAAGATCACTAATCTTGCTACCACCATCAAATCACACAGCTCATTATCACACAAGACTACTCGTGGTGAAGATAATACCGAGGACTTGTCTTCAACCAATTCATTGAGTGATAATGATGAGGAAAACTTTGAGTATAACACGAGGTCATCATCGATCATTTCAGGAATCAATGGGGACTTTAAGTTTACCCTTAACTTGAATGATTCTAGCTTGTTATCAAGAAGAAGATCATCGACAGTGTCAAGGAGCTTGAAGAAAATCAACTCGATTTCATACCAAGCAGTATCACCTCCATCGTACCCAGCAGACTCTACGTTGACATCCACAAGGTCAGCCAGCTAGGGGACTATCCCCCAGCTTAGCATTACTAGCATCAATTAGGTTTATTTCAGTATACTTAGATTTTTCTATTATTATATAGGCTACACCAAGGCAATTATATGAATTTACGTATATCTTAAATATCCTTGTTCATAATGTACAAATATCCTAACGCTGGGCCGGAGTAACACTGGCTGATTCGGGCTTATCGAACTCTTCAGGCACCAACGCATCGCTGGATTCCAACAACTCGGCCAATTCTCCACTCTGGGCCATGCTGGTGACAATATCACAACCACCAACAAACTCCAGGTTGACGTACAACTGAGGAATGGTTGGCCACTGGCTGTATTCCTTAATTCCATCTCTCAACTCGGGATCCTCCAACACATTATACGCAGCAAACTTCTCTGGATCAACACCCTGCTGGCCCAAGATTTGGATGGTGGCTCTAGAAAAGCCACATTGTGGAAACTCTGGAGTTCCCTTCATAAACAAGACAACCTTAGACGAAGCAACTGCCTTGTCGATGGCGTCCTTGATCTCGGTCGAAATGAATCTCTGACTAGGTCTGAATGTCTTTGAATTAGTAACAAGCAAATATCATAACATAGGTATCTATACTTACGAGTCTAGTGTTGAACAAGGTTCTTCTAAACATGGCTGTAGCGTTAGTAATCAAGTAACCCACCAATCTAATTTGTTACGAGATTTTCCCCCAATGGAAACCGACAATATGCAGGAAACACAACGGTTTTTCCTCCTCGGCCGCTCCCGTAAATGGACCTTTTATTCAATCAAAGATTTCAAGGCACGCGAACCTCCGCATAGATTCTTAGTCGAATCTTGTTTATGCCAAGACTTGATATTATTCCTGATAAACTGAAATTTGACTTCTATTTGATGAATTTTGAGGCAGACAAAAATATTTCTTTTTTGTTTTAAAATAATTTGGTAATAATCTGTGGGTGCAATTTTGCATCCACAAACACAAATATACAATAACAGATAACGCCATATTTGCATCCATTCCTTCAAATACAAAACCAAAATGCAACTTTCAAAACTCACTGCACTTATCTGTGCTACCTCAGCAACAAATGCTGCCTTTACACCAGGCACAGACAACTGGTCTCAATTAAAACCAGCCACCATTGCTCCACCTGGCAGTTTCGATACTGTTCCGTTTAAATTTGGTATTCTTGTAAATCCATACTACAGTGACGACAAAGATGAAACAGAAACATTCTTATCTATCAATTCCACTGTCCCGCTACAAGATGAAACTTGGTCAGAACCAGAAATTGCCGATGCCGATCAGACGCCTTCACCAAATTTAAGTAAGAGATTACAATTGAACCAACAAATTTTAACTTATACCTTTGCAAAGAGAAACGATACCGAGGAATATGGATATCCTGTTTTGTTCCAATCCTGCGCAACAACTTCTCCGTTAACCATAACACTTACAAATGGAACATTGAGAGATGAACACGAAAGAATTGGCTCTATTGTGAGCAGTCACCAGTTACATTTTGATGGTCCTGATTTCCCACAATATGCCACAATTTATGCCACCGGATGGTCAATCACTAAGAACGGTCAATTAGCTCTTGGTAATTCCACCCAGTTTCACCAATGTGCTTCAGGTGAATACTTTAGCTTACACGATCAAAGCATTGGAGCCCAATGTGACCCAGTTCGTCTTGACATTGTTGAACTTATTGAATGTTAAAAATCATAAATTATTCATTAAGTTTAATTAAATATATATAGCTAATTTAATAGCTCATTACAAGAAATATCTGGTTTTTATAAACACAGCACCTATTGCAATCAGACGGTAGACAACGAGACAGGCAGCCAACGCACCAATCATTGCCCCGACAGGATTATCCAAGCCAAAAGTTTTAATAATCTGGGCCCCTGTGGTCAAAGTACAGTCATCTGTACCTTTACAGGTGAAATTTTGGCCTTCAAACGCTAGCTTGGCACAAACTCCAACAATGTATCTCATTGGACTCACCCAATTGATTCCGGTAAAAAATGCCGGTAATTGCAAAGACATAGTACCTCCCATAAAAATAGCAATCATGGTAATTGATGAAAGAATGTTTGTTGCAAGTCCCAAATGATCAAAGATACTATTGATAAAGATACCCAAAGACTCACCACAATTGATAGCCACAAAGGAAGAAAAGAACATGGTAAAGTACATCCCTGCGTTTCTTGGAAGTCCAACGGCAAACACAACTAAGATACTAAACAATGCGGTAGGAATAATCTCTGTTGGCAACTCATTAATTAAATACGACAAGTTGAATTCAAGCACTCCATAGACATCATCGTTGTACTCTTGGTAAAACACATTTCTTTCCATTGGATATAAGGAAACATTGTTGATAAACCCAACAAAGTATAAATTCAACACTTCTTGAATAAGTCCTAGTCTGTTACTTATACCTTCTTGACCATGACGTAATGGGGTAAAGAATAATGTATGAGCAACACCTAGCAATATCGTTTGAAGTAATTTGGCAAAAAGAATATCAAAGGAACGGAGCGTATTAAGATACAGCCGTGAAACCAATGTCTGAATTATGATCCAAAATGATGACCGCTTGCGATGAAACTTTTCAAGCTGGATTATATCCAAACTAAACGATGAAGTAACGCTGGGGGCTCCTTTTGAAAGCCAATTTGCGACAAAGGAATCAACCCTAGCATCAGTACTATAACGTGGTTCATCCTCTTTCCTAGTAATCAAATCAAGAACATGGTCAGTAACAGTGATGTTTGAAGGTACTGCAAAATCGATCTTCTGTAAATACGAATTGAACAGTTTCATCTGTCCACTGTATACGACTCTGCCACCTCGACTTAACATCAAGACGCTTTCAAAAAGCCGGATCATTTCCGTATTGGGCTGATGAACTGTAAGAATGATTGTCGTATGGTTTGACCGAGCAAGTTCACCCAATAACCGAAGAATTGAGAGTGCTGTCGTGGTATCTAAGCCAGAAGTTGGCTCATCAAGCACTAAAATCTTTGGTTTGTTTAACAACTGGATTGCAATTGAAACTCTCCTCTTTTCTCCACCAGATATTCCCTTCAAGAATTCCGATCCAATGAGGGTATCAGCGCAATCAACTAATCCTGTCTTTCGAATCAAGGAGTTGACAATTGCAGTCACATGCTTTTGATCTGACTTGGGAAGTCTTAACCTTGCTTGATAATACAAGGTTTCACGAACAGTCAAAGTGGATATCAAAAGATCATCATACTGTGAAACATAGGATGTAATTTTGGAGAATTCATTGGTTGTTAGCTCCTGATTTTGGTTCAATACAATCAGTCCACTGGATGAAAATCTACTTCCTCTTGAAAGTCTGTTAGACAAGTATTTTAACAATGTGGTCTTACCACTTCCAGATGGACCCATTATTGCATTCAAGGAATTTTTTGTAAAGGTTGCATTGATGTTTTGCAACAATTTTCTGGGTGCCTTATTATCCATCCAGAACCATTTACGCCGAGAAGCTTCCAAGCATATTCCCTTAATAGAAATATCTATATTGTCTGCAGTTTGCCATCTACCATCATCCTCTTCATTAATCTCCTTGTCGTCAGAATTATTGTTTTCTGGGGTCTCATCTTCTTCAAACCCAAATCTATTATGCTTCACGTCAGATACTCCCATTTCGTAACTTTTCATATAAAGACCAATATGTGCGATAATGTAAAATCCAATCCACCATGCAATAAGGATTCCGATTGGTTCTCCTATCCACCCTACTGGGTATCCCAAAACACTTAATTGGTAGTTTCCCGTGTATTCTTTGCACTTGCTGGCATCTGATTCTGGACAATCACCTTCCCAATTTGAAAATTGATTTGATACCAATGCACCAAAATCATACCAATAGTAGGCAAGATATTTTACCCAACGAACATATTTGGGCAAAGTTGACGCATTAACAAAGAATCCAGACCCACTGTTTTGAAGTTGGTAAAAAACATTAATGTACAAGGCTGAAATTGGAAAATCAGGACTAAACGCAAATCCCACCATCGCAAACGTCATTCCCATAAAACATGTCAAAACGGTTAATAAAAAGTAGATAAAAAAATGGCCAACACCTCCACGTAATCCCCACATAAAATATGTAATGATAGCAAAAATTGCACCCACCGGAAAGTCTTCAAGTAATAATTTACCCAATCTCCGTGATATGATGAATCCAGGAATACTAACATAATTTTCTTTGTACTCTCTGAAAAAGTTCAAACCGTCAGTTGCCCACAATCGTTCAACTTCGATAAACATAGGAGAAAATCCAATTACTTCAAGCATCACATACAATGCTGAAGTCAAAGATCTAATACCTGAAAGATCCGGTTTCGGCCTGTAAAAAATCCACCCAAAAATACATGCTAATACCACAGAGCCACCATTTAAGGCAAGCAATGACATGTAATCACGAAGAGTTAAAAGAAAGGTTCTTTGAGTCAATACCCATATTTCTGAAAATAAAGATATTTTGTCTTGCTTCGATCTGGCAAATAAGTGAACAAGTTTTTCAAATTGGGCTTTGGATAGTTTGGGATCTGCCTCAGTAGTGTATGGATTGTTGGAATTCCAATGGAATACCATTTGGTCAATTCGTTTTGATGATCTCTTTTCATTTTCCTTTGACGTGGAATCTTTAACTGAAAAATTAATGATGTAATCCAAAAGATTTGTTTTTTCAATACTTTCAAATGATTCTTTTGCATTCAAGTTTTGGAAATAGTAGACAGATTGAACCAAGTTGCCAAAATAGACGATTCTTCCACCATTGGTTAGCAAACAGAGTTTATCAAATAAGGTGGTGATTTCAATTCTGGGTTGGTGAATGGATAATATAATGCTAATACCAAATTCAGAACTGGCTAGGTTTTTTAGCATTTTAATAATTTTTAACGAACTACTGGAATCTAACCCAGTAGTTGGTTCGTCCAAAAACAAAATAGCTGGCTTATTGAGGAGCTGGATTGCCAACGATAAACGTCTTTGTTCACCCCCAGAAAGATTAATTCTTTTTGCGAAGGTTAACACAATTTCATGCAGAAGATCAGATAGTTCCAAAACATCGAGTAATATGTCTATAATTCTATGTTTTTCTGTTCGAGTGACGTTTGGAGGTAATCTTAAGTCAGCTTGGAATTGAAGGGTTTCCAACAAGGTTAGGCCTGGTAGGAAAGTATCGGTTTGTTGGAGATATGAGCTTTTCAAATGCTGTAGATTTGCTTTAGTCGAGTAGACGATGTTACCGTCAAAATTAAGATTCTTGTTTGTGATATTTAGTCTGCAAGAAAGGGTATTCAATAAGGTGGTCTTCCCACTACCGGAGCCACCCATAATGGCCAACAATTCCCCCGAAGCGAGATCAAAGGAAATGTTCGACAAGATGGCGGTGACGGATCCAGATTCTAAATCATGGTGATGAGGACTCTTGACTGAAACCGAGAGGTTTCTAACTTGGAGGCTGACACGTTCATCCTCCGGGACTCTTAGAATGGTATCCATAGGGCTCGAAGGACATGAATTACAGGAAGATAATTATTATAATGCCAACTTGTAAATATAAATAGAGTTCTTACGGATCCGTCATATTCTTAAACAGTGAATTCCGGATCTTCGCAGGAAAGTAGTTTTGCTAAAAATAACCCGTCTTAGTCGGTCCTCTGGGAGCAATACAAAGCAAGTATTTTATTTTTTATTCATAGACATTTCTCTGCATCCACTTTATCCGAATCAGTGACGAAAGGCAAGCACAGTAAAAAAAAATGGCGCGAGGCGTATGGATATTGCGGAAGGTTCAGGTAAAATTTTGGTTGCAACAGGTACACAAACTTGAACGAAAAATTACCGTTAAGGAAATAATATAGCAATATTATTGCGGAATGATTTTAGTAGTTAATTTTAAGCCGTAGCGGTCATATTTTGGTTTCTCACTTTTCGGGTCGACTGTATTTGGAGTTGGCGATTCGGATCAAGACACACAATGGTCTAGTGGTAACAATGTGTATTGTAAGTGAAAACAATCTGTTGGTGAAATTTTTATGAATTGAGAGTAACATGAAACATGTTCTGCTATTATTGAAATATCATGCAAAGTACAATTTAAATAGATAGACACTTTCCTGAAATGGAGAGGTCATTGAAAATAATATCCTAGATTTATTTTCCCACTAGAGCAACTTGCACCCGTGGGAAGGAGCCCGGGTCTAGTCGCACACTCGTTTGTTGGTCTTTTTTTGAGGATGACTCCACTAGATGCAGCAAATGCAATCGAAGCCACTTCTATCCATCGTCAATCTTACACCACACACGATTGATATCGTTATAAATGGTCAACACAATGTGAGGTTTGCGAACCTGACGTGCCATTGTTTATTCAACACAAATAAATTGAGACAAGAGTTCTTGTCCCAATTCGATGCGGGCGATATTCTTGTGGTACCGTGTGATAACAACTCAAGCTACAATAACAATGTGGTAACAATGGAAGCGGTGGAGTCTATAGAGGAGTTGGTGGATCGGTTGGATTCCATTTCGTCAAACCAGGTTTCTGTAGGATTCCTTAATACGTTGATAATCGATAATATCTCGATGTTTTACTGGGATCTCAAATCAAAATATAAAGATCATGGATCCAGAGAGAAGAAATACCACCAATTGATGGAAACAATTGACACCATCAAAAACAAATACAAGTGCAACGTCATTGTAACGTCGTTTGACATCAACTTTGACAAAGGATATAATGTCAATTGGTGCCACCAACTCGTGGATCGAGAAGGACTCGACTCTAGATCATACTTACCTGCCACATACTTGCTTCAGCACGATATTATTCTTCATCTGGATGGAGGAGAGTATAGTCAATTCAACAAGAATTCCCAGATTTGGTCTACAGTAGGGTGATCAAATGGTTACGTTGTCATAACGATTATTTATCATAAATAGCAGAAGTAAATGTAGATGGGTACCTTACATAACGGTCAAGTCACCAAACTTTTCTTTGTAACCTGGAACTTCCCACTTACCGTTCTTGACCATATAGGTAACCTTTTCGTCCAAGTCTGGTCTAGCCTTGGCAACATCGTCAACGGTCAATTGGTCAAATGGTCTGGCACCTTCAATGTCCTTGAGGGTAACTTGCAATTGCTGGATTTCTTCAAGAACAGACTTTTCGGTCAACTTGGCGTTCTCAACAGCCTTTTCTTCAAAGATTTCAATGTTCTTCAAGTTCTTGGAAACATCCAAAGTAACTGGCTTGAAACCCTGAACAGCTCTTTCAATTTCGTCGATAACCTTGGTGTTCTTCAACACAGATCTGTAGTGGTTGAAGTCGACTTCAGTTGGTTGTTCAGTAAGGGAAAGGTGTTGCTTTTTGGCTTCGTCGTGTCTCTTCTTGAATGCAGTCAAGGAAGCAGCAGTAGAGCCGGTCAATCCCAAAGAGGAGATGACTTTAGCCCAATCCAACTTAGTGGCAACGGTTTTAGCAACAGAAGACATTGATGATGTTATGTCGATACAGTGGAACTTTGAGGTTGTTAACCAATGAAAGTTTTCATTTCAGCACTTTTTTTTGGGCGTCGAGACACGACTTTCGGTATAGGCACGGCCACAATAGCTCCGGCTCGGGAATTGTTGGATGCGTCAAAGAGAAAAAGTAGCACAAAAATCATTTTATATCAGGTGAGTTTTTTCACGTGACAAATGTATTGATGATTCCGCGACTTATTCGTTAGGCTTATAGGCAAGATCGGGACGGACCCTAAAACTAGTGACAAAAAATGCCACCACAAATGAAAGGATTGACACAGTTCATCATTGATCTACGGGGAACCCGAGATATTGAAGAAGAGAACAAACGGATCAACCTTGAAATCAACAGCATCCATTCAAAGTTCAACGGGTCCACCAAACTAAAGAGTCCACAAAAGAGAAAGTACATCTATAAGTTGATATATATGTATTTGCTCGGCTATACTGACGTAAGTGACTTTGCTTTGAAAGAGTCTCTTGTTCTTTTGGATTCTAAGAAATACCTGGACAAACAATTGGGTTACTTGGCTACGTCGATTCTTGTTGACTATAACAAGTCAACTTATCCGTCAACAAAAAAGTTTTTGAACCATGTGTTGGACTTAACACACTCGTATCTTGTGGATGATTTGCATTCTGACAACGAAGATATCAACTGTTTGGCAATCCAGTTTATTTCGTCAAATTTCAATGTCAACCGACAAACAATCGAAGTGGTTACCGATTCAGATGAAAATTCGTCACAATGGCAGGAATTGATTGATATAATTTACTCGTTTTGTACCTCGCCAATTAAGGATGCCTTGATTAAAAGAAAATCATCGTTGGCACTCTTTATTCTAACCAAATTGTACCCCGAAGTAATCATAACTAATAATAACTGGATTCCTAGATTGCTACAATTGATTGACAATGAAGACATTGGCTTGGTTGTATCGAGTATTCCACTTATTAGTTACCTTACTGACTTAAAACCACAATTTGTCAAATCGATAGCTCCTGCTATCGCCAATAAACTTTATCTTATTATTGTTGAAGACAAATGTCCAGAAGAATACTACTACTACAAGTCTCCTGCTCCTTGGCTTTTGATTAAATTGTTCCTGATGATTGAAAGATTTTTCTTGAGCACTCACAACGATCTACCCATACTTCCTCTCGAAGGATTAGATGAAAAGACCCTTAGTTCGTTGAGACAAGTAGTGGCTAAATCGATCAAAAATGCTTCTCAGCCAGTTAAGGGTCTTTCAAGCAGAAACTCACAGAGTGCAATTTTGTTCCAGGCTGTATCGTTGGCTGTTTTCTTGGATGCTTCTCCAGATGCCATTAACGGTGCAACCAATGCGTTGATATCGTTATTAGACTCACCCGAAACAAACACAAGATATTTAGCACTTGATGCATTAATTAAGCTTACAGCAAGACTGGATGTCAACTACATGGCAGCATCTCTTGATAAGTTTGATGACAATTTACCAATCATATTCCAATTATTATACGACAAGGACATTTCGGTAAAGAGAAAGACCCTCGATCTTCTTTACACAATTGCCAATTCTCAAAACTATATTGCCATTTTGAATAAACTTTTGGACTTCTTCCCGTTTGCAGATTTTTCGTTGAAGCTGGAATTGGCTATCAAATTTGCTATTTTAGCAGAACGGTTTGCGACTGATTCAACGTGGTACGTAACTACAATGCTCAAGTTACTTTCTATTGGAGGTGGATATAACTCAAATGGAATTAGTTACATCAGTAATGAAGTATGGGAACGTATTGTTCAAATTGTGGTTAACAACGAGGAATTACAGGTAAAGACCTGTAAGTTGATCATCAACTTGTTGAGGAAACCAATAGTGCCAAACAATGGTGGCCAACAACAACCAGTTCCTAGTGGAACGTCAGAAAACTTGGTGAAGGTGGCTGCATTTGTCTTGGGTGAATTTGGTGAAACTCTCAATGATTTACCCGATTTTAATTTACAGACTCAGTTCACGTTGATTTATGATGCCTATTTCAAGGTCAATTTGACCACAAGAGCCATGATTTTGACAACTTTCTTAAAGTTTATTATCAAGTCTCCTGAAGAACCGTTTGTTCCGGATATTCTAGACATGTTTGAAATAGAGTCACAATCGATTGATTTGGAAATCCAAACTCGGTCGTTTGAGTATCTTAAATTGGCTACTATCGAAGCTGAGGCCGGTAAATTGGCTATAAAATCGGTACCAGCCTTTATCAAGACCGAAAATGCATTGATGGACAGAATTGGTAGTGTGAGTCATATTGTGGGAAGAAACAGGTCTCGACTGTTGGTAGCTGCCAAAAAGTTGAACGATGCAGCTCCAAACAATCGGACCCCTAACTCTCTGGACTCAGAACATTCACCAAATCCCTTCGAAGAGAAACAGACTACGACTTTGTCTCCCAATTGGTACGCTGGGTACCATAGAATGCTTCATTATGATGCTGGTATTTTCTATGAGAATCAACTTATCAAGATAACTTATCGAGTTATGAAAGATGGTTCGAGCATGAGACTCAAATTTGTTATTATTAACAATTCTGCAAAGACTGCTGGTACGGACATGACAGGATTTACGGTATTGAACTTGGAGAGTTTGACCAACACGGAGCATCCCAATTATCTACTCAACTTGGTGCAATTACCTGACTCGACGTTCCGTGACAAGACAGCAATGGAGATTGGAATTAAGATCCGCAACGTCGTGGAGAACAACGAGAGTCCCGTGTTGTCATTGACATTTATGTGTGGAGGATCATTTAACCAGTTGAACCTCAAATTCCCAGTTCTTCTCTTGAAAACCTTAAGTTCTACAGCATTGAGTAACGTTGACGAGTTTAAGAAACGGTGGTTACAGATTGGCGATCTTTTAGGGACAAAAGAAGGGGAGCATAGTGTGGATATATCAATCACACATCGGTACAATTCGTCAAATATCGTAAGATTGTTATCAAGGATTGGATTCTCCGTGGTACATTCCACGTCAGATGATACCGAAAGCGGTATTATCGTT
The DNA here is from genome assembly GCA_030563165.1 of Teunomyces stri. Lineage (NCBI taxonomy): Eukaryota > Fungi > Ascomycota > Pichiomycetes > Serinales > Debaryomycetaceae > Teunomyces > Teunomyces stri. The sequence goes on from JAKUBI010000020.1 coordinate 89,038, forward strand.
ATGGGTGCCGGTATTTTACACACGCAGAAATCTAACTATGGTGTATTGACCATTATCAAGAGTGTTGACCTCATTGGTAAAGAGTTTGAAATTTTGGTAAGATGTACCGGTGGTGGAATTCCAGAGATAATTTCATTGACCTTAAAGGAGATTTTTGAGGGCAAAGCCTGAAATGGGTACCTTTCTACTTGAAATAATATACCATTTAATTACCAGAACAGTAAAAAATGTACAATGGCTGCGAAAGGTGGAGAAATTCCTAATCGGGCAAGAACTAGAAATTCTTGTTCATCTTGCCCGATTAGGAAATTTGTAGCTACTGAATTTGCAACTGTTCAGACAAATATATATATATATATATATATATAACAATGAATGCCAGCAAACGAAGAATAAAATCATCCATTCCTTAATATGAAAAGATCCCATATGGCTTTGGCAGCATGTCTTGCGGCAACAGCTTTGGCAGCACCCGCTCCCGCAGTGGTAACGGTATATCAGACGGTGATCCAAGATGCCCAACCAACTGGGGCAAACGCAGACGGAGCAGACGTTCCAGGCCAAGATAGACCCACTTTCCCTAATACAAATGTCCACGGTGACGGTGCTCCCTTCAGTGTCCCCACAGCAGCTGCTAATGTACCTCTGCCCGCAGCCGTACCTGTTCCGACCATCACCAAGCCTGCTGCTGGTTCTGGTTTCGATCTTGATTCGTTGCTTACTTCCAATATCGGAAAGTGGCTTGCATACTTTGGCTTGGGTGGAGGCACTCAGAACACAGCCGTTACTACAACCGCCTCAGCTATACCGACCGCACCAAAACCTGCCACTAGTTCACAAGGCCCGGTAATTGCTGCGTATATTCCTTCATCGTCATCCCAAGACACTACACCAGCATCAACAAACAATGCACAGCCACTGAGCAGTGCTTCGGGTAGGTCTGGTGCTGATTCAGGGTTCCAGGCAGATATTCTTGAAGCCCACAATGCCGATCGGGCCAAGCACGGGGCCGGACCCTTGACTTGGAACGACGCAGCGTACCAGTACGCCCAGAACAATGCCAATAACTACGATTGTTCCGGAGTGTTGACACACACGCACGGACCGTACGGCGAGAACCTTGCGGCAGGATACCCCGACGGTCCTGCGGCGGTTCAGGCATGGTACGACGAGGGCCAGGACTACAGCTATAGCGATGGCAATACATACAACCATTTCACGCAAGTCGTTTGGAAATCAACCACCAGTGTTGGCTGTGCTTATAAGGACTGTCGTGCCCAGAACTGGGGCTTGTATGTGGTGTGTGAGTACGATCCACCAGGAAATTTCATTGGCCAGTCGGCTGCTAACGTCTTGCCTAACTGAAACAAAGAAAAAAAAAGTTGATTGAAAAATTTAGTACTACTAAAATGTATACCTTTGAAAATGGGTTGCGCAAGGTGACGCCGTATCGCTTCCTTTATAAAACGCATGTCAAGCCCCGATGGATCGGCCGCACGCTTGTAGACATATACCACGATGAGTTTGGCGAGAAACCGCAGCTTATCGAGCGAGATATTGAGGACGGGACAATTTATGTGATGAGCAACCATGGACGTAAAGGCGGTGCTGTTGCGGTGCGAGGGGCAGACAATATCAGCAGAAAGATCGATCGGTTCGATGTGATTGTCAACAACAAGCACATGCACGAGCCCAGCGTGGTGGCTGGAGCTCCTGGCACCATGGAGATCGTGTATGAAGACGACGACGTCCTTGTAGTCAACAAGCCGTCCGGAACTCCAACACACCCAACCGGCAGCTACTACTACAACAGTGTGACAGAGATCCTTAAGCACGACTTGGGATATGCCAACGTGTGGCCGTGCCATCGGTTGGATAAAGTCACATCGGGCATTTTGGTGTTGGGCAAGACCCAGGCAGCTGGAAAACGGTACGCTACCATGATCCAGAACCGCGACGTGACCAAAGAGTACATTACCAGAGTTGTGGGTGAGTTCCCACCCGGTCCTGTGTTAGTCAATTGTCCTGTTTTTTCGGTAAATTCAACTGGAGCATATATCAAGCCGTTAAATGCCGATGAGATGCCCACCGACTCGGCAACGGTATTTGAACGGATCGGGTTCTGTGCCCAGACCAACCATAGTGTGGTGCGGTGCCGGCCATTGACCGGGCGAATGCACCAGATCCGAATCCATCTTCGTAACGTGGGGTTCCCCATCGCCAACGATTACGTTTATCATCCATGCGACCCGCTGCTCGCCAACCACGCCGTCAATGTCGCGACAAATAGTCTTGAGATCGAGTTGTACCGCCGCGTTTTTGCGCGGTACCCGCACTTTGGCGAGTTTTTGGCGGCAGATAGCGAGGTTTCGCGCGACCCCATCGATATTTTTGGCATTACGCAGTGGCGGAGCGACGCGCAGCTCGTAAGCGCGGCTGCACGGCTCCGCGCGCAGCGCCAGGAGATGCTCGCTGAGCTCAAACAGTTGCACAACGCCGTGTGCCACGAGTGTCACCGTGCCCTCTTTGACACCAATAAAGATACATCCAACCAGCAGATCTGGCTCCATGCATACAAGTACCAGTCACCCACGTTTTCATTTAGTACGGCTTTGCCTTCGTGGGCCCAGCTTTGAACGGAAATTTCGGCACATAGCCTGGAACCCTAAACTCTTGTAGCGTATTGTAAGGCGAGACATTACGTGCAAGAAACGCCGCGTCCTTGCGGTTGGTTTTCGAAGTAGCCGGATTCAATGTAGCTTGGAACTTGGGATCACAGACAGTTGCCACTGCTTTGCTGATATCGCGACGCACCAATGCGCGGTCTGCTTCGGTTACCGGCACCACACTGAACGAGAACCGAAATATGCCAGCCACGGAGCGGCTCTTGACGTCCTTTACCGCCTCAAACAAGCACTGTTTCACGAACTTACGGTAGCGAGTACGGCCAAACGCAGTATAGAGCGGATGGAGGTTCTCACGGAAGTAAGAATGCGCAAGGTAGCGGCCACGGTACGTTTCCAATGCTCGTTCCAACACAGCATTATTAAGTTTGAATCCAGCTTTATTTGTGAATGTGTATGCTACGTATGATTTGCGGTAACTTGCAGCGTAGTGGGCAGCAGGCACAAACCGGATGCTAAGAAAGCGGTTGCTGACGAGACGTGGCATCACGAAACCGGGCCGTCGCATGGCAAGGTATACCTTTTCATCGACACCTTTTATGTCGGTGGGAGCCACTGGAAGCTTGAATGGAGGTGCTTTTTGGTGTTGCTGGAGGAACTGATGTGCATTGATGTAGCGTGGTTTATACAGAGAGAGCCAGTTCATTTTATAGGTTGCCATAAACTTACACAGGTATCGGCCGTGGCGAGGGTCAATAGCTTGGGGTTGAATGCGAGTAATTTTGCGATGCCCTGCGAGCTCACGACGCGCGAGCTCGCAGCGAGACGGCGCGGATTGTCGCTGGATTCGACGCGGTGCAGCGCGCCGTCGGTGGTGCGCACCGCCGTCAAGTCAAACACCGCGAGCTCTCGCGCCGCGGTGCTAGCGAGAACATATTTTCCGCACGGCGAGAACGTGCTGGTGCCCGAGTACGGGTACTGCGGGTCCCACCGGGTGTCCAGCAGCGCCAGTTCTGTCGACACCGTAGTCAAGAGCTGGCCCAGAAACGCATCGAGCACCAAGTGGTCGGCCGAGTTTGTCAGCACAAGCACGGATTTGCCCGAGTTACTGAACTCGAGCTTGGTCCACCGTTCGCGCGCGCGCACCGCCACGCTCGCTACGAGAAATGGCCCACGCTCAAAGTGCGCGATATCGTAGAACGCCACCGTGCCGTCCACCGCCGCGTGCGCGGTGTCGGCGTGCGACGCTACGGCGAACACCTGGCCCAGCGGGTCAAATGCTACCACCAGCAGGGCATGGGCCACCTGGATATTACCCATGGGACTCAGCGTACGCAAGTCCCACACCTTAACAGTACAGTCCCAGCTGGCACTGACAAACATGCTGTGCACGGGACTCACCTCGATCCCCGTGACCACTTCGCGGTGGCCCTTGTAGTACCGTATGTACTGGTTATCGGCGAGCGAAAGGCTCCGGATCGCATGGTCAGTATCGCTGCTGCCCGGGACCGGAGTCAGAGCATATAAACAGTTTAATTCATGGTGCGTGAACCGCGCCAAATGCGCTCCATATTTCTGGGACTGGACATCCTTGTGGTGGGCACCTTTATGGACATCGTAGACTTGAATCAGCTTGTCGATCCCAGCAGAAATAAGGTACTGGCCCGTATCATCAAAGTCTAGCGACGTGATACTTGCTCCCTGGTGATAATCGAACGTTTTTGTCGGCCGCAATGCCGCAAGCACCGCCAAATTCACCGTCGTAGTAGACATCCTATCGAAATGGGAGATTAGTGATGGGTGTTAGGTTCCGGCATATATTCCAAATATAAAAAATGACCCCTAAAACAACCTCCAAAGTTTATAACCACACTCTCATATACTTTGGATACAATTAACAACCACCGTCAGTTGTTTGTACAATGTCTGTTCCATTCAAGGTAAAAGCAATTTTCGAGTACAAGTCTGAATACGATGACGATCTATCGTTCGACGTGGGCCAAATCATCACCGTCACAGCCGTCGAGGACGATGAATGGTATACGGGCGAATACAACGGCAACACAGGAATCTTTCCCAAAAACTTTGTTGAATTGGCTGCTCCACTGATTCCAAGTCATCCACGCAAAAGAGACGACTCCTCACAAAAGAACCCGGAGCCACCGGCTCCGGAAACAGAATCAGTTCCCGCCCCACCAGTTGCAACCACAGCTGCAACCACAGCTGCAACAACAACGGCTGCTAAGTTCAACACGCCCAATGCGTCAGTTCCAGTACCCATTCCCAACCAGAAAATCAATGATCCGTATAGTATCAAGAAACAGTTTGTTGGCTTGGGAAAGTCGTCGTACGTTCCCAAGATCACTCCGCGTGACGACAGCAAAATTGTGGGCCATTCACACCACGAAGTTCCTCATGGAGATGTGGTAAAGGCCACCGTTGTTGCTGAAGAGCACAATGACGTGGAAGAACCCAAAGTAAGTCTTAAAGAACGGATAGCCTTGCTCCAGAAACGTCAGCAGGAAGAGGCTGAAAGAGAAGAGGCAGCACTCAAGAAAAAGGAGGAAAAGAAGAAAAAGCAGGCTGAATTAAAAGCCAAAAAGGAACAAGAAGAAGACGAACATTCGGATGTCCATTCAAGAAGGTCAATTGACTCCGTTAGGTCTCATGCTACCGCCCACATTGACGAAACCATAGATGAAGATAAGGAGATTTTTGAGGATACTGTAGAGGTCCCAGAAGCGGAAGAAGCGGCGGAAGAGGGCGAGGAAAAAGAAGAAGAAGAGGAAGATTCCGATGACGAGGAGATTAAAAGAAAGAAGTTGGTGGAACGTATGGCCAAGATTTCAGGTGGAAGAAACATGTTTGGTATGATGGGCATGGCTACGCCTTTTGGTGCTCCAGCTCCAAAGAAGAAAGAATCAGTTCCAACTGAGGTGCCAGCACCTGCTCCAGTACCGGCACCTGCCCCAGTACCAGCACCAGCACCAAGAACTCCTTCTGCTCCACTCGCACCTTCAACATCATCAGCTCCAGTTGCTGATTCCGACACCGATTCAAGCTTATCCGATACGTTTACTGAAGTTCCAAAGCCAGTTGAGACTCACGAGGAACCTCACCATCCATTCAAGATAACCAAATCGCTCACTGAGGAAGTTACTGGCTACGAAGCTGACGAAGATTCTGATTTATCGAGACATGTTCCTGCTGCAGCACCTCCAGTTCCTACAGAGGCACCTGCTGTGCCACCCCCAGTGCCCACTGAACGCACAAGAGCACAACCACCACCTATTCCTCAAGAGGAACCACCTCGTGCGAGAGCTCCACCTCCTATTCCTCATGAAAGCGTTCCACCACCGATTCCACAAGGTGCACCACCGGTTCAATCCCGTCCACCACCACCACCACCACCGGTCTCAGATGTGCCTCCAACTGTTGGTGAGGACAGCAGTGACGAAAGCAGTGATAATATAGACCGCGATTTATCTTTTGTTGAAGGAGATGGGTCAGCGTTCACTCCTATGCCAGCCGCACGGGCCCTGACGCTTCCTGCGGGCTTCGTTCCGCCTTCAGGCTCAGCACCACAGGTTCCTGGTCCTGTTCCAGGCCTTGAGATTCCATCTCTGTACAAAAGTCCTCGCCGTGCGTCCACCGAAGTGAGTCGCAACTCAACTGGCGGTTCAGTGAGGTCGGCCCGCAGATTGTCTGGAGAGATCACCAGATCAAGACTGGTCAAAGGCAAGGAACAAACAGAAGCCGAGCTTGCGTTGAAAAGCTTGGAGTTTGAACTTGGAAACATTGGAGGCTCACACTGGTGGATGAAGGGCGAATTGCCCGAACTGCTTGCGCTACAGATTGGCAACGACTTGGTATTCGAGATCGAGTCTAACCTGATTACCAAGCGTGGTGGGCGTACGATCCAATACCGCGACTACTATGTGTTGTTTTATGACTTGTCGCAGTTGGTGTTTGAACTTGTATACGATAGCGAGGATCCACGGATGACCATTCAGTGTGTCAATTTTTTTACCAAGGTGATTCCGATCATTAGAAAAGATTTGTTGGACAAGTACCACCGCGAATTTGGCCAGACGATAGTTTCACACGCTGCACACTTGCTTGGGTCACGGATTCTGGACGATTTGGTGTCTGTAGTTCTTAACGGAATGAAGGACGCCGAGTTTGTCAAGCCTATCGGTAGCAAGTCGTTTGGGGTTACGATCTACAAAAACATCAACAACAGTAATATTGCCAAGATCGATGAAATTAAGGCAGGTGATATCTTGTGGGTAAAAAACGGCAAGTTTGTCAGTCACAAAGGAATAATCGGTAACAAGGCGGTGACTTTGGGAGGAGAAGGAGTGGCAGGCGATATCTACACTGGTGTGATTTACGAGTACGACCCGCGCAAAGAGAAATTCAAGGTGCTTGAGCTGGACGCATCAGGTGTAGTAAAGAAAGAGAGTTACAAGTTGAGCGAGCTCAAGAGCGGACGGATCCGTGTTTTCCGTGTAGTAGGCAAGGACTACGTACAGTGGTAGAATAAAGGACGAAAAAAGATTATATACGATGTAAGAGAAGAAAAGTAGCAGGCATAGCCGTGAAATAGGTGGTGGTCCGATCCTGGCTTGCAGCGATGAGGTTGCGGAGAGCAGATGTGTGGTAGGGACAGCGAATCAGAAAAATATCTGCAGCTCGGAGTTTTTTTTTTACTCCACTTTTAGTCCGGGAGGTTGAGAGGTTTCAAAAACAAAAAATAGGTACAAAAACCCCAAGTATGAAAGAAGAGAAAAGGAAAGTATAGTGATGTAAGCAAAAGCAGAAATGAAAAAGACCGTAAACGCAGCCCACATAGAAGTGTAGAAGTGAAGGAAGGAACAGAAGGTTTGCGAGAGAACTTAATATTCGTTTCTTACAATGAAAACTCGAAGTTGAGATTTATAATAGACCCCACAAAGTTCCCCGCTAAAATAAAGACAAGAAAAAAGTGGCCAATAATAAATCTTATATGGTCAAGATGTAATCCCCGGTGATGGATCCGGAGCAACATTATTTAGTGAGAGCTGGTACAGTCCAATAAGGAAGTGGGACAATGTCATTTTTTGAGTAAAACGCTTGAAAATGCGGGGCAACGATTTGGCTCTCCGTCGTGGTTAAAACACCGTTTTTATATAAAAGCGATGCCAAGTAACCCAGAAAAAAGTATTAACTCCATCGTCTTTAAATAATATGTCAGAGAAAACCGACGCCAAGTCGATTGTCACTCGTACAAGCGGTACAGATGCCGCACCAAAACCAACAAAAACTAAGTGGAAGTGGCAGGTTAATAGCGATAATGCGCCTCCAGAGATCTACAACCGGACTTTGTACGCGTGTATCTTTGTGTTTGGGATCTTGGGTGCAGCCAGAGGCTTTGATGAAGGAAATATTGCTGGTGCCATCGCGTTACCAGCATTCAAAAACCAGTTTGGGTTATCGAATCCTCACAGATCCAAGAACTCACGGGCAGATTTGCAATCCAACATCACATCAACAGTCCAGTTGGGCTCCATTGCTGGTGCCATTATTGCCATGTACTCGGTCGATAAGCTTGGAAGAGTTAGAGCACTTCAGGTTTGTTGTATCATTTGGATCGTTGGTGCCATTATCCAGATGACACTGACGCATGTTAGTCAGTTATACGTGGGTAGAATCATCGAAGGGTTGGCTATTGGACAAACCACAACCATCGGACCTTCTTTGACGTCTGAAATCGCTCCAAAGGCTATTAGGGGGATGGCAGTCTCCATTTTCTCCGGTGCTGTTTATTTCGGAATCATGATTGGATACTTTGTCTCGTACGGTGCTGCGCTCCATATCTCAAACACCCTGAACAAGCAATGGATTGTGGGTGTTTCTCTCAAGATCGTGTTGGCTGGCTGTATCTTTTTGATGTCGCTCTTCTTTTGCATTGAAAGTCCCAGATGGCTCTTGAAGGTTGGCAAACCAGACAAAGCTATAGAAAACTTGTCCAAGATCAGACACTTGCCTCCAGACCATCCGTACATTGTTGGTGAAATCAGTGACATTAACGAACAGGTGTTGGCAGAAAAGGACGCCACGGCCAATAGTAATTTGTTGAAACAGTTCTGGTCGCTTGTTTCTAACCGCGCCAACGCATACCGGTTCTTTGCGGTGGCAGGTTCTGCTCAGATTCTAGGTCAATGGTCAGGCTCGTCCTCCATCACGATTTATGCCAATACCTTATTTGGATTAGCTGGAATTAAGGGGATCGATACCTTGAAGATGTCTGCTGTTTTGGGGGTTGTCAAGTTTGTATCGGCATATCTTTGTGCGTTCCTTATCATTGATTTCTTGGGTCGGAGAAGAGCGTTGTACATTGGTCTTTCGTTGCAGATGGTCTGTATCTTATACTTTGCTATTTTCTTGACTGTTGTACCCAATACCGGTGATGCTGGATACGTTATGACACCTTCAGAAAGACGTGCATCAACGGGTGCTCTTGCAGCTCTTTTCCTTTCGGGAACTGGTTGGTGTATGGGATTCAACAGTATCCAATACTTGTTGGGGTCAGAGATTTTCCCATTGAACATCCGTTCCTTTGCCCAGTCGTTGGTGATGTTGTTGCATTTTGGAATGCAGTACGGTAGTTCCAAGGCGTTGCCTAAGATGTTGATTGCCATGAACAATTACGGTGCTTTCTACTTCTTTGTTGGGGTCTTGGTGATCAGTTTGGCATGGTGTTGGTTCTTTGTTCCTGAAGTCGCTGGTAGATCGTTGGAATCAATGGAAGAAATCTTCAACTTACCATGGTACTTGATCGGCAGACGCGGTCCAGAATTGTGCCCCGACCATTCGGAAATCAACAAGATCTCGTATGCTGAAGACGAACATGGAAACACTTACGAGGATCACATCGTGTACAATAACGAGAAGGTAACCCTGGAATTTGTTGAAAACGTCAATCTGGCTGAGCAACCTACTTCCAGGGATGAGAAGTTAATGATGGTTTAGTTCTTTTTGCAGCTTTTTAATAATAGAAAAAAACAATTTACTTGAAAACGTATTTTCCTTTTTTCTTTTGCAGTCGTGTCACACTACTTTGAATCCTTCTGCGCGTTCCAGAAGCAATTCCAGATTTCATCACCACCACACGAAAAATCATGACACCAATTCAAGACCAAGGTCCTGACTACGTCTTGGAGGTTCTGTATCCCTGTGAAAACAATGTACCTACCACTGAAGCTACCAGTAACTTCAAGCGTTTGGTCAAAACATTGTACGACAATGGCTTCACGTCTCAGGTGAGACCCGCCAGCACACCATCTGCGCGTCTCTTATTTATCAAGTTATCGTCGGCCAAATTTGCAGAGAAAGCACAGAAAGATGCAGTCAAGAACTATGAGCTCGGGGTGGTCGCCAAGAACGATACCACAATGGACAGACTCAGGATCGTGTACCAGTTCTTAACCACCGACGGTGGCCTTGGAATCACACCTGACAACAAGAATTGGCAGTTTGTAAAACACATCGTGCCCATCACTGATGTCTACTACAACAAGAAGTTTTCTCTCGAGGTAACCAACAAGTCCAGTGTCCAGGTCGCCCTCTACTTTAAGTTTCTGTACTACTACTCTCTTACCTTGTTCGGTATAAGTGTGAATGTTGTTGCCTTAAGGAACTACCTGTTGACATATGCCTTTATTCTTTTGGGTACGGGGATCTTCCTTATCACCTCATGGACTCAAAAACAACGCCAGTTTGCTACCAAGTACGGGGTCGTTAACCCACAACTGGTGGAACAGTACCTTGGCGAATTGCCCCAAACCAACAAGACTTACAAGCAATTGACACCTGCCACCAAAGCTGAGAACCAGGACACTATTAGATTCCTCAAGCAGCTTGCATTTATCCCAATTGCCTTGGGATTCACGGCACTTCTTGTTTCTTATCAGTTGGCTTGTTTCGTATTGGAAATCTTTTTGGGTGAGATTTATGATGGTCCTGCCAAGAGCTTGTTGACCCTCATTCCCACTATCTTGATTTGCGGTTTTGTCCCTATTCTCACTATTGTCTACAACCTCGTCAGTAACTGGGCTATTTCTTGGGAAAATCACGACACTGCCACAGGAAAGAAGAACTCGGCAGTTATCAAAAACTTTGTGTTGAACTTCTTGACGAGTTACGTTCCCTTGATAATCACGGCTTTCATTTACTTACCATTTGCCCACTTGATCCAACCAAACTTGACTGATATTAGAGCTACTATTTCTAACAGTATAAATGCAGACAGTCTCATCTTCAAGTATTTCCTTCAGTTGAAATCTCAGGAAGAGTTCAAGATCAACCAAGAAAGACTTAATGTTCAGTACTTCTACTTCATCGTCACCAACCAGGTCATCCAGCTTATTCTCAAGTATGTTCTTCCTCTTATCATCTCCAATGCAACTAGATTGGCCAAGAGCAAGCTTCAAAAACCAAAGACTCCTTACGTTCCACAAGATTCCCTAGAAGAAAAGGAATTCTTGGATAAGGTTCGCCTCTCTTTTGATTTACCCGAATATGATGTGGACAGTGACTTTAGAGGAGTTGTTTTGCAGTACGGTTACTTGATCATGTTTGGTTCTATTTGGAAATGGGCTGCACCAATTTCGTTGGTGTTCTCAGCAATTACATACGCGTTGGATGCCTGGAAGTTGACAGGATGCCTTTACTTCAAACCATCAGTTCCACTTAGAGCTTACTCCATTTACCCATGGAACGAAGCTGTTTTCATCTTGACTTGGCTTGGTTCGATCATTTCTCCAATGATAGCATTGTTCTACCGTCATGGTACCACTCCTCCAAAGACTTTAGGTGAATTGGCTTTGGATAAGGCAAGCACTAACGTTCCTTCAAGCACCAGTTTGATTGTTGTATTATTTGTCTTTGAACATTTCTTTTTCACTTTGTACTGGGCGCTTTCCAAGGGATTCAAGCTGATTCAAATCCCTACTGAAGTCCGTTCTGTTTCTGATATTGACAAGAAGTTGAAGCGTGGTTATTACACTGAACAGGTCAAGTCGAGCTTCAAATCATCGACTGATGATGGCAAGTGGCAACCTCTTTCTGCTGAAAAGGTAATTGGTGAAGCGGGAGTCATCAAGCAGGAAAGTTCTGTTGCAGCGACTGAATCAATTCCTGAAAACACGGAAGGATATCTGACATCCGCTTCTACTGCTGAAACCGAAGCCACTATAATCCACAAGCAACAGATTCTTGAAGAAAAGAAGAAACTTGTTGCTGAAAAGGAAACTGAATTGGCCAGACTCCAACTGAATCGTCGTGCATTGGAAAGTGTCAAAGAAAAAGGTGATTCCATCATTGAGATTGAGGATAAAGAAGGTCATAAATCGTTTGCTACGATTGATGACAACCAACATTTCCAGCCACCAGCAGAAGAAAAGACTTCTCTCTCGAAGCCAACTACAGCTGAATCTACATCTGTTTCCTCCAAGGAACCGATTTCTGAGGCTTCTTCTTCAAGAGACTCATTAGACGGTAAACCAATCAAGACCAGCAGTAGAAAAAAGTCTTTGAAAAAGTTGTTCAGAAGCAACAAGTAAATTCTTTTTGTTTCAAGTAAATTCAAATACATTTTAAGATTTCTTAATTATTTACATAATTTTATCATTTTTTTTGCACCCATGGAAATAAGGTTGTATATACATTAATTTCTAGGTGGTCTGGCCCCAAGAATCTTGCTACCAACACGAACACTAGAACTTCCTTGTCGGATGGCCTCACAGTAATCATTGCTCATCCCCATACTCAATTCCAATTTAACCCCGTACTTTTCGTCCAATGCAGCCTTTAAATCAGTCAAACGTTTAAAGTCCAGATTTTCAGCGTTTGAAGTGGATTCTACAAAAGATCCAATAGTCATAAGACCTTCAAGTTTAAGTGACTTGGCCTCGTTTAAAAGGTACTCGACCGATTCATGGAGTTCATCTATGTTATCCAATGAGTATCCAGACTTTTGTTCTTCTCCAGAAGAATTGATCTGTAAGTAAACGTTAATTGCTGGTCCCTTTTCTTGAGCTCTACAAGTCTCCAACTTCTTACACTTCTTCAAGGAATCAATTGTTTCCACTGCGTACAAGTTTTCGATACTCTTGGCCAAGTCTTTGCACTTTCCTGTCTGCAAACTTCCAATGAAATGCCAACAAATATCCTTGGGTAACTCAGCCGCCTTGGAAACAAGTTCCTGAACATAGTTTTCACCAAAATGACGGGCGCCTGCGTCATATAATGCCATTATATCTGATGAAGGTTTAAGTTTGGTAACTGTGACCAAACGTACCTTATTATTAGAAAGTTCGTTTACTTCATTAAGTACAGATTTGTATGCTTCGGTTAATTCCACCTTACGTGCTTCGGTTGGAATAGGAAATGACGACATTAATGAACGACTGATACTCAATCTTCTAAGTGTTCTGATCATGACATATTGTATAATTTGATTTTTGCCATGTCGTCAAAAAAGTCGCATTCAGATTGCGTGCGACATATATACCTGCACCTTAACTTTTCCTTGGATAGGATGGATGAATGCATGGATTCTTGGAAAAAAGTCGTGTACAGTCCAATATGAAAAAAGTGTCCATCTCCATCTTCAAGTTCAAGATCAAGTAGTGAAGCAAACAACACATTATGTCCGATTCTGTTTACAAAGGTGATGATTTTGACGTCAAGGTCAGAAAGCAAGTTGAATTCTATTTTTCTGATAGTAACTTGCAAACTGATAAGTTTTTGTGGAAAATATACGAAGCTAACGATGGATGGGTTGAATTGAAAACAATCTTGACTTTCGGCAGAATGAGACAATACCGTCCTGAAGAACGTGTTATTGCTGCCTTGAAGGAATCCGATAAGTTGGTTCTTTCTGCTAACGAAGAATCGATCAGAAGAAAGGATCCACTTAAGGATTTCAATGAATTGAAGAACATCAGAAAGAGAAACACCGTTCACATTGAAGGGTTCCCTAAGGAAGCCACCCAAGAAGAGTTAGAAGCTTGGTTTGGTAAGATTGCTGAAACTTTGCCTAAGGAAAAGAATGTTTGTTCTATCCGTAGAATCAAGAGCAGACAAGCCAAAGAATTCTTTGGTGTTGTCGATGTTGAATTGAAGACCACTGAAGATGCCGAATATCTTTTGAACGAATTGGAGCTCAGTTATCCAAAGGGTATTGTTCAAAAGGAAGAGATTGACGAAGAAACCAAGAAGACCTTGTTGAAGAAAATGTCGTTCTTGACTTTCCAAGAAATTAGAGAAAGTGGCAAGAGATTTGGTGTCAATGATGTCACCAAGAGACGTAACAGTTTCAACGACAACCACCGTGGCAAGAAGCCAAGAAAGAACTTCAAGAAGAACGATGACGATAAGAAGAAGATCGAAGAAGCTACTGAAGAAGTTGCTGAAACCAAAGAAGAGACCAAAGAAGAGACCAAAGAAGAAGCCAAGGAAGAAGCCAAGGAAGATAAGAAGGACTAACCGCATCTAATAGATAAACCTGTACTATGTTCATGTAGAATTTATACTGGGACACGACCAGGTGCTCATCAAAATTAATTTATTTACGCGAAAAGCGCGTCTATACGCGTATCAAGTAAAAAGCTTCAACAACGATGACATCAATGACAGAACTGCTTACGGCACTGTTTGGACCTAACCTTAAACCAGAAGTGATTAAGAAGTTGCAAAACTTATGTCTGATTTTTAATGTTGATGCAAATGATCTTTTTATCAACTGGGAAACATTCAATGTGACGGTAGTGGAGGATGATTTAGAATTGACACCTGAAAACCTCGACAAGTTTCAAAACTATTTGCAAACAACTTTGGCAAAGGGCACACAATCCGTGAAGAGATCGAGAGACCTTAACTCTGCAAGAAAACCAGCAATCAAAGCCACTCTCAATTCCAGTCCGAGTGGTACCCCAACCTTAAAACGAAGAAAAGTTGATCAAGTCGTGTTAGAGTCATCTCCAGCATTTGAAACGGCAAACAATACATTCCAATCGTCTTCGCCCATCAAGAAGAATAATGGTGTCAGCATTGGTAGTAGCCAACATGAATCCAACTCGATAATAGAGACCTTGAACCCAGAACTCGATCCAGTTCCGGGATACACCCAAATGGAAGACGACCACAAACCATACAGATTAGCTTCCAACTTTGATGCCTCAAAGTTTAAGTTCCGTACCATGTCAATGAAGATCTTGGAGAGTGCTGATGTCTTGGACGATCAGATCGACACAGTTGCCCACGAATACCATAAACTCAACAAGCTGCAAACAGAGATTCAGTTCGGGAACCCGTGTCTCAGTGCACAATTTGATATTTTATGCAGTGGAAGAATCGTGCCAGATTCTCCCACATACGATGTCAATGTTGACTTGAACAGTACATCTCTCTTCTTAGAAACGTCGAGAATGTCTGGTATTGGTCAGAGAATACCACTTGATATAAGTAAGCTATCGGGATACTCGTTTTTCCCGGGGCAGATAGTTATTCTCAAGGGCCGTAACCCTACTGGACGGACCTTCGTGGTGCAAGAAGTAATGAAACTCCCGGAACTTGGAGCTCCAGCATCTACAAAGGCTGAATTGATGGAGTTTGAGGAATTGACTTCGGAAACAGGGTTGAAGTTGATAGTTGCTTCGGGACCCTATTCGAACCAGCACACGCTCAACTATTCGAGGCTTGAGCGGTTGGTTGAACTTGCTAATACTGAAATCAAGCCTCATGCCATCGTATTGAATGGACCTTTCATAGATATCAACAATATCAGTGTGGCAGAAGGAGAGATTGAGTTTGAAGAGAAGCCGCAACCAAAAAATTTGAACGAGGTTTTCAAGAAGATCATTACACCAATTCTCAAGAAAGTTAACCCCAAGATCCAGGTGATATTGTTTCCATCTCTCAAAGACACATGTATCAAGCATTGTTCTTATCCACAAGATTCCTTTGATAAAAAGAAGCTTGGATTACCGAAACATGTCAAGGTATTTCCCAATCCACTGAGTTTCTCTATTAATGAAGTTAACATTGGCAATTCGAACCTTGATGTGTTTAAAGACTTGAAAGATGTTTATAAGGAAGATCCTGGCAGTAAGTCAGTGTTGAACAATAGATTTGAACGGATTTCAAACCATATTTTTGAACAAAGACGTTATTATCCAAGTTTCCCTGGTTCGATCAAGAAGAATATTGTTACAGAAGTTAACAACTTGAGCGGAGGAGCATTTGAAGCCGAATTGGCAGAGACTGGAGTCGGTGGTTCGTGTCTCGAAGTCCCATACATGGGCTTGACAGAATTGGACACTGCACTTCCAGATATTCTTATTGTTCCATCCGAGTTGAAGTTCTTTGTCAAGGTTATTAAGGGAGTCGTGGTGATAAATCCTGGCTATTACATTAAAGCAGGCAGAGATCCTCAAAAGGAAGATGGAACATATGCCGTTGTCCACATCGAAGCTCCTAAAGTTGAAGGGCCTGAAGCAAACGTTGAGGCCGTTGAAGATCTGCAGTTGTACTATCACAACGTCTACAAACGTACTAGAGTAGATATATGTAAGAGTTGAATACAAAAAAAAAAATTGGTGCACTGGAACTTTTTGTATGTATCATGACATGCAATATACCAAGCCGTATAGCGTACTAGTGAGACAATGCAGAGGATACGCGTACTGGCTTCGAGATTATCAACAAGAAGCAATTAGTTCTGTCCATGCAGCCATAGCACGTGGCGTTAAGCGTCCCGCAGTGGTGCTTGCGACTGGAGGTGGAAAGACGGTGGTATTTTCACATATCATCCCCGAGATCCAGCCGTCTAGCTCTAACAGAGGCAACAAGACGTTGGTATTGGCTCATAAGGAAGAATTGGTACTTCAGGCATCACTGACCATCAAACGTGTATGGCCCCAGCTCAAAGTAGACATAGATATGCGGCAGTTGAAGCCTCAAGCTGACGCGGACGTGGTGGTAGCATCGGTACCGACCCTTATCAGAAAAACCAGGCTTGAAAAGTACCTGCCGCTGGAATACAAGACGATCATACTTGATGAATGCCACCATGCAACAGCCAACTCGTGGGTCAAGATCCTCAAGTATTTTGGTGCCGATACGCTGGGACTGGAAATCTATGTTTTAGGGTTTACAGCAACGATGGAAAGAAGCGATGGGCAATCCTTGGGAACAGTATTTGACGAAATCGTCTTTGAACGGAGTTTACTTGAAATGGTAAAGAATAAAGAGTTGGTTGATGTTCGGTTTCTGTCGATTGATGTCAATGTTGATCTTTCCACCGTAGCAACGAAACGCGACGACTACCAGATCACCAGTTTATCCCAGGCCATGAATACCTCCGATGTCAATTTAGTGGTGGCACTTTCGTATCTCAAATTAAAACGGGACCATGGATTCAAGAGCACATTGATCTTCTGTGTTGATATTGACCATTGCCGAACATTGTGTGGTGTATTGCAGAGACAGGGTGTCAATGCACAGTACGTTACTGGAGAGACCGCCAAACACGAGCGTCGTACAATAATTGAGGATTTCAAGAACGGATTAATTCAAGTCTTGTGTAATGTTCAAGTATTTACCGAAGGTACTGATATTCCCAACATCGACTCATTATTCTTAGCCAGACCCACAAAATCAAGGGCTCTTTTGGTACAGATGATTGGACGCGGGTTGCGTCTTCACGAAGGCAAAACACACTGCCATGTTATTGATATTGCTGGCACCAAGGGAACTGGAATACAATCGGTACCAACACTCTTTTCACTTCCTCCGGACTATAAGATTCACAATAAAACATACGAGGAGTTGACAGCTGAAAAAGAAGTTTATGATGCCGAGCAAGAAGCTACTAAGCAACAGGAGCTTTTACGAGCAGAATTTGACCGTCAGCAACAAGAAAAAGAGACCCATGAACGATTAGTTCGGATCCAGAAACAAGAAGAGGAACTTACTGTTTTTTTTAAGACTTTTGAAGGGTTCCTTCTGTTAGAATCTACTGATAAAGAGTACAGCGACAACAAGCTTGTTAATAAGACGATTGCTGCAAGTCTGCTCAACTGGGTTCGTTTAGAGTACGATTTATGGGGATTTCAGGTTAAAAAGTCTGACTTTTTCCTATTGAAAAGGATCCCAGGTGACACCTGCGAATTTCAGGTGACATTGAACCGATTTGCAAGCAGACAACAGATCGTTTCGTCACGGTTCAATTGTCCACGATGGTACGTCATTTCTGAGATAAGTCGCCTCACCAATCTCAAAACAACACTCACGCAGGCAGAAGTGTTGTATGGGCAGATCGGAACCTATAGACGAGCACATGATCAGAGTTTGCTCACATCACGGCAGTACGAATACCTTCTCCAGAAATTGAAGCCGAGATTAAAACAATACTACAAATGCACCCCCGAATTAGAGCAAGAGTTAAGGACAGCTCTCAAGGCCATGCCAAAGAGCACGGCACAGGCACTTTTATTTGCTTTTCAGTATTCGGTGCTGAGTTTACAGATTCGATGGGAGCTTCAAAAATTAGTCGGAATAGACCGTAAGGTCGAACTGGCCATTGCAAAGCGGGCCAAGAGTTTGGGTGCAAAATAGAAAAAAAAATTGTGACACATTTCTTTCTAGAGCACAAACTCCTTAATCATATGACAACCCCCCACACCTCCACAAGAAACGGAACCCGTCTATAACACAAATCCAGAAACAGTGAACTGTGTGATGGATAGAATTTTCAGGAAAAACACTATATTGGGAAACCTCCGTTTACAAATTATTTGCAATTCAACTTTTGTTATTGAAGATATGCACTAGAACTGGAATTAAAATTCCTAACTATGACGCCAACTAGAAGTAAAAGAATTTTTAACGATATCTCTACAACAATGTTATTATTGAATTGAATATCATTTAACTCTGAGGCAAAATGCTTGCTTTTCAGTTGCAAATTTAGGTGTTGCACATAATAAGACACAATACGAGCACGGTGATGTTTCAGAGTCTGAAAAGACCTGTGTTAATGCTGAAATAACGTACCATGCCAACAATGGCGAGCTCAAATTTCCTATTCATATTTTTTGTTACCGCGAGGTGAATTTTTTAATATTGCCAATTATGAAGCGGATTCCAATTTTCACAAGACAAGGGCAAAGTAGACAGAAGCTGTACACGGCAAAGAGCCCCATTTGATGTCCAAAATATTGGAGAAAGATATAATATAAATGAAATTATAAATTGCAAAATAGTGTCGAACATTAGGGTGAAATCATATCTAGTAAAATTCAGTTTCCAGTTAGGTAGAGAGGCAACTACTGTGCATAAATTGTCCCACCATCAAATTAAGGGACTTTTTCAGACTACTTTTGCTAGCTAAGAAGGACGACTAAAACGCAAATACGAAGAAAACACGAGGGTCAGATTTAATATGAAATTGAAACCCCTTTACAATACAATTTTAAAATGGAATTATCATTCAAGTGATACTTATCCTACTGGATGTAATGCAAAATCTTATAAGCTGACTAAAAACAAGTATGCAAACGTCGAAGATTATATCAAGATAATAGAACCTCTTCTCATGTTAGAATGCTGGCAAGGTATTCAATCAGCCAAGCAAACTGGACAAGAGACTCCGTTCGAGTTAGTAATTGGGAGTAGATCCAGTGTTGATGGATTTTTTTGATGTATATGCATCTATCAAGAAAAGTGTGTTGGCAGACAGAAAGATCGGGGACTCTGACTTATAAGTCTTAGCCTTTATTGACAGGACACACAATCCTTCGCCCGCTCAATTAGCTACCTACATGAAATCCTCTGACACAAGGACATGCTTGGTTAAAGTTAGGGAAATCGAATCAGTGAACTCGGAGTTTAGTGATATAACATTGAGAGTGTATCCAGCGGGATCGATGATAGGTGTACTTACTCCAAAGTCAGAAATTATTGTTATGCGTGTGATGCAAATGATTACAATCGAAAGAGAATTTTCCTCTTTGAAAGGGTTGCAGTATTATAACTTGTGTGATTCAATCATACTGGCAAAATCTAATCAACCAATTACAATTAGCAATGAGGAAGCAGACCTGATTCTGAAAATCTATGATGTTAACAGGTCACAAGCACTGGCAATTATTGGTTCTTACAACAGTGAAGGATTTTCTTTGATCCAAGGTCCTCCTGGTACTGGTAAAACAATGACAATTTTAGGTATTGTGAGTTATTCTTTGGCTAGTCAGATGAAGGAAAATAAAATTGTGGTACCTGGAGGGAAGGCGCCATCCTCAAAGAATAAAGCGAAGGTATTAATTTGTACTCCGAGTAACGCTGCTGTGGACGAGCTTTCTATCAGATTACGTAATGGTGTTCGGACTGCAACTGGCCAACCAATGCCTCTTAAGTTAGTGAGATTGGGGCGCACCGTGGCTAACGTTTCTGTCAGGGACTTGACGTTGGAAATATTGGTTAAAAATGAATTGCAAACCAAGACCATTGAGACAGATCCAAACATCAGAACCGAGCATACCAAATGTGTTGAAGAACGTAACCAATTGAGAGAACAGTTGACCTCTTCCAAGTTGAGGCAGATGAGTATATGCTGATTGAGGAAAAGTTGAGAATTGTTAACAAGAGAAGAAATGAGTTGGCAAAGAAATTAGACGACCAGAGAGAAAAGGTATCAGCCGCTTATAGAACCAGAGAAATTGATAAAAGAAACTTAAAGGCAAAGATTTTGATTGAAGCACAGGTTATTTGTTCTACCTTGTCAGGTTCTGCTCATGATTGCTTATCTAAGTTGTCGATTAGAATTGACCAGGTAATTATTGACGAAGCTTGTCAGTGTGTTGAATTATCAGCTATCATTCCGTTGAGATATGGAGGTAAGAAATGTATTATGGTTGGTGACCCTAATCGACTTCCTCCTACTGTTTTATCTCAAGCTGCATCATCCTTGAACTACGAACAAAGTTTGTAAGAATGCAGAAAAACAACCAGGATTCTGTCTATCTTTTGGATGTTCAATATCGTATGCATCCAGAAAATTCCCAGTTTCCAAGTACTGAATTTTATAATTCAAGATTATCTGATGGTCAAGGTATGTTGGAAAAGAATTCGAGAAAATGGAATGAAGATTTTCCACTTACTCCGTATCGTTTCTTTGATATCGAAAGTAGACATCAGATGAATTCTGTGTCGCGGTTGTTATTTAATGTTGGGGAGGCACAAGTTGTTCTAGAACTAGTGGAATACCTCATGATAATGCTTCCCGATGGAATTAGTGGAAGAATCGGTATTATTTACCCTTATAAGGAACAAATTCGAACCTTAAAAGATGGTTTTAGCAGAAAATATGGACGCCTCATATGGAATGAAATAGATTTTAACACTGTCAATGGATTCCAAGGCCAAGAAAAGGAAATTTTTATTATATCATGTGTTCGTGCAAGTGAAAGAGGAAACGTTGGGTTCTTGAGCGATATCCGTCGTATGAACGTTGCTCTTACTTGTGCAAGAACCTCACTTTGGATTATTGGTAATGCCGAATCACTAAGGAGAAATAAGTTGTGGAAGCGTTTAGAGAATGCGAAATCCAGAAATTGTATTACAAAGGGGAGTTACTTTTGATGTTAAACTTACGTTTAACCAGCTACAATGAAATCTTTCCTATGATGTTTCACATGGATATTTGCAAGCTTGATGTGATACGGAGTGGTATCCTACTCAATAGGATACAACAACAGATTCTGCTTACCTCCATATTTACCCAATTTAGTACTTGGAATATTTATTGCCACTGTTGTCGGGGAAACAAGTATTAATCTGATCTAGAATTTATTCTTAAGATAAATAAAGCTAATGAACCGTGTGGCATGGGTCAGTATTGTGGTTTACATCCATGTCGATTTGTTAGATTATACTTTTAAAGCAATATGGATGGTGACTCCACTATGGTATTATTTTAAAACCGGAACCATGATTGAAAAATCTGCACCATTCATCGATACCATGTTTAATGAAACGATTAAAATGGCGTTTACTAATTCAATTCTTGTGATTTATGGGATTCCAATTTTATGTAAGGCAATATCATTGTCATACTATTTGTTCAGTAAGGGTACATCTGTGACAAATTCTGATTTATTTCTGGGTAATAGAGAAGATTTAGAAAAAATGGTATTTCAATTCTTAAAGATTGAGACACTGTGTGGAGCAATCTGTGGCATCAGTTCTTAGGGATGGAGCAAATGTTGATTTGGTCGAAGGTACCAAAAATTAGATCATGAACGTAAAAACTTTGACAAATAAGTCAAAAACAAAATATAACATCAGCAATAAAAGAAACTTTGATTGCAGTTTATCTGAATAGGTTTCAGTTTAACAGAATGTTGGTGCTGCTTCACATAGAAGCGTGGATCTGATCGCTATTTTGCGCCCAAAATTACATAATAGCTGTCCAATAATATTAGCAATGATGTGTACCAAAGCTCAGCCTGTGGCAGGTTGATGGTGTAATCTTTCTGTACTAGAGATGTAGAAGAGAGTAGATCAGTGTAGATCCATCAGCTTTACTACAGGAGCCTATGGGAGGTCAGTTGGTTGTGCCTTGACCTTATAATAGCAATTTTCCTGCATATCACCATAAACCGCTTACATAATCCAATATAAACACTTTCGCGTGTACACATCACGTATTCCGATTGATTAGTAACAACAGTGATGAAGCTTGGAGGGTTATTGGTGCTATTTGCGCTATGTCTTATGGGGATGGCAGATCCACAGGTTGTGACAACAGAAGATGCTGAGCATATTATAAGCGAATCACGTCATACGAACAACTGGGCTGTTTTGGTTTCGACGTCGCGGTTCTGGTTCAATTACCGACACATGGCCAACGTATTAAGTTTGTACAGAACCGTCAAGAGACTCGGAATTCCTGATTCTCAGATTATCTTGATGCTTTCTGATGATATTGCATGTAATCCAAGGAATGCGTTCCCCGGAACGGTGTTTAACAACATGGACCAGGCCATCGATTTGTACGGTGATTCCATCGAAGTCGATTATCGTGGATACGAGGTGACAGTCGAGAACTTCGTGAGGTTGTTGACGGACCGGTGGGATCCTGACCATCCACGGTCGAAGCGGTTGTTGACAGATGAAAATTCAAATATTTTCATTTACTTGACGGGCCACGGAGGCAACGAGTTTCTCAAATTTCAGGATGCCGAAGAGATTGGTTCGTACGACATTGCCGATGCGTTTGCTCAGATGTGGGAAAAGAAACGGTACAATGAGATTTTCTTTATGATCGATACGTGTCAGGCCAACTCGATGTACGAGCGATTCTATTCCCCCAATATCCTTGCTGTGGGCTCGTCTGCTCTTGACCAGTCGAGTTATTCCCACCACTCAGACTTGGATATCGGTGTTGCGGTTATTGACCGGTTCACGTACTATACGCTTGAGTTTCTTGAAAAGATTAGCAAGAACTCACGTGAAACTATGAACAAGTTGTTTGATACATATACGTTTGAAAATATCCATTCAGACGCCGGAATCCGGACCGATTTGTTTCAGCGTGACGTCAATGACGTTTTGTTGACAGATTTCTTTGGTAACGTCCAGAATGTTGTGCTCGACGAGGTGGAGGACGATATCTTGCGACTTGCGAACCATCACCACCAAGACACCCTGGAGGCTCCCACTAACAAGACACCTGCTCCTCCACAGCCAAGAAGAGTCAGTTTGGTAGATCAGGAAACCAAGCAGCATCTCGTAGAGATTAGTTCATTCCAAACCAAGCTTGCTGCAGGCATCACGTCAGGCATATTGGCTGCGTTATGGTTCGCGGCCAAATAAAAATAATAATAATATAATATGAATTTCGCATCTAAAATATATAGAAACCAATTTCAAATCTCACGCGTAAAAAGTAAACAATCACCACACACCTTTTTTTGTATATGATTTCTGCGGACGACATCTTCAACACAGTGGCGTCACGCGAGAGTTCGCCGAGTGAGAAGCTTGAAAATATCACTCAGCTTAAGACACATGTCAAACGCGATTTTGTCGATTTGGCCCAGGTCCCCAGACTCTTGGAAGCCCTTTCGATTGCCGTCGATATCCCTGATTTAGGAATCCTGGCCACCAGTTTCAGTGTACTTTCGCACTTGGTGAAGCGTGTTAGCATGCAAGATAAGTCTGGTGCCATTCTTCAGCGCCAGAGTTTCTTGGTTCTTCCAATCATCATCAACCGCTTGGGCGACTCCAAGAATTCAACTAGAACATCAGCCAAAAAGGCTCTCGAAGCATATTACTTATCGGCACCACAACAAGTGGAGCTGGCCATTATAGATATTGCACTAACCCATAGAAACAACGCCATCGTGGTGGAATCAATTCTCTGGATCGATCACATTATTAATAACATCCACCAATACCTCAAACTTGGCCCATTCTTACCACACTTGCTCCGTCTCTTGTCACCTCAAACAGAAGATGCAATCATAACTTTGTTGGTTGACTACTATTCCTTGAAACACAATCGATTGTACAAGTTTGATTTGGCCCGTGAACTCGAACTCAATAACTTCTCCGCAGAATTGAAGGACAGAATCATGAATGCAATTTCCCCGGTATGGACACGAGAAGAACCCCCTGAATCAAGAATCAACAACAACAATAATAATAATATTAATAATAAACCAGCTACCCCAACAGTAAAGCTTACCCACCAGTCCTCACTTGCTTCAAAACCTCCAATTTCGACATCTGCTCCAAAACCAATAATCGCCAGCACCCGTTCATCATCCCCCGAAATATTTCAATCTCATTCGTTTCAAGATGATCTTGAGTTAGACCCCAGTCTCCAGAGAATTCTAAATAAAGCAAACTACTCAGTTGACCCGTCAATACTACCCACTGACGTGAAAAACGCCGAAATGTTGTACAATACTTTTAATGACTTGCTCCCAGTATTCAACGGGAAAGAAACTGAATTTAACTGGTCAACAAGAGAAAAGAATATTGTCAAAATGAGAACATTGATCCGAGGAAATGCCTCTCGCGATTTCCGGTCTGATCTAATTGCTTGCTTGAAGGAAGCAGCAGAGAGCATCAACAAGGGTGTCAATTCCTTACGTACTACATTTTCATCTAATGGTTGCCATCTTGTTAAGGAAGCAGCTATAATACTAGGGGCAGACTTTGAACCTCTTGCGGAAAGCTATCTTCCAGTCCTCATAAAACTCAGTGCTGCTGCTAAAAGTATTGCTTCATCCAATGCAAACATGTCCATTTGTGCAATATTTGCCAATATTCCATACCATAGCCGTACCATGCAAAAGATTCTGGTTGCTGCCAATGAAAAGAACCCACTGCCACGCTCATACAGTGGTCTTTGGTTACAAATATGCATGGTAAGATTCAATCACAATCACTCATTCATAACACCACATGGCCATCTTGGAAGTTCCGGTATTAAAATGGCAACTAAGATCTTGGTTAAATTGCTCGGTGACCCCAATCCTTCCGTACGTCAAGTTGCAAAGGATACATTTTGGGTATTGTGGGAACAATTCCAATCGGAGGCAGAAGCACTATTATCAAAACTTGAACCCAATATTGTCAAGGCAATTGAACGTTCGAAACCAAAGAATAACAATATTGTGGGTACAATGTTATCTACGAAAAAGTCACGACCTTCAATTAAAGACGCCATTATAGAAAAGAATAAAGAGTTGAAGGTCAGACAACGTGAAGCATTCAGCTCAAGGCCCACTTCAAGAACTAATGATAAAGTTGAAGCTAGACAAGATAAAGCCCGAATCGGGTTTCCGAGAAGAAATATCACACCCACTTACCGCGAGGAACAACCTACTCATCAACGTGCAACCAGTCTAGATTTAAAACCACGGGTTCAAGATCGTGTTGTTGAAAAGGTGATACTTTCAACGAATCATTCTACAATAAGATCTAACCAGCAGCCTGGTACCAAATCCATATCCGAAAGAGAATCAGATCATAGACTAGAACTCGAACTAGAACAGGAAAGAGAAATACAACAGGAACCAATGCAGGAAGTAGAACTCCATAAAGCACCTAATTCCGATGTGATATTTGATAAACAAAGCGATCCAATATTGAAGTTTTTATCTTCCAACCAAACCGAGTTGATAGTAGAAGGAATCAATTTATTGAAATATGCAATTCTTGGAGAGGAAGATTTATCTATAGAGGTGAAGGGATTGTTGAAACAAATTTCTCTTCGGGAACCTCTGATTTTGCAGCCACTTTTCCTTTCGTCAGATAACCTTTTCAAGAAATCATTCCAATTCTTTTCAACCGATGATTTTATTCGAGTTGTATCTATTTTAATTCAACCAATAAGCGAACGATATATCGACTTGATTATTTCTACGGCCGATGTTGATGCAATCTACGATTCAGTAACAAGACTCCTATCTTACACAATCAGTACTTCCAATATCTTGGATGACGACGAGTTAGCAATGCAGGTCATCCGTTACAGGTCTACAATTATTTTAATGATTGTGGAGTTTTTGTTGCATGGCCTTGACAAAATACCGATCAGCGATAGCTATTTCCTGAAACTTAATGCTAATTTGTTTGAGTTGGTTAATTTGTTGAAGTCCACCGAAGTATATCCTACCTTTTCCCAATTGATGATAAAGCTTTACAGTTTGAACCCAACATTGTTTATGTCAGAACTTGAATTAATGGATGAAAGTACAAAAGAAGAGGTTCATTTCATGGTTGGCGTTGATAACACTCTCGATTTAAAGGGAACAACTACTCAACTTGGTCCATTGTTTGATCTCACACAGGTGAATCATAACCAAAATCTAGATAGGTTCTCCCCCGTTAAGCTTACAACTGACTTTACTATGTTAGTTCCTGTTTTGAAAGATAACCAAGACTATACATTTGTTCCCCAGAAACCCGTCTCCGAAGTTAAAGTTTTTGAACCAGCTGAAGACAGCAATGATATCGAGGAGGAGGAACAGGCAAAAGATTTTGAAATGGAAGTTGATACCCCAGAAGACCAACCTATGCATAAAGATGAAGCTAAGTTGAATGTGAATTTGTCACCATCTAATCTTGAATCGCCAGCTGAGGAAAACGATATGGAGAATGTTTTTATGGATACTGGCAGTGGCCGTGGATCTGATTTATTTTCAAGACGGACCGAAAAAGAGAATTCGACTGAGTTGGTAGAAGATTTTGCTCAAGTTAAGTTGTCAGAACACCGCAAATCCGGGGAAATCCAATCATTAATAGAAAGAGTTGATCCACTCAAATCAATTTCTAATCGGAATAAGCCAATTTCGATATTTGAAGATGGGTCACCCCAAAAGGTGAGGGACTATAACTACTCCGACTTGAATTGGTTTAATTTCCAGATTGCAATGCATAGCAACGACGAAGTCGAGGAAGAATTCACTATTGAAATTTTCAAGGATGTGTGTCATAGACTCAGCCAGTTAACATTTGAAGGTAAGGATTTCAAGATAGCATTAAACTATTTGCAAGTTATTCATAGTTCGGATCTTGAATTTTTCAAGTATTTCGAGATAGAGGGACAGAAGTTGCTCGAGGACTCATTGTGGAGTCTCTTCCAGAATAAACTGCAAATAGGATCTTCCTCGATCCTCAGTGGAGTAATTCTTTTGAAGCAATTGTTAATCAACCGGACACGATTGCACTTGAAAAGCTTGTGGAACAGTTTAGTATGTTTGAGCGAAGATGCGGACCAGGAGATTATTCAAGCGTTGAATGAGACATTTGAAGAGATGACCACCGGTCTTTACCCCACACAAGAGCTCTTGAAGGTAGTGATACATACGATGCTGGAAAACACCCTGGTATTTGTTATTGAATCGTTGTCAAGTTTGCTTGAACATACTCCCTTGAGTGATGCTACTATTCTGCAGATTGACCATTATTTGTTCAAAGTCATCAACAATCCTGATGTTGAATTGAGACGATCGGTTATTATTAGTTACGGCAAGTTATTGAGAGAATCTAAGAGTGCCATCAATCGAGATCCTGAAGAAAAGAGCATTATGGATAGCATCATGCAAAAGTTAACCATTCCACAGAAGAAGCTTGTGGAGTACTATAGTCAAGATTAGTTCTATTGGGTAATACATAAGAGAGAAGTGAAAAAAATAAGCGTCAAGTGTTGTCGTGAGCGGCAGAAGTTGGTGGAGTATGCATCATGCCCCCCTCAGTTTCAGTTGCCGATGATGATACTGGAGGTACGGTTTCCTTTTGGTTGGTATCGTTGAACGATACCACCTTTGTAGACTTTGTGGATACAACCTCGTCGAGCGAGCCATACGCCCTGGTGGGTAAATGCACTGGTTTGGCGATGCCCCCGATGCCCTTGCTTTGCAACATCATTCGTTTCTTTTTCATCATGTTGGCACTTATTTGATGTTGTCTCGTGCTGGCAATGGCTACAGGGTACACCTGCTGTGGTACAGGTTGGTGGTACGCCCCTCCATCGGGGTCCATGATCACATATGGTTGTTGGACTTGGATCATAGGTTCCATGGGATATTGAGGTTGCATCCAGTACTCGTGGTCATGACGAACAACATGAACGGCAGGATCATAGAACTGTTGCGCTGGATAATGCGACTGAATAGGGGTTCCACGAGGGAATGAGTTTTGGTACTTGGCCGATAACGGTGGCTGAAATGGGAAAAAGTCTTCTGAGCTTGAAACGGGGCCGTACATGGCTGATTTTGGTTGAAGCGACGTTGCCAGAAGCGGCGGTGGTAGCGGTGTCTTGAGGGGTTGTGTTTGTTCAATCAAGTATTCTTCATTGTATGCTACCTGATTCGGTGCACTCGACTGGGGTTGGAGAAATACCGAAGGGTCAAAATTGTACTCATCGTCTATCAACAGCGCATACGCACTGGGATGGTAGTTGGGGTCCAATGACACGTATTCGTCAACAGGACCCATACCGTTAGGATCAAAGTAATCAAGTGGAAAATCGTCTTCGTAGTCTTGATTATTCTGAGCCTGAGTGTCTTGGTGTAAGAAATCGTATTCGCCCTGTGCTTTTTTGATATTGGAATTGGATGATGAAGAAGTTTCTTGTTGGGGATGGGAATGGTGAGGATGGGGTTGTGGCTGAGAAAGGGGTTGAGGGTTGGTTGAAGTTGTTGAAGCTGGAGCAATGTCGGCGATCTTCTTTTGTTGCTCTATGTGTTCCATGAGCTGAGTGTACAAGCTTGAATTTTCATCGTAGACAAACGATTTGGCAGGTTCACATTGGGCGATAGTGGTTGGGTTTTGGTTGGAGCTTTCCTTTTTAAGGTCTCTTTCTAATGCATCCGCCATGAGTTTGTCATGGGGCACATTGAACCAGTAAAATACCTTTTGCTTCTTTTGGGTTCTTAAGCAGGAGTTCTTGAAGAGAAATTCCAAGAACTCGGAGCGTGGAGGTTCCAAGATGGCATCCGGTCCACACTTAAGGTTTCGGAGATCAGAAAAGATTCCTTCTTCAAACTTCTTTCTGTCAATAATCTTGCGGCCAAAGTGTTCGAATTTGTAGACTATGCATCGAACAATATCGGTTCCAGTAATGAAATAGAGGTTGTTCCAGAACACACAACTGACAAAGCCTTCATCGTGGTTCAAATAGTATCTGCGGATGACCTGGTTTTCTTGCCAATTGGCGGGTGCAGTGGCCAAAAAGAACTTGAGGTCTTCAATGAGTCGCAATGACTCCCGTACAGATTCTGTATCTTCCAGTTCGGACATGGCATGTAAATGTGCGGAGAATGAGTGACTAAAATGATGTGATGGAGTAAAGTTTGGGTAGAAGGAGGGTTTGGTTAAAGTTCGAGGGAAGCCTTCAATTGCACCTCAGCAATGTTCCTGTATTGCAAAAAATGTGAAACACTCAGTAGGACAAATCAATTCACAATTGAAACTCGGTCACCGCACTGTTATTTATAATCGGGAGAGCATAAGTGTGTGGGCTTTTTTTTCAGCGTTTCAGATTTCGAAATGTAAAACATTACACAAAGCCACAAAACCTATACGGATGTGGGCGTTTGTTTCAGTTCTAGACTAGTTTGCAACCAGCCTTTGATGACGACATTTGCAGCAATTAGCGAGCCACCAGAAAAGCCTTTTTTTCTTTTTCCTCATTTAAGGGGCACGATGGAAGGACAACCCACTGGCAACACGATGTCATGCAGGTACTCTAAATGCATAGAGTATTTTAGGCGTAGGATTACCTATCTATTTTGATTTTTGTTTGGTGCCCCTCTCTCTCATGCCTCGTAGCTAAATTATTTCTAAATTGCTTACACAATCAGAATTACAGGCTTTTTTTTTTGCCCTTGGACCAAATATCTGTTCGAAGCAGAACACAATAAATCGCTGAGGTTTTTTTTTTGGTATATTGTGTACAGATATTTTTTTTTAGCCCGCTATTTTTTTTTGCTGGTGGGTGAGGTCAATCATACGGCTAAATTCATGAATAATATAGTATGCTATCACCAACAAAACAAAAGGTCATCAAATCAATAGCATAACATTGTAGACGAATTGTTATATATAACAATAATAAACTCAAAATAGAAATAGAAAGAAAAATAGGACCAGAACATTAATACCGAAAATGTCAAAATTTTCTCTTCCGTCGTTTCAAGAAATTACCCGAGGAATTCCACTAACTACCGCCCCACAGCTCTCAACCGACCAGATCGAGGATACGACCTTTAATTTCTTGATTCATTTCTTTTCCAGCTCCGATCTTCTTGCCGAGAGCTTGCGGCAGCTAGAACAAAATTTGATGTCGATTGCAAAACCGGCTTCTGGAACCGGGTCTGTGCATACGATTTGCGGCCGGTCCGTGAAAGATGAAAATTGGTGCACAACTCGCAGTCAATTTCGGAACTTTGTTACGGGGATCCCATCTGATATCAGCCAAAACGTGCCTACAGCCCTTGGCCGGTTGGCCCAGGTTTTGGACATGCTCTACGAGTTGAAGGCAGCCTACAAGTTACAAGATGAGCCTGGAACGAGTATAGATTATCAAGAAACTAGTTCCGATGAACAGACGACATCAAATACTTTGATTCAGAGAAAAGCTGCTATGAAGATGAAGATCAAAATGGCCAAGATAAGAAAGCAAAGACGAACAACCAAGACTAAATCAACAACTGTACCTCGACTGATTGCAAAATGCTCCCATTGCTCAACAAAAGACACTCCAGAATGGAGAAGGGGCCCCGATGGATTCCGGTCGTTGTGCAATGCGTGTGGCTTGTTTTATTCCAAGTTGTTGCGCAAGTTTGGCTATGATAATGCAGTGATGGTGTTTGAGTTCAAAAAGAACGATACCGACCGTATAGTCCCCACAGAATCAGAAAAAAACCTTATTTTGAGGAAAGCATCACGAAAGTAATAGCATAGCCCATCATTCATAGTCACTCCAATCTTTCTTATTGTACCAGCTACCACCTGTAGAAGGAACCGAACTGGTGACGTATCCTTCCAAGTCGCTCATGGGATACTGAATGAGCTTACCATTGATATCGGAACGCTTGGCAACTGCTGCATGCGAACCACGACGAAACGGGGGAACATACTTGCCGTTCAGAGAGTTGGCTGACGACGACAACGCAGCTGCTTCAATCGACATCGGTCTCCTTCCTGAACCACCAATACCCGAGTTGCGTCTCCCGGTCTCACAAACTAACGGACCAGATAGTTTGGCATATATCGAATCGCTTACCGGAGTATGCGAGTTGTTGGCTCGGAAATTGGGTTTCTTGAACAGAATGTCAAGTGGACGCGAGTATGACGACAGAGCAGGCGATGTACCAAGCTCAAAATCCGTTTCCAAATGGAACACTTCGTCGTCGTCGGCATTCAAGTTGAGATTATCGATTTCTTCTGTCAATGGTCCAATTACAGGCGACTTTGTGTATGTAGGAGATCTCAAATAAGGAGGAATATACTTGCCAGTAGAACCAACCGATCCGTTCTGATGTGGTCCATTATTGCTTCCCAAAGAGGTGGACATAAACGGCCTACCATTCTTGGAAGACGAGTACAGTCTTGATTTACGTCTGTTCCCAGCATAGGAAAGTTCGTTGGTTGTTTCGGTCTGCTGCTGTTGAGACTCACCATGTTCATGGATGCGGTTGATGCGGCTGGGTTTCTTGTACCTCTTATTGTTAGTGTTTGTATTATTATTGTTATTATTGTTGTTATTGGTCTTCTTCCAAGAACGAGGCTTTCTTCCCTGTTTCTTCCAGTCAGGATAGTTGGCACTGTTCTGGTGGTGGTGGTGGTGGTGGTTCAGCTGCAGCGTATGGTGCTTGTTATTGTTGTAAATATTTCTGTTTTCACCATACTTATCCATGTAATGATTAAACACCGATTTGGGCGTAAAGAAATCTTCCCGATTGAAGTTTTTGGAGTTGATTCTGTTATTGGGCTGTGCAGATTGGGTGTACGAAGCAACATTGAACGGTTTCCGGGTGTTGCGGAAGAACTTAACACCACTTCCCATGATAGGAATTGGTTTCAAATCGGTGTTGAACGATAAAAGAGCATCGGCACGGTGATTGTGAGGAATGGCTGGTTCATACATTGTCCGAGAACGAGAAACACTGGAATCGGTCTCAGTTGCTGATGGAGAGGCTGACTTGGTTTCTGTTTTAGGCTTGATGGAGAAATCAGACGTTGTGATGACAGGAGCAGCCTTGGTGGGTGAGACAGACATCGAGTGTTCTTTCTTGTAGTAGATTTCGTCATCTTCAAAGTCATACTCGTCGTCTTCTTCGTCTTCACAGTCACTGCCCCAGTATTCTTCGTCGATGGTAAAGTATTTCAAGCTGTCGACTTCGTTTCTAAGAGCAATGAGATCACGGTTAGTAGGGTCAATGTTCAAACAGACCCGCAAAACAGAGAACATCTCGCCACTCATGGTGGAAAAGATATCGAAAAGCGCTTCACGGTTGTTGACAAATTGAATAAACCGTTTATCGGAGTAGTTGGCTACCTGGAACGGGTTCTTGTGGAATACTAGTGTGAGCAAGATGATTCCAATGGCCCACAAGTCGAGTTTGGACGCATCGTAGCTGGTGATCTCCTGGTCAAACAATTCTGGAGCCATGTACCGTTCAGAACCAATATCGAACTCGTCCTTATTGGTGATAATTTTCGTGGTGGTGGCTAATCCCCAATCACAGATCTTGATGGACCAGTCCTCGGCGATCAAGATATTTTCTGGTTTGAGGTCTCGGTGATATACGCCATGGGCATGGCAGTATTCGACAGCACTGAGGATCTGGAGGAACACATCTTTGATATCCTGAGACGTCGATGGACCTTGGTTGTTATGGATAGCTTCGTAGAGGTCACCACGCGCACAGTAATCCAATACCAAGCACGAATCGAAATGGTCATAGAGCGTGGAGATGTTGGGATGTGTGCCCAAGATATTGTGGATCTTGATTTCTTTCTGTGCTTCCTGGTACAAGCTTTTGAGTATGGAATTGTGAAGCTCGATTTTGGAGTGACTGGCCTCAGTATTCTTCTTGTAGTCGACTGGGTAAATGAATTTGACGGCCACCAACTTATTGTTGTTGGTGATATCTTTGGCAAGCGAAACGAGTCCGTAGGAGCCTTCACTGATATCGGCCATTTTCAGGTAACGGCCATGCAATAAGCTGCCTTTGTCATACTCCTCGTACTCATCCATGATGGTAGAGAGTTATATAAAAATGTGTGGGGGAAGTTTTGTTGCTGAAAGACAAAAAGCAAAAAAAAAAACAAAACTAAACAAAAACAGATAAAGAATGAAAAAGGGATCGGGAGTGAGTGATGCAGTTCTGGACAGAGGGATGCAAAGGGTCTTGGTTCAACTACAAGACTTCAAATATTAATATGGTCGTTAACGGGGACATAAATCGTACGTGAAAATCAAAATTTAAGTGAAATGCGAAGACAGCGGAATATGCGATGGGATGGAGACACGAGTGCCGCTAGTTCAGGTGTGGTGTGAAGGTCACAGAGTCCCGAGACAACAAGTAAGATGCTTTGGAATGGAAAAAATTGGACAAATCTCTCAGGAAGCTGCGTGGACAACAAAAGGGGGGGTGGGTCTGGGTAGGGGTGATTCGCTGGTTCTGAGATGCAAGTAAGTGCAAATGGACAGAAAGAAAGAAAGAAAGAAATGTCGCGCGACACCACCACCACCACGACATATGATACAAAAACGATGGATGGATTTATTGACCCAAAAAACTTATTGATTGTTACACCATGGACGAGCAAATACAGATATTTCTTGCAGTGGCAGGGATCGAGGACGCCACTGTGGCTAAGCAGTACTTGGAACTTACTGCTGGTGACTTGGAGTACGCTGTCACGCTCTACATGGAACTGAATCCTCCTGGCGCCGCCGCCACCACCACACACGACGCCACATCTGCCACATCTGATGAGCAATTGGCCCAGCGATTGCAGCAGGAAGCATATGGCTCGGAAGAAGTGAGAGCTGCAGACACAAATATCCATCGTCATGAGACATTGGTCGATTCGTTTGTGGGTGGTGGCATGTACCACCAGCCCCCGCGTGCCACTGATATCTTTGGCACACGACAAACTGGCGTGTTCAACCAGCGATTTGGTGATGATGACGACTACAATTATCAAAATCGGTTCCAGGAAGTCGACGAAGATGACGATGAAGACGATGATGAAGATGAAGAGAATGAAGATGGAATTATTGTAATAGACAGCGACGACGAAGATACCATGCCTAGAAGATGGAACCACCACCAAAGAACAGACCGTAATACTGGAATGACTTCAACACAGCGTCGTTTGGCCAATTTATTCCGTCCTCCCTTTGATATCATGACCATTTCGAGTTTGGATGCTGCCAAATCACAAGGAAGACAAGACAAGAAATGGATCTTGATCAATATCCAAGATTCGTCCGAGTTCCAGTGCCAGGTTTTAAACCGAGACTTCTGGTCCAACACCAGTATCAAGCAGCTTGTTAAGGAAAACTTTATCTTTCTACAGTACCAGAACGATTCTGGAAACGGCGAAAACTATATCAACTTTTATTCGATAGATGCATCTCCCCATATTGCCATATTAGACCCGTTGACAGGGGAGCGGGTTCACAAGTGGAGGGATGGCGAAGTGCCGCTGGTGGATGAATGGATCGAAGACGTTTCTGATTTCTTAAACAAGTTCTCATTGGCACCAGGGTCCAATAATCCAATTGTTAAGCACGTTGTCAAGTTCGACCCAGATGCCTTGACTGAGGAACAACAGATAGAATTTGCCATGAGACAGTCGATTAATCAAGGTACAGCTACAGAGACCAGCACAGAACCAGAACTAGCACCAAAGCCAGAACCGGTAGTAGAACTCTCTCCATTTGACAGGATTCAGCCGATTGACCACGAGGAACCGCAGGGAACGTCCACCAGGATCCAAATCAGGTTCCCCAACGGTAAGAGATTGATCCATAAGTTTAGCTTGGATGATCCAGTAGTGGTGATGTTTCGATGGCTCAAGTATATCTTGACCCAACTGCCCGAAGAATACGGTATTACTCCAACTGATGCCTTTATATTATCAAATGGATCCAATAAAGCATTCAAGTTCATTGATAATTTGGATACAACGATTGAAGCTGCCAATTTGAAGAATGCCAGTGTGTTGTTGGAAAAGGAATGATTACTGGTTAACAAACTTTTCGAGAGGAGGAAGTTCTGGCATCCGAAAACTCGAAATTGAGTATCCGTATGAAGCGCTATTGAGTCCAAGCAACTGCTTGTACCGTTGTTTATCAACCATCATTGGTGGTGTGTGGTCACTATCATCATCATCATCATCATCATCACCGTCTGAATCATCATCTTCATCGTATTCATCGTACTCTTCTTCGTCTATATCTTCATCCATAACATCATCATCATCCATATCTTCGTCATCATCTTCTTCATCTTCATCATCCTCATCCTCAATATCCTCATCATCATCCACCACCACTTCTTCCTCTATAGAATTTTCATTAATGTATGTTGTTGGGTCATTCGCGTGTTTGCTAATGCTTCGTAAAAGGTTCAAGTCGTGTTCCACTTCGTCATCTGCAAGTCCAACACACGAATTCAACGTAACTCCATCGCCCTGCAGCTCAGAAAACAGGTCCAACTTGTCTAGAATGGTGTTTTTGATATTGGTGAGCTCGATTTTGTTTTTGGGAATGTACAGCGAAGATGTAGCGTACTGAGAGTCGTGGCTCGCTGCCACCACTGCCTTGACGTCCTGTGAGTTGACGGTGTTGATGGGTTCGTCCGGAAACAGTTTCTTGAGCTCGTTTATGCTCACTGTCAGCCGGTAGTACGAGTCCCAGGCGCGCCGGGCGACCTGGTGTTCGTTGACGTGGTGGTATTCCTTGTAGAGTTCGTTGAGTTCGGCGTAGGTTTCAGCAATCAATTCTTGTTTGCGACGCACCAAGTTGTGGTAGTATTGTTGCCAGATGATAGCAGCATTTCCCTTTGAGTTGGTGTAAAGCATTGACGTCTGGTAATCCTTCTCGTGGACAATGGATTGTAAGCTGGTGGTGAATGGCTTGAATACCTGGAGAAACAAGTGCCAGAACGGCAAGCTGGCCGTGGTTCCTGCTGGCGATACTTGTGCTGAATTTTCTTCGAGCAACAGGGCATCAAAAGTGAGTGGGCTTTGGAGATTCTTAAAGATTTCCTTGAGTTCTTCTTCGTATTCATCGATTGAACGAAGAATATCGTATTTATCATGGATAGCGCCGCTATTCATCAAAATCAAGTCTTCTGCGTTTGTCTTGATGTTATTAATGGTCTCTACTTCAAAGTTATAGATCTTGAGCCAGTTCTTATCGTTTGCTGTAGCTATCTTGATGGAATGTGTCAATGCTGCAATGATCTCGTTAATACGAAGAAGTCGCGCAGTCACGTACTGCCGACTGATGGTCTTGAACTCATACGTGAGTTCTTTTTCAAGACGTCCAAGTTCCTCGATTGAAAGATTGGGAAGATCTCCAAGCACTTTGGGGTCAAACGTCATGGTGATGTTTAAAAACGTATAATAAAGAAAAAAAAAAAGAGAATAGGAAAATTAAAAAGCCATAATAAATAATCAAATAAACCAGAATACAAATTTTTGGTCTACATTTCTTAATCATTATTTGTTTATTCTCGTTTATTTAATTCCTACTTTTACATCAACGGTCTTCGGCCCATTCGTTTTCTCTTCTGATAGCAGCCTCTTCTTCAGGACTGAAATCGTTAACGATATTGAAAATCCGACGCAATTCTTCAGGACTCTTTCCCTTGATCATATCCGCAACCACCTTACATCCAGACTCCAAAAGCGGCTTGATGTTCAAGTAATTAGCGGCGGAAATAATCTCATACAACATTTCCTGGTCAACCTTTAAGAAATTCTTATCCCATTCTTCAACCGGTGCTGACTTCTTGGCATCATCATCATCATCCTCACTGAAGACAGTGTCGCGGTGATGCTCACACCATTCCAAGACTCGACTCAAGACATTGGCCCTGACATTGGGCGTGGGGATCTCGAAATCTTCCAGTAATCCATCAGGATTCAAGTCATTGATCATGTTCTTGATCAAGATCGATTTCTCTGCTACCTTGACATCAACTGGGAACTTCTCGTCGTCTGACGAAATGAGTATAACTTTGGGTGTAGACATGTTGAGTAATGTTAATGTTAAAATATCGAGGTGTGGAACATACACTTTACTTTTAAAGAAAGGAAAAAAAAAAACGGACTATATGCAGATTATTCGACTATTCATAGTTGGAATATACTCCGGCACTAAAGTCTTCTAATGCCTCCAAATGGTTCATTCTGTTGATGTACACATTCCCAGAAGGTGATCCATTGTCCAGGAACAGTTCGGTGGGGTTCATATTGTGAATAAACTGTTCGAGTTCTTGTTCGTCGTTCAGCAACGCGAGGTTATTGTTGTCTATAAGCACAGAGTTCTGTACCAGCAACTGGGCAAGGAACAGAGCAAGCTTGAACGACTTGGTTTCAAGCTCCTGATTGATTTCGTAGATCTTATCCTGTGTTTCTGACATGGATAACTGGAGCAACGACTCCGAACCTTGGTTCATTCCCATCACCAACTCATTGGCCAACGTATCCAAACTGTTATCGACCAAACTGCGGAACAATTGCCTGAAATACGGAGCGTTCTCGCCCGTGCTGATCAGTGATTTCGTCTCATTGATCAACTTGACGAAATTCGAGTCGGGATTGTCTAATTCCTGTGCAGCTTCCGGGTTCGTGTTCATTAAAGTTTCAATGAGATCTTCGTAGTGATGGGGGAAGAGAACTGTAAGAAGTTCTTTGGTATCGAGCTCATCAGCAATGCTCAACAACATATGATGGAGCTGAGCCACACTGAGCTCTGATTTAGGGTTCACTTTCTGGAAACGAGCAACCACAGCAGGTTCAATCACACGTACAAGCTGAAGCCACCCCTTGTTCAATAACCACCAACTAAGCGATAAATACAGTTGTTCCACCACAATGTTTTCATGCGAAAGACCAGGTGTTGCCAGCGTGGCTCCAGCCATAAGAATGGCTGACTCGAGGTACGAGCGACGTGCAAGAATGTTTAGTTGTAACCGTGTAATCAACAACATGCCTGAGACCGAGTAAAGAAGCGTCAATGTTCGCGTCAACGTCTTGATCTTCAACAAGTTCCACAATTCCACCTTCGACATGTTCAAGTATTGGGCCAAATTTGATTCCGGATCATTTTTGTTGTCCAACAAGTTCAAGTTGTCTAAAGTGAGTTCGGTAGCAGCAGGTTTCGAACCAACGTCGCCGTTACTTTTTTTTAATCTTAACGCCTGTGTAATCAATTCAACAGGCAAATACTCGATGATTGGCGTGGTCAACACTGGCAACAATGCCAAAATTGTATAGTAACAATCCTGTTGTGTCTGTACAAACCGCTGCTTGATCTGTTGCTTGAACAAGAGCTCTTCTCGTAACGACTTTTGAAAGTCCCTGAACTTCTGGATAACAAAATGGTCAACTAAATAGTACACTGAGAGCGATGCTGCAGTGGCAAGCAAGAGTTTCCGCTTATTGCGATTGAAGAACGACAGCAACGACGAGAAAACGGCCATTGTTCACGTATGTTTGGTTCTAATGAATGGTATTTTTGTCTGATCACCGAGGATTTCGGGCGCGGGGGGAAAGATTATACTGTGGCATGGATGTAGGTCTACACACAAAAAGTAGCATGCAGATATAGTGTGATAACCAAAAAAAAAAAATAGTAGATGTCGTGTAGTGACCAAATAGTTTCAAAACCGAGTCGTGTATGAACCAGTACGGCTCCGGATCCGGTGCTGGGGGACTGGCCCGACGGCCGGTGCCCGCTGTAGAACGTGTTTATGCATTTATAACCGTGTGCCAACCGAACGCTTAACTGTAATTGTGATTGTAGCCGACAATGTTAGTTCATGTGATTGTATAAACAATAGGATACACGCTAACGGTCAAAACAAACAAATAAATCAATAACATCTAAACATCTTCGCGTCCGTGTTATGTTAACGTGTGTCATTATTGGTGATGGTTGGGTGGAGCAAGAGTTGAGGAAAAAAATGTAGGGGGATGCCAGACAACCACATGGCTCGCATAAATAATTTATATGTACCCAAAATAGACCAATCTGTCCGAATTGGGTGGAAGTAGTTGCGTTGAAGGAATCGTTGTTGATTCCGTTTAAAGTTATGGCGGCAACTTCTTTATTTGGTCACTGTTTCCTGCCCACGTTTTGCAGCAATGTTACCATTACAGTGAGTGTTTCATCGCGGTTTCCAACATCGCGGTGTCTATCATCACAAAACACTACATTATTTACATTCATTCTCCATACCTCACGCGACCCTAACAACACGCTTTGCTATTGTGACGGAATTGGTGTTGGCCATTGACCGAAGCTTAACTTTCCAGTCTTAATAATGCCGGTCGCGGATAAAAAAAAATAAATAATTTAATTAGCCTAAAAATAATGCCAGTAGACAAAGAGAATGCTCCACTAATAGTTGAACTAGATATCAACTTTAATGCGCAATTGTCCAACGTGGTTACTCGTATCTGTCGAAGTGATGTTATATAGACCTATTTTTTTTATTGTATAAATACCAGTCCATAATTCTGTATTGGACCCAACAACCAGCAGACAATCCAGCAATAATGCACTTCAACTCATACTTTGCTCTCTTTTTCTTGACGTCGTTGACGTTTGCAAAGAATATCTTATTGACCAACGATGATTCATGGATCTCAACCAATATCAGAGCTACCTACTATAAATTAAAGGAAGCTGGTCATACTGTTTACTTGGTTGCTCCTGTGTCTCAAAGATCGGGATGGGGTGGTAAGTTTGATATTCCAACTTCGTCTACTTTGGAAACCAACGGTGAATTCAGCTATGTCAAGCAAGGTGCTCCATCTTGGGACCATGAATCCTTTGATGACCATATCTGGTACTTCAACGGTACTCCAGCCTCGTGTGTCTCTTTTGCTTTGAAGTATGTCTTGCCAGTCTACTTCAAGACCAACATTACCATTGACTTGGTTGTTTCTGGTCCTAACGAAGGTACCAATATGTCTCCAGGTTTGTTCACTCTTTCAGGAACCATGGGTGCCACTTACAATGCTGTGTACAGAGGTATTCCCGCTATTTCTTTCTCTGGTTCGAACTCCAACAACACTTTTTACAAGGACTTCCTCAACTTGAACAATACCTTGGAACCATCGACCATCTATGCCGGCCAGGTCTTGGATTTGATCACCAATATCTTTGAACACCAAGGAAACAACCAATTGGCCTTGCCATTGGGTGTTGGTATCAATGTCAACATGCCACCAGTCGGTTCCCAATCCCCTGGCCACTCGTGTGTTGCTCCTACCTTCAGAAGCACCAGGTTGACTGGTGATAACGCTGCTGGTTCAGACATGATCTACAACGCTACTTCCAACTCCTTTATCTGGACCCAGACCAACTTGACTGCACTCAAGGTCTGTCTCAACGGTGACTGTACCTTGCCAACCGAAAACACCATTCTTGGTTCCCCAATCTGTGAAACCTCCGTTTCTGTGTTTTCCATCGACTACGATGCCAACGCAGCCTTAACCAAGCAAACCCAAGCCTTGCTTAGTCCTTTGGTCAAGAACCAGTAAAAAGTTTATTTTCTTTCCTTTAATATTTCTCTCGTTACATACCTTTTTCGTGCTCCCGAGCTTAATACC
The DNA here is from genome assembly GCA_030563165.1 of Teunomyces stri. Classification (NCBI taxonomy): domain Eukaryota; kingdom Fungi; phylum Ascomycota; class Pichiomycetes; order Serinales; family Debaryomycetaceae; genus Teunomyces; species Teunomyces stri. Next base: position 130,098 of record JAKUBI010000020.1, read on the forward strand.
AATATTTTGACTTGCAAACTCATTTTCTTCTTTTTTTCGCAACCAAAGGCGTATTGCAACACTTTTTCTGGTGATAGCCAGCACCAGGCCAATTTGGGTAATGTCCAGAAAAACAAGGATTGACCACCACGAAATCAGCAGTACGCAATTGAACCAATCATGTTCCTACTACAAGATGAACCATATCTGTTTCGCTCCCTTTTTTCTTATCTCCTGACCGAATTTCACTATCCCCTCCTATTGTTGAGGCGGGCAATACTAAAAATAGTAATCCCCTACCCCCTTTCCCTCGAGACATCTTACTACAAGTACGTCTGCCATAGAAAACTGTACAGTCTCAATGGAATCCATATTTGACCGTCGCGAAATATAAAAATAGATACATTCAATCTCTACTTACACGAATAACGTCTGTCGTCACTGAAAAAAAAAATAAACAAACACTCATCGCTCAGCCGTCTCCTATTTTCCATCTCTTCGAACTGTTTATAAACCAATGGTCTCTTCACAGTCTGTCTAATAATTCTCCCCCCGTTCGTTGTGGTGGTTTGTCTGCAGGCAACGCTCATACTAAATTCGAGGATACCTTTGCATCCTGCAGTGCGCGCCAAGCATTGAGGTTGCTCTACCGAACCTTGCCGGGCTGCCAGAGCATATATCTCAGTTCAATCGTCGTTTGGGAGTTGTTGATTATCCAATGCCCAATCCGTTTAGGCACAGTCTGAAACTGGCACCCACACCCAGTGGTGAGACCCAGTCACCACCTCAGAACACATCGCTCCACCTGCTCCATCTTCCTCGTATCACCACCTCAGACCATTCAGATAACAAGGTTGCAGTTTCCCGGTCCAAATCCAACCGTGGTCGCAAAAAGAACCCAGACACAGACGATGACACCACCAAAACACCACCTCCATCTGCTCCTGATGACCCACACTCAATAGCAACCCTGACACCAACCCCTTCGCCTCGTCCAGGACCCCCCAAATCTGACTCGAGCGGGTTCCTTTCGTCAATCTTGAATGCTGCCCACAGCGCTGCTCACAACGTATCAGCATACATCGAAGAAGACAATAACAATAATAATAATAACAACGATGACGACCAGGTATCGAAAAAGAACCATTCGTTTTCCAATAAACTCGATTTCTTACTTAAACCGGCCAAGGTTGGAGGCTCCAAGAGCTCCATCTCAGAAGATGGCGGCCATATGCAAGGTTCTATCAACAACGACGATGCTCTGTCAAAGACCATATCGGTTATTCCTTCCGATATCCAGTTTGAATCGGTTCGTGAATCACCACTTAATTCTCTTGGCCAAGGTGACTTGTCACTTGATGCCTTTGATTTGATGCCATCCATAAAATCACTCGAAGCAGCGCTGCTCACAAACTTACGAAAATCAGAACTGTCTCAGAGACGTCTGTTGATCACTCCATCCCAATCAGAAGACAATATTCACGACCTCAAACGAAAATTACTGCCTGGAATCGCCAGCCGTCTGCTTCCTCTTGACTTCAACAAAAGATCACATCGCAAGTCACTCAGCCATCATGGCAATGGCTCACACCAGAATTTATCGACATTAAACCTGGGTGAATCAGAAGGTCGTGCCAAGAGTGTCGCTTCCCGTGGTGATGTATCCGAGTCCGATTTGGATAGCGACAATGACTTGGATAACCATCACCAAGAGGTGGTGGGCACCGATTCCAATATCAAGTATGCCTCCAAGAAGAAAAACAAAGAGTTTCATCAAACATTCCGCAAGATCCCCAAACACGAACGATTGATTGAAGTCTGCGCCTGTGCGTTATCTAAAGATATTTTGGTCCAGGGCCGCATGTTCATATCTAACCATTATATCTGCTTCAACTCTAACATTTTGGGTTGGATCACCAACTTAACCATTCCTCTCCAAGAAGTTATCCAGATTGAAAAGAAATCTACTGCAGTGTTGTTTCCCAATGGAATTGTTATTCGTACGTTACATCGCAAATACGTCTTTGCTACCTTTTTGAGCAGAGACTCGTGGTTTAATATTATTACAGAAGCATGGCATCGTGTTCTTCTGAAAGGGGTGGATGGCGGAGAAAGATTGGCAAGAGCCCAGAATCAGCTCCGTAATAGAGCCAGAAATGGCTCAAAATCTACTGTGACTTCAAAGTCTGCTAGCCAAGGTAATGATACTGACGAATCTTACTCTGAAGGTGAGGAAGATGAGATTCTGAGCGGACCTCCAAGAACTGACACATTTGACGAAGAAGTCAATGACTCGTTGTCTCTCACCAGTGGCGACAAACGTTATGACTCAGAAGAAGACTCTCTTGTGGATGACGAAAAGACCAAAGACAAAGATTCTGCTAGTGGAGGCGACAAATTCAAGGGATTCCCCGTCGTGGGTCCATTAAAGCATGCACCAACCGAGTTTGATTACACGAAACAACCCAGCGATACATTTATCTGCGAGGAGACGTTCAAAGCACCAGTTGGAGCTATTTTCAATATTCTTTTCGGGGCCGATAGTGGTCATTACATCAAGATATTGAAGAACCAAAAGAACTTTGATATTAGCGAGGCTGATATCAAGGGATTGTCTACGAAAACCAACACCCGTCACTACAACTACATCAAGCCATTGGGTGGAGCCATTGGACCCAAACAGACCAAGTGTAATATTGAAGATAAATTGGTGGAGTTCAAGCCGGAAACGTATATATTAGTGGAACAGATAACACAAACACCGGACGTCCCTAGTGGTAACTCATTCAAGGTGCGGACCAAGATGTTTTTGAGTTGGTCCAACGATAACAGTACCAAGTTGTACGTGGTAACATCCATTGAATGGAGTGCCAAGTCATGGATCAAGGGTGCTATTGAAAAGGGAAGTATTGACGGTCAAAAAGATTCGATGAAACTTTTGGTGGAAACCGTGAATGATCTTCTTAAATCTGGAGGTTCATCGAGTACTACGGAGAAGTCCAAGAAACGGAAGGATAGAAGTAGAAAGAATACGATTTCGAAAAAACCAGTGGAAGAAAAAGCACCCGAACCTGTTCCGGAGCCTGGTGTTTTGGAGAATGTGACCCTGCTTATTCTGTCGGTAGGAAAGCTTTTCCCGGTACCGTTTGTTGGGGATATGATTACTGGATCGATTGCATTACTTGTTGCCTTTTTTATGTTTGTGTGGTTCTACAATGCGATGATCGGCAACCATGGGTCGAACCAGCAGGTGCATTTCCTTCCTGGAGAAACTTACATTTCCAAGATTCGAATCAACAATGATAAATACTTGATTATACCGACGGTGGACACTGCTATGGTTGATCTGACACGACAGTTGGAGAACGAAGTACATTTATGGAACTGGATCAGTTCGCGGAGTCAAGATAAAATTCGGATTGTAAGTGAAGGCAACGAGGGACATCTGTACTGTCAAGAGCACACGGACCAGCAGATGCTTGAGATTGTTAAGTTGACCCAGATGAAGTTGGACAAGATCAGCGATGCCTTGAAGGTAAAAAGATGATGATATTTATTATTACTGTGTAGGACGAAATAAAAATACAACGGATAAGCCACGATCAAATTACAGATGGACAATGGCATTGATGGGATACGGGATTAACGGCTCTAAATCGGCATATCCAGCGGGTTTTAGGGTTTTGCTTTTTGTTCTTGTTGATTGGCCCGTACTGGTTAGTGAGCCAGCACCAGTGGTGTACAGTGCGCAGGAATTGTTCCGAAACAGAAAAAGTTTGCAACAGAGAAGGGAATATTTTTTTTAGTTTCGACCCGCAGGGTTTTGTGCACGGAGAAACGTCTTACATGCCGCTGCACGACTGCTATTTTTTTGTTGCAGTACAAATATATATATATATATATATATATATAGAGCATAATATTCATTGCTAGGAAATACAATATTTTGCCGGCGTGTGATGCTTTTTATCTTTTCAGTTGGGATAAATATATCGACCTACATTGTTCCGTTGGTGCTATCGGTGAAAGCGTTGGGGAGCTCGCGTGTGCAGAACCATTCCTTTAAGTTTTTGCTCAACTATTGGCTATACTATATTGCGCTGCAGTATATCACATATAATTTTATCCATGAGTCTGGAAGAGATACGTTCCAAATATGTGTTTCCTGTTTCAATGTGTGGCTCTTTTATGGTAATCTGCGTAACATTGAACTGTTGAACCAGACGTTAGTGGACAAATCAGTACGGGATTTGCGGCAACTCGAAATGAAATTTATTGAGCCAACACTACGTCGTTACTTTTGGTCATTCAACCAGTCGTCTTCAACGGCACTCAGTCAATACTTGATGTGTTTGGGAGCGCCCAGCCCAATAGAAGACGCCCTGTCATCGTCTCCTCTCCAAAGGGGACAGATCTCTGAAGAACAATTGGGCTTCCCCATAATTTTGGATCGTCTTTACCGTTTAGGTGTGGTTTTCATCAATGGACTTCTGGTGGCTGCAAACAACTACCAGGCTGAGAATTCTAGCCGAAATCAGAAAGGAAGCCACACCCTTCGAAAGATCCGCAAGGTACTGTCGTCACAATGGCTTGGGCTGTCTGGTAACAGTAGTCGGGTTGCGAGTCTGTCACCGGCGCGCAACGATAATCTGCGCAGTCTAGACCGGCATTCTCCGATGCAGATTCTGCCGCGGGTACGTAGTCGCGGCAGCAGCATTGATCAGCGAATTGAGAGTGGCGGACTGCAACAGCAACAGCAACAACAACAACAACAGCAGCAGCAGCAACAACAACAGCAGCAGCAGAAACAGCAACAACAACAGCAAGCACACCATGTCGACAGTTTAATGCAAAAGAGCGCTTCGATACAAGATTTGCCACATATTATGTCGCACCACCCGCAGGCAACCGATGAACTGATGCAGATGTACGCTGACTATTTTCAGTCGTCTGAGTCTGGTACTTCCGAACAGAACTACCGTCTCAATCCAGCATTTTTCAATAACCATAAGCATAAGTTGTTTCATAAAGAGCCCTTGGATACCAAGCCGCTTCCGTATCCCACAGGAAGCTAAATCATACCCCCAAATTACATCATCTTTTTAACCCCCCTGAGAAGAAAAAGAAATAATAATACAAAAAAATATGTATATACACATGCTAACGATATGTATGAGACGACTGTAGTTATGTTTTGGATATTTATCTATTTTTTTATTGTTTACTGATGTGTACATGTAGTTTGGTATATGGAAACCCTCGTCATCGAACCTTGAATGGCGCCCTTTTACCCAATCGGGCTTAATATCCTGCATGTGTCTGACACTTCCATATAGGAGTTAAGCCGTGCCTGGGCCCGCAACATGCCCGCGATCACCCAGATATGATGTCATCGGTAAGGAAAAACCCAAAAAAGGAGACAAGTGCCGTTGCTAACGGATACGGAGCAGTGACCCATGTATGCTTATGGGTGTATGGTGAAAGAATTTGCTGCGTGTGTAACCAGGATAAACGTGCTGCTCGCTTGTTGCTTATCGCAATGAAAGATACACTCATGGAACTGAATTTTTTTTCTCGCCCTGACTAAGGCTAAGATGGCCCCCCAATTTCACCTCTCTTACCGAGAAAAAAAAAAGGAATGCGACCCACACAAAAGCCAGGGAGTGGAATCACTCGCATCTTGCGCACACATGCTGTGCACGCTACGCACGCCCCTGCGGCGATCGACTGGCCAACCGCACCGAAGCTTTAGAAATCTGGTTTTATCTCTTTCCTTCTTATTTCAAACCACTTTTCTTTAACTTTTCATTCCTTTGTCCATATCTTTTTTAAATGATGACCCATCTATCAACCCATTCTCAATCTGACACACTTTCTGAAGTGAGATCTCCCTTATCAGGTAACGCGCTTGTTGTTGATTCTGTTTCTACTGCAGACCAGACGCCCCGTTCAGAATCCGATTTGGATGCCGCTGATTTGCTCCAGCACCTGATTCTTGTCAAACAGGAACGTCTTAATGATATCAAAGAACAGTGTCTGCTTCTTATTTCTGAGCTCGATACAAACCAGAACCCAGAAGCTATCATTAAGAAACATATTAGTCAGTTGAAACAGTACCATGAGCTTAAAGAAATTGCGTTAGGTTTGGTCACGATGATCGCAGATCAGAGACAACTTCGAACTACCGATATTCTTGAGGAAATGAAACTCGAACTTGAAGAATAACATTAACTATAACATATCCCTTCTTTTGCATTGTTCTTTTCTCTTTTATGATACCACGACATAACGCGCCCCAAATGACTCCTCCACCTTTTAATTATATAGAGAGTAGCTTACTTTTATGGAGATAAATGTCGTACGACATTAATTGATTACGAAAATCCAAGAAAACGAAAAAGAAAAAATAAAAAAAACACCTACAAAAGGGACAATAGTAACATCATCCATCGCGAACCAATCATTAGCACAGCAGTACCAGCACAACCATCGCTCTTGGCATTTTGTTAAGCTTTTTTTATTTCATAGACCATTCGCCATACCTTTTTCCCCTTTTAAGGCCTTGAGCTTCAATATCTGTTAATTTTTTTTTCGCATTTTAGAGGGCGGACTAACACCCCTTCCCCAACATACACACACATACCCACACACATACCTACACAGTGCCACAGCAGTACACACAATGCAATATCTATTCATACTACTAGCACTACTCATACTAAACTATGTCTGTGGTCTGCCTCGAGTAGAAAAGATCACCACCAAACACCTACCGCAGACCAGGGGATACCGATACTATGATCCTATGGTCACCCGTAAAGCGGTGGGTCCAGCACAACCACCTCAGGCGTATCACCGACAACAGCAACAACAAGAGAGACCTCCCTTCCAAGCAACCCTGACCCGCTCGCTCCAGCCACTCGGCTTGAGATCCATCGAGGACTGCGACCTTATGGACTTGCTTCTCATTAGTGATATTGATGGAAACTTGCATGGCGTTGAACGCAACAGCGGCGCTCTCCTTTGGACTTTACCCATGGACGATCCTTTGGTTCGCATCCTGTCAAATAACTCTGCTGAAAACCCTACCTCGAATATCCTTTGGTTTGTTGAACCGTACGAAGACGGAACTCTCTTTTACTTTACGCCCAAATTCGGTCTCAATCGTCTTCCCACTAGCATTAAAGACTTGGTACTAGAGTCTCCGTTTTCTCTTAGTGGAGACGACAAGATCTACACAGGTTCCCGCCGCTCGTCGTTGTACACGATCAACATCCATACTGGAGAAATCAAATCCCTGTTTGGTAACGAAGAAAATTGCCCGGTGCCCAATACCCACTACAAAATCAAGTCACATCTACGTGACCAGGAAGATACCATCATGATCGGGAAAACAACGTATGAGCTTTCTATCCATTCCAAGCTCAATACTAACGTAGTATGGAACGTGACATATTCTCAATGGGGACCCAACAACATTGACAATGACCTCATACAACAAAATCAACAGAGTTTGGACAATTTGTACTTTACACCTTTCCACGACAAATCATTGTTGGCCATCAATAAAGATATGGGCACTCCAAAATGGATAAGCAAGCTACCATCATTGGCTGTCTCGGTATTTGATGTGTTTAACAACCCCAAGAATTCCGACTACGTGATTCTTCCTCACCCTCTCCAGTACTTGAACGACTTGCAAATCCAAGCTGACGATGCCAATACCGACTTTGTCTTTGTCAACAAGACTTCTAACGGTAAGGAATGGTTTGCTATGAGTTTCAACAATTATCCAACATTGATTAAGAGTGCTCCCCTTTCAAAGTACCAGTTGGATCTATATAAACTCCAGAACGAGTTACCAGTAGATGTTCAGTATATCCAGAACTTTCAGTTGCTCAATGAATCATCGGCAACAGTCGAGGGACTCATCAATGGTATACACAAGGCTTTTGAGCTTACAAGCGATACGGCATACCAACCACACAACCGGTTCGAGAACATTCATGTTACAGATTCCATCAAGAGAATTAGTGATGGTCGTGGTGAAAACTACGAAGAAAGACCAGAGGAATATGATCTTAACCCCAACACGATTATAAACGGTATCAAGTTCCCTGAAAAGATCAATACCGTTGGACCCGATCTCCTACTTTTAGACTCGTCAGATCAGACACCTGCCTATATTCCTTACAATATGAACGATAACCATCCAACAAGCCAGGAATCTTCTGTGGCATATTCAGCATCCTTGGTGAGAAGAATAGGTGAAGATTTGTTTGTTTTGCTTGTTCTTCTTTTCTTGATTGTCACCTTGGGAGGAAAGAACAAGTACGTTCAACGAGTTTTGCTGACTTTTCAAGACCAGGAGATTTATGAGCCAGTTGTTGTTGACAACATGGTTGTTAAGGAAAAAGATGATGAAGTGATTACCAAGAATGTCGAACTATCCTCTGATACCAGTGTTGAATCCATTCCAAAAAAGAAAGTAACAATTGTAGCACCCACTGAAAATGGTGAACGGTCTGTACCAGGTGAAGCAGACGAGCCAGGAAATGAGGAAGTCACAAAGAAGAAACGCAAACGAGGAAGTCGTGGCGGAAAGCGTGGAGGCAGACGAATCAATAAGAATAAGCTGGACACGGCCGCAGAATTTGGCGACGATGGTGACGATGTTGAAGCTGAAATAAGTGCGGATGAAATCATAGACGATGTTATAAACACAAGGAGTTTGGTGAAGCCAATGAACATTCCTAGTAAATTGCCACCTAAGAAACTTCAAATTGAAAACAATTTGGTTATCTCGGACAAGATCTTGGGCTATGGTTCTCACGGAACGGTTGTTTATGAAGGTACATTTGAGAATCGTCCAGTTGCTGTTAAGAGAATGTTGTTGGATTTCTATGACATTGCTAACCACGAGGTTCGTTTATTGCAAGAAAGTGACGATCATCCGAATGTTATTAGATACTTTTGTTCACAATCAAGTGAATTTGAAAAGTTTCTTTATATTGCGCTTGAGTTGTGTTTGTGTTCCTTGGAAGACATTATCGAGAAACCACGCAAGGAAATGAAGATTCCTCGAATCAATGATGTATTATACCAACTTGCCAGTGGATTACACTACTTACATTCGTTAAAGATTGTTCATCGGGACCTTAAGCCTCAAAACATCTTGGTTGCTGAGGCCAAGAAACCCAAGTTTGAAAAAGAGCACCAAGTTGTTGCCCAAAACAATGTCCGTTTATTAATTTCGGATTTTGGGTTATGTAAAAAGTTGGAGTCCGATCAGTCTTCTTTCAGGGCAACCACACAGCATGCTGCACTGGGCACTTCTGGATGGAGGGCGCCTGAGCTCTTGTTGAATCACGATTTGTTGGAGATCAGTCCCGACACAATTTCTTCTGTGGGTTCCAGCTCACATAACTCATTCCATGGACCTTCAAGTGGCACCAAAGGTGGCAAGAGACTTACCAAGGCTATTGATATCTTTTCTTTGGGATGTGTTTATTATTACATTTTGACTGGTGGCCATCATCCATTTGGTGATAGGTATATGAGAGAGGGCAATATCATTAAAGGAAACTATGATATCAAGATGTTGCTTGGCAAGTGTCCTAACGATCAGATGGAAGCCACGGACTTGATTTCAAGCATGATCCATGCCAGCCCAGGTTCACGTCCCAACACTGCTATGATCTTGAAGCATCCGCTTTTCTGGTCAGCAAAAAAGCGGCTCGAGTTTCTTTTGAAGGTCAGTGATAGATTTGAGGTGGAAAGACGGGATCCACCAAGTGATTTGCTCTTGAAATTGGAAGACCGGGCCGATGCGGTGCATCAAGGAGACTGGCACCGCAAGTTTGACGAGGAGTTTTTGAGCAACTTGGGCAAATACAGAAAGTATCATACAGAAAAGCTTATGGACTTGTTGAGGGCTATCCGGAACAAGTACCATCACTACAACGACATGCCGAATGCATTGCAAAAACAAATGAGCCCGTTACCGGACGGGTTTTACAAGTACTTCAACGACAGGTTCCCCAACTTGCACATGGAGATCTATTTCCTTGTGAAGGAAACGGTTGCAACGGAACATGTGTTTAAGGATTTTTATTAATGACAGGACACGAAATATTTATCATATATTGCATTATAATACACAGTAGAATTACTTTCTCTTGGGTTTGGTTACCTTTGATGACTTTTTAGACTTGGTCTTTGGTTGTGTCTTCAGCACTGGTTTCAGTACTGGTTTCAGTTCATCATCCTCAAACTTTGTATGTTTTCCCTTAAAATTAGCAGTGCTGATGGCTGGCTTTGACAAAGCATCCGGGGCGGCAGCACCAGTACTGACCCCCAAAGTATTTTGCAAGAACTCCTTTGCACGAGCGACATTAGCAGCGTCTGATTTGTCCGAACCGGCAAGGTTCTGTTCGAGTTCCTTGGCCCGTGCCATGTATCCCTTGACACGTTCCAACTCCTTCATGATTGGATGAGTGTCTGTATTGACCCCCACTGCCTTGAGGTATGAGAAAAGGAGCGATATTAAGGTGTATGCATAGTTGTTGTAGAGTTTGATGTGGTCCAAGTTAGTAGAAGCGTTAGTTGCAGCCAATTCATCCAATGTTTTCTTGAGCACAGGCACAAGCAGTGACTCTAAGTTGGCAGCAGCTGCATCTACGGCCTTGGTGAAACGTCTGACGTTTTCGATATCCATCGACATTTGGAGATGAGCTGAAAATTTGGCGATGGATTTGTGCGATACCAAATATATAATCATCATCATCATCATCAATGGCCATGAAAAAGAATAGAGAAATCTTGTCTGGAGGCAAGAGATATGCACAGAAGCAAGCCAAGAAGCATCGTGTGGAGGAAGTTGTATTTGACAAGGATTCTCGGGTGGAATACTTGACGGGGTTTCATAAGAGAAAGTTGCAGAGACAGAAAAAGGCTCAGGAATATAACAAGGAACAAGAGAGACTTGCACGTATAGAAGAGAGAAAACAGATACGTGATGAACGTAAGAAAGATATGGAGACACAACTCAAACAGTTTAATAAAACAATGGACGATATTGCTGCAATAAATGACAGTGATGATGATGACTGGGATGGGTTTGCGAAGGAAGGAAGTAATGACGACGAAGTGGACGAGGAAACAGAGATTACTGGGATTCTTAAACACAAAGAGGTTTATACTATCGATTCAGCAACAGATTTGGTCCCAAACAACGCCATAATAGATGAAGAAACCACAGTCACAGTTGAGTCGTTGGATAACCCGGCGATCTTGGATGCCCAACAGGCTAACCTTGAAGCTATTGCTCGTGCTAACAATGTCCACCTTAACAAGTCAGAAGAAGTATTGGAGAAATCGATCCAAAGAGCTAAAAACTATGCTGTTGTAGTAGGAGCAGCCAAGCCAGATAAAAAGAAGAAGAAGTTTAGATACTTGACCAAGGCTGAAAGAAGAGAAAATTTAAGAAAGCAAAAGACCAATAGCAAAGCATCGAGAGGCAAGATGGAAGCAAAGAAATAAATAGACTTTGATAATGATATATACATATTATCTTAATCACTAAATATCCACTGTAACATGGGCCATTCCCCATTCAATGAACGGTTAGTCTTTCTATGACAAGGCGTTGTAGGATTCAAACACTTGCCAAATGACAAACATTCAAAGCAAAAAGCTGCTTTGCAATAGAGACACATGACATTGGTGCATTCGCTGCTGTTTTCTAGTAAGTTTATGCATCTTGGACACGGTTTTATTGTGTTGATGTTCAGAGCTAGAAACCGTCTTGATTGTTTATCGATGGTTTTCAAGAAAGAGACGTTTCCCAGTGACCAGAGCTGCTGAACGTCTATTCTAACTCTTAGTTTCCCGTAGCATGTGGAGCCTGGGTTGGTAAAATGGTCATCTTGGGTCTGTTCCAGACAGAGATAACAAAATGATGAGAGACAGTGGGGACATGACATCTGATTAGAACCACCGATGCTCAACACAGTCGTCTCACAGAAAGGACAAGACTTTGATTTATCGTTACGTGATTCGTATACCATCCACTGATTGTAGTAGTGGCAATATTGAGGATATTCACCATCGTCGTGCAGATATATCAGGTCTGAACCAACGTATCTCTTGCCAAAACAGCAGGAAGATTTATCCAGGAAATGGGCATGTGGAGATCCAAGCAGTTCTCCGCAACCAAAACAGAACTCGTGACGACAAATCGTACACTTGATCGTCTGACAACCACCTAAACTCTCAATGTAGATGCCACAATTTGGACACGGCATGAATTCCGAGTTGGACAATACTTGTTCTGTAATTTTCTGAAAGTGGGGATCGAGCTGTTTTATTGCATCGAGGATCTGTTGATGGCCGTACTTGGCATTGATTGCTCTCTTGATATTGCTTTTGGGCAATTTATGGTAATGATAAAGAATTTTCATCGGGATATCCATGAACAAGTCACTGGGTTCTTCAACACAAGGAGTTTCTGCTGGATGCCATGGTTTCTGACATAGAGCACATAACATCCTCAGACATTGAGCGCAAGTAACTTGAACATTCTCGTAGTCTCTATGGAAAATAACGTTCCCACAAACACACTCACTTACTCTGTAAGGAAATAGCGTGCTGAGATACTTGTACTGGACCTTGTTGAACAAGAGGAAGTACCGATCAGCCAAAGGTGTCACCTTGGTCAAAAAGGAACGGGAAACTGGGGGTTCAAGCGTGGCAGACACAAATTGGTCTATAGTTTCAGGCTCCACGTATGTTGTCTGTTTCAACCTGTTGCTACATTCAATAGCAGGACAATGAATCTTATTGATATGACCCTCCTTAATCATCAAGGTAAAGTATTCTTTCAAGCACCGGAGTCCAAAGACATGGCCACACTTCTCGTAGGAAATACATTGTTTAATTCCATGTGTGTCCTGACAAATAACACAGAACAGCATCCAATAATCATGCAACACTAGTTCGACTCATAAAGAAAGTAATGTTTGTATGGTGAATTTAGGGTTGTATCAAGTGTATATTGTGTCCGGGTAACATTTGCATCGAAAGAGTATAAAAGCAGAAAAATTTTAGTTTCAATAACCAAACACTTCAAGTACAACAAAAAATGTATGTAAAAAGTGAAGGAACCCAATAATATTAAGTGATGACTAGATGTCGCCCCAAACGGAGGCTCCTATTCAGGACTATGACCGATTCGATTCTTTGCCAAACACACTGAAAATTCTGAAGAATATTATTGATTTCCAATTCTTTTCCAAACTAAATTACTAACATATCAGACCCATATTAGAAATGAAGTAGACTACCCTTTTTTTCTTGTTTGTTTATGAATCAGCATAGTATGGCTATGATGCTGATGCATAGACTGTAATATAATGTGTAAGAATATGCCTTTGTGCCGTGCTTGGATTGGTTTTTGTTTTTGGCTAATGATGCTTCCATGCTAATCATGAATACCAGTGATTAAAACTTTATAAAATCGTGTTTTACGACACGTCTGAAGCCTATTTAAAAGAGCAACACAAGCACGTAGCGAAGGCTGTAGCCGTTTTTTCTCTGAATAATTCTTGTTGCGGTGCACTTTTCATACAACAAAAACAACACGTCCTTTTTCTTTAACCATGGAAACAGATATACTATTTAACGATGTGGTACCGTTACCATTCAAGATCTTGTTCCTTATTCAGGTCGGATGTGGACTCTGGCTCTCGCTTGTCTATGTATTGGCCACGTATTCAGGGATCAACGTGCTTCATCTAGTCAACCTATCGTATTCTCCACACAATTACCGCAAACTCGACCACCAGATACCGAGTACTGGCGAGTTCCACGCCACAATTCGGGCTGACGACAGAGAAGTTGACTTGTTGGTGGTAGGAATCTGGTCCAATCTTAAGAAAGTATCTGTGGTCAACATCAGTTTATGGATATTGTTCAAGCTTGTACAAACTAGAGATAATTATGACAAGTATTTGTTGGTGGTTCCAGTGATTGCGTTTGTTTATACGTTTTACAAAGTGTTCTACAAGCCATCTGCCCATGATTCACAGGCCATGGGCCAGGTCCGTCTCTACACCACCATCAAACGGATTCTTCAAGGTAAAATCAATTCCGTGACCATGAGAACCAATGATATCTTGCTTTCGGATAGTTTGACGTCGTATTCCAAGGTTCTCAATGACTTTGTCTTGTTTGTGTGGAGCTGTTTCACCGACAAAAGCTACAGTTACCATTTGGAGTTTGTTGTGCTCTGTATCCCCGCCGTTATCCGGATCAAACAGTGCTGGTACGAATACTCAACCACAAGAAATCGCCAGCACTTGTTGAATCTTATCAAGTATTCAACCGGTTTCGGGCCATTAGTTATCAGCTTATTGATCAAGCAGGTTTCGGCCACGTCAGATCTCAACGACGAGGTCAAGAAACAAACCATTCTTATCAACTTGGAACACTTAAATTGGTGGTGGTACCTCTTTGCATTTATTAACTCAACCTACTCGTTTGTATGGGATGTCAAGATGGACTGGGGATTACAATTGTTTGATAAGGATAGCCAGGCGGTGTTACGGTCTAATCTTTACTTCAACCCCATGTTTTATGTGTTTGCCATAGTTGTTGATGCGGTTCTACGTTACTTTTGGGTTCTAAAGTACTTCATCATCCAAGGCGAACTCGAAACAGGGTCGTATGTCCATATTTTCTCAACATTCTTATATGGCTACGATGCGTTTTCGTTTGGATACACGTTAGTTGAGCTGTTGGAAGTGTTTCGTCGGTGGTTGTGGTGTTTTGTCAAGTTGGAATCGGACTGGGTCAAGCTCCAAACCAACGAAATCAAGTTGAAAATTATAGAGTAGTTACATTTTGTTTGATAACCATGTAGTATGTATTCTAATATGTACACATAAGACAAACCCGTTTGTTTTGTATTGTATTGTAGGTAATTATGCAAATTAATGTTCATTCAACCATTTCTGGGCCGCGTTTCTCCAGGCCGCATCGGCCTTGGGTGACACTCTGTTTTCACTGGCCCATTGGTACTTGATTGGAGACTTGAGGAAGGCATAGATAACCAACACAGAACTCATGGTGGCTGCTGCTGCCAAACTAACCTTTGGTGCGTGTCCCATTTCTTCTAGTTTTAGTGCTTGGTGTATGTAAGAACGAATGTATTGGTTGTGGTTGGTTGATGAGAGAGAAAATTGGCACGGTACACGACCAGAGAGTTGTTTTTTTTTTGTTTTGTGGAAATTTTTCACCTACAAAAATAATTCAACAAAAAAGAAACAGTGCCAAAGCAAAGGGCAAACAAATAGTAAAGAAACACATGATCTTACCTTCACCGTCTCACACATTGATAAGTTACCTTACTTCTCTTTCATTTGTTTTTTTTAAATTTAGATTCTGATGTTTTTAGTAAATGTTCACGTGATTACATCCGAGACGCAATAGTTATTGTAGTCGCACCCGATATTAAAAAAAATTTCAACTGAAAACTTTCACCAACACCACTAATGATGAGAATAAACCCAGTGAGAGTGCTTGGTGTTCGTCCTTGTGTTTTGCAGGTTCGTGCAAAGTCTTCTGCTGTTCAGAATGAAGGCATCATCAACTATGGTTCATACAAGAACACGATATTCACACACAGATTGGCTGAATCGTCTGCCCAACAGTCTCCACCATTAGTAGCATTACACTCAAGATTGAACTTGCCCAAAACATACACATTAGCAACGTTATCACAAGCATTAAATCTCAGCACAGACGAAGGTTTGGCCAACAACTTTGGCTTGAACACCTTGGGAAAGAACTTGTTATCGTACTATGTCTCGGAACACTTGTTGGTCAAGTACCCAAGATTACCTATGCCTATTCACAACGTTGCTGTGGATTCATATATGGGCGTAGAACCCTTGTATGAGATCGGCAAGGCGTGGGGAATCCAAGTCGATCAGTCTACCAAGTTGGAGAAGTACTTGAGTCAGGAGTCTGAATTTATAAAATACGGCAAGTTACGGTTCTTGACTGATACTTTCAAGGGTGAAGTTAAGGAACTGGGAGTTTATGAGTTAACTGATGACGAGTTGAAAACGATTCGTAACGATAACGAGTTTGTGGACCGAGAATCCAAGGCATATGCTTCAGCTGTCAGAGCCATCATTGGTGGATTGTATACCCACACTGGCGAAGAAGCTACCAAGAAGTTCATTCAGGATCACATCTTGCTGAGAAAGCTTTTGCTTGAAGATATGTTCCAGTTTAGCCAACCAACGAGAGAATTGGTGCGGTTATGTGACAAGTTGAACTTTACGGAACCAGTTGAAATCAGATTGATCGCTGAGACAGGTAGGTTATCTGCGCATGCCATCTATGCTGCTGGAGCATTCTGTGGTGAAGAGAAGTTGGGAGAAGGTGTTGGTTCTTCGATTGCTGAAGCCAAGACCAGAGCTGTGGTTAATGCGTTGATGAGCTATTACTTGTACTCACCTGTTAGTGAGGATGGAAACGAAGTCAAGCTTCCAAGTGATGAAGGCTACAAGTTTGGTGGTATTGTGGGTTTGGGAGACGTTGCTATCTAAGCAAAAACTCTGTACATAATTGTAAATAGATATACAAATTTAGTTACCACAAGCACCTTCAGTGTAGTTGTTGGACTTGATTTCGGACAAACTGTAGTAGCAGTATGTCTGTGCAGCAACCACATCCATATCCTTCAACTTCTTTTTGGAGTCCTGGTTTCTTTCAATTTCAACGACACACGAGTACTTGGACTTACCACTCGAAGAACAGTTGGAGGCCGAGTCGTACGAATCAAAGTCAAACTGACAGTCTGCAACACCAAGGTCTTCATCCTTGTTGAAACAGTTACCACTGAACTGTGAGAACTTATCAGCTCTCTTTTCCTTGCTGTTATCATCATTATTATTGTAGTAGCAGCTGTTATCGTAATTCTTTCTGTATTGACCGGTGGTTTTAATTTCATGGGAGTTCAAGTTAACTTTGATAACTTCTCCGTTGGAATGAACGGTGTTAAGAACTGAGTAGCCATTAGGGTTGGTTTCAGGAAGTAAATTGTTCAAATGTGCCAACACAAGATGAGTTGGAGGTAAAATGGCATGTCCATTTTCATCGTGCATAAGATTAAAGGCTGGAACAGTTCCAACTATAGCAAGACAAGCAAGTAAGAATTTAGCGCCAAGCATCTTTTAGAATATAATTTAAGATGTCAAACGAAAAACTTGTTCCTTGATTGACTTATATATCCGATCAGATAACTTTGAGCCCCGCGACGTGGGCCAATCAGAAACAATGTCTCAGGTTTTATTTCGGTAAAGGTTTTTCGTCCTACATCTGAAATCCGTCTGCGGCTGCGAGAATCGAGATCGAGAACAGTCTAAACCCACCAAAGCCTATAGAACTGCAAAGGGCCTTCTTTAGCTTTCAAGAATGAAACAAATCAAAATTATCCATATACATATCATCTACTTTCATATCTGATCATTTCCCACTAAGTATTTTGCGTATTGTTTGTACGAATACTTTTTACTGGGAAACCCGACTTATTTTTGGGTTATCTGATACATCTGTACTAAAAATTTTTTAGTACACAAAGAGGTTCTGTTAGGAACAATTGCAACAAATAAAATACTACAAACATCATCAGTCGATTTTCAACACGAGTAGTGAACCTTAACCCGTTACATCAAATAAGTACCTTTCTCTTTCGTTATTTAAGGCTATATGTAAATTATCTTTCTATATTTTTTTTTCAACTATCGGTATTATTGAAAATCATTTACTTTTTCAAAAATCTGTAAAATTACACAAATGAGAATCTTTGCGCCAGCAATCAATAAAAAAAGTCGTCTGATTTACGAATTATTGTCAGATACACAAAAAAAGGAAGAAAAACAGACATTTATTATGTACAGGAAACATGTATATAGTCTTATATGCAGACGCCATCGAACGGAGTCAAAAACCAAGTTACACAAACCCACAAAAGTGATAAATTAAAAATTACTCCATCTTAAGAAATAAGCACCAGTTCTTCACCTGTTTACATACATCTTTTTCACTACTACAACTATGTCTCTCAACATTCTCGTTATTGGTAACGGCGGTAGAGAACACGCTATTGTCTGGAGATTGGCACAATCTGCTTCAGTCAACACCATCTACGTCGCTCCAGGTAACGGTGGTACTGGTACGCAAGACTCCAAGATCGTCAATGTTCCAGAATTGTCTGGTTCTCCCAAGGATTTTGATGCTTTGCAGAAGTTTGCTATTGAAAAGTCCATCAACTTAGTTGTTCCTGGTCCTGAACAGCCTTTGGTTGACGGTATAACTTCGGTTTTTACCAAAGTTGGTATCCCCGTGTTTGGTCCTTCAGCCAAGGCTGCTGTGATGGAAGGATCCAAGGCTTTCTCGAAGGTTTTCATGGAAAACCACAACATTCCTACTGCCAAGTTTGCCAACTTCACCTCTGTCGATGAGGCAAGAAAGCATATTGAGTCGGTTGACTACAAGATTGTCCTTAAGGCCGATGGAATTGCTGCTGGTAAAGGTGTTTTGATTCCTCAGACCAAGGAAGAAGCGTTGCAAGGATTGGACGAGATTATGGTGGCTAAGAACTTTGGTGCTGCTGGTGATGAGATTGTCATTGAAGAGTTCTTGGAAGGTGATGAGTTGAGTATTTTGACCATCACCGACGGATACTCGTTTTTCAACTTGCCTGCTGCTCAAGATCACAAGCGTATTGGTAACGGAGACTCTGGTCTTAACACTGGAGGTATGGGTGCCTATGCTCCTGCTCCAATTGCGACTCCTGAAATCTTGAAGAAGATTGATGAACAAATCATAAAACCAACCATTGATGGTATGAGAAAGGACGGATTCCCCATGACTGGTGTTTTATTTACTGGTATCATGTTGACTCCATCAAAGGAACCTAAAGTGTTGGAATATAACGTCAGATTCGGCGATCCAGAAACCCAAACTGTGTTGCCATTGTTGTCCAACGACACCGACTTGGCCCAGGTCTTCTTGGCCTGTGCTGAACACAGATTGGACTCTGTCACCGTGGAAACCAAACCCAACATGTTTTCGACCACAGTTGTGATGGCTGCTGGTGGATACCCTGAAGCATACAACAAAGGAGATGAAATCACCATCAAGACTCCACCAGCAGACACATTTATCTTCCATGCCGGTACAGCTGAAACAGATGGCAGGATTGTCACTGCTGGAGGCAGAGTGATTGCTTCAACTGCCATTGCTCCAAGCTTGAGAGAGTCAGTCGACAAGGCTTACGTTGGTGTCGACCATGTTTCCTTTGCCAACAAGTACAACCGTACGGACATTGCCCACAGAGCGTTCCGGGAAGTGGCCAAGAGCGGAACTACCTACGCCGAAGCTGGTGTTTCTGTCGACAATGGAAACTTGTTGGTTGAACAGATCAAGGCCAAGGTCAAGAGTACGGCCAGGCCCGGTGCTGATTCCGATATCGGTGGTTTTGGTGGTTTGTTTGACTTGAAGGCTGCGGGCTACAACACTGACGAGACCTTGTTGGTGGCTGCCACCGATGGGGTTGGTACTAAGTTGAGAATTGCCCAGATCATGAACATCCACGATACGGTTGGGATCGATTTGGTCGCCATGAACGTGAATGACTTGGTAGTCCAAGGTGCTGAGCCATTGATCTTCTTGGACTATTTTGCTACCGGTAAGTTGGACATTGAAGTTGCAGCCAAGTTTGTTTCTGGTGTTGCTGACGGATGTATCCAAGCTGGCTGTGCCTTGGTGGGTGGAGAAACACTGGAGATGCCTGGTATGTATGATGCGGGCCATTACGATACCAATGGTACCGCGGTTGGTGCTGTGTCCAAGCACAAGATCTTGCCCAGAGTCAGTGCCATGAAGGCAGGCAACAAGTTGATCGGGGTGAAATCCGATGGGATCCATTCGAATGGGTTCTCGTTGGTGCGTCATATCATAGAGAAGTCAGAGTTTGATTACACATCGGCTGCTCCTTGGGCTCCAGGTAAGACTATTGGCGAAGAAGTGTTGGTTCCTACAAAGATCTACGTCAAACAGTTGTTGAAATCGATCAATGACGACTTGTTGTTGGGCTTGGCCCATATCACCGGTGGTGGTTTGGTGGAAAACATCCCACGTGCATTGCCAAAGCATCTCCAAGCACAAGTTAATATGAATGCCTGGGAAGTTCCTGAGATCTTTAAGTGGTTTGGTAAACAAGGGAACGTGCCATACAGCGATATCTTGAAGACATTTAACTTGGGGATCGGGATGGTTTTGATTGTAGAAGAATCTAAGGTTGAACAAGTGATGGTTAACTTGAAGAACGAGGGCGAAGATGCTGTTCTTATTGGTGAATTGGTTGAGCTTAAACACGGTGAAGCACAGTGTATTTGTTCCAATACCGAGGGATTGTACTAAACAATTCCCAAATAGGATAAAGGTTCCAGTCACGTGACCGATAAGATAATAAAAGAAAAAAAAGTATATATATATATGTAAATGCAGGATCTTTAATTTATTGCGTGAGAAAGGCTGCCGTGATGTTGCTTATTAATCATCTGACTGAATAGGGAGAGTTGCACATACCAAACTATAAACGAGGCGGCACGAAATGTTATCTTTAATTCAGAGGGAATAACAATTTTAAGAAGGAGAGGCTTTTTTTTTCTTAAAGCATCGTTGAAATCTGGATTCGTACATCATATATAAATTGAAACAGTTTTGTAGCATCGATAATTTTTCATTTTCTGTAGATTATTAATTGACTAAATTACTTAAATGGTGCAGGGTCCGCGCGCGACTCATCGCTTAAACAAAATCATAATTGATTAAGTAGTCAACAACAAAAAAAATGGGATTACTTTCATTGGGAACGCCGCTTGATTGGCACGAGTCAAAGAAGTACAATAACCATGTGCGGACCAATGGCATTGCTCAGCTCATCAACATGTTTCTGCAGCACCTGGCACGGGATAACGACTCGTTCTTATGGGGCGACGAAGTGGAGTATATGCTTGTTGATATCGATAACCAAAGCAAAACCGCCCGTCTTTCTATTGACCACGACTATATCTTGGACGACTTGAATGATCCTGCCAAGCTGTTGACCAAATCAATTTCCAATAACGTGCTGTTCCATCCTGAATACGGCCGCTTCATGTTGGAAGCCACACCCGCACGCCCCTACGACGGAACTTGCATCAATGACTACGTCTACGTCGAAGAAAACATGATCAAGAGACGACAAGTAAGTGAATCTGAACTTCCTCGCCACATCAAACCACTTACGCTCACGACTTTCCCCCGAATGGGCTGCCCCAACTTCATGTCGCCTCCTGCAAAACCAATTGGACCAGCATCTCAGTCTCTTTTTCTCCCGGATGAGATCATCAACCGCCACGCTCGGTTTCCTACCCTTACAGCCAATATCCGTAAGAGACGCGGAGCCAAGGTCGCCATCAACTTACCATTGTATCCTGATCTCAACACCAAGTTGTTGGACGACTCAATTAAGCACCGTGACCTTTTTGCCAGCGATAAGGAACCGTTTATCGGTGCCCTGAAGCCAGGACACGTCTACATGGACTCAATGGGCTTTGGAATGGGCTCGTCGTGTCTTCAGATCACTATGCAAGCAAAAAACATCAACGAGGCAAGATACTTGTACGATACACTTGCACCCATCACTCCAGTGATGTTGAGTCTCTCAGCAGCAGCCCCCATCTTCAAGGGCTACCTTGTCAACCAGGATGTGCGCTGGAACGTCATTTGCGGTGCGGTTGACGACCGGACATTCATTGAACGTGGAGTTGAGCCATACCAGGACTACCACTTGTTCGGTGGGCTCGATATCGACAACAACCAGCATCTCACTCTTGAAGAATCAAACCACTTGGTGAACGAGTTTGGTGACACCAGTCTCAAGACAAACGACGGCAAGCCGATCCAACGCATCCCCAAGAGCAGATATGACTCTATAGACAGCTACTTGGGCGACAACGGCTACACTACGAGCTATTTCCGCAGTGATTACAACGATACAGCACCACCAATCAATCTGAAAGTGTACCAGACACTCAAGGACGAACCAAAGTTGTTTGACGAAGGACTTGCTCGTCATTTTGCCCATTTGTTCATCAGGGACCCACTTGTGCTCTTTAGTGAGAGACGGGACCAAAACAACGAGCTTGAAAATGATCATTTTGAAAATATCCAGAGCACCAACTGGCAGACATTGCGGTTCAAGGTTCCAGCAATTTATGAGGCTGGAACCGCGTTGGAAAAGACTCCTGGATGGCGAATCGAGTTCCGTCCAATGGATATTCAGCTTACAGACTTTGAGAACGCAGCGTATTCGAATTTTATTACGTTGTTGAGTCGGGCTATCCTCAAATTTAAGCCCAACTTCTACGTTCCATTGTCGAAGGTTGAGCTCAACATGAAACTTGCCCATGAAGTTGATGCTGCTACGCAGCAGAAATTCTGGTTCAAGTCATTTGAGCAGTGGAACTTGAACTTTCTTGAGTTTATTGGCTACGACTTGTCGTGGTTCGACCGGTACTTGAACAAAGGCAACGATGAGCTTGGACACGGCGAGGTTTATGTCAATGGGTACTCAATGAATGGAGCGTTGGAAGAAAATGACGAGCTTGTGCATACTGAGTTTACTGGCAGAAGACGGACTTTGGAAGCGATCAATGATGTTGACGACGACGGGGTTATTCTGAGATACACCACTAACGAGATCATCAATGGAACCGATAAGTTTCCTGGCTTGATCCGGCTTATTGTCAAGTTGATTGCGACGGAGTTGATCCCACACCAGCAACAACACTGTGAGTCGCAGGATCTTGCAGCCAACTTGGTGAGAATCAAACACTACTTGCTCCTTATTTCCCAGCGGGCCAGTGGGAAGATTCCTACCACCGCACACTTTATGAGAAAGATGGTGTTGCACCACCAAGATTACCGTAAGGATTCAAAGGTCAGCGAGGCCATTAACTACGACGTGGTTCGCCAGGCCACCAGTATCACCGAAATGGCCAACAAGGATATTTTGGTTGAGTTTTTGGGTGAAGAATTGGCAGAGTACCTTTTAGAAAGTACTGCGATGTGATGCACGCGGTGCTGCAATATACAAATTTTATTTCTCAGTAAGTTCTAGAATGTATAAAGATCCGCACTGCAATAAGTAAGGTTTTAAGGTGGAATGATTTGATTTTTCACGTGACCACAGCTTAAGGGCCCCAAAACCTAAAAAAGTGTCGGTGTATTTTTGGTCATCCACACCCAAACCCCAACACCAGTCAAAACCAGTACACTCTGCTTGTTAACAAAGTACAAGATCTATCTTGAGGTATATTCTAGAAACTAGTTAGATTATGGGTATCTTTGATTCGTTTAAGGCGTTTGTGCATTCGATTACAACCGACGATCACTATGCGTCGTATGATTCCCCCTACAAGAACTCCGTCATCCATGGCCACAGCGCCGGTTCGAGCTCACGGCTCCAGGAATTGAACCGTCTTGCCACCGTCAACGGCTCACAACAGTCGCTTTCCGGAGAAAATGTCGGATACCGGCCTGGTTTGCGTTCGTCAACCACAAACTCAACTACTGACTTACCGATGCAGAATTTCGCCAACGGCCAGCCTCCGTTACCATCCATGGACTCACTCTGGGACAGAATCGAGACCTGGATTGAGGAGGAATATCCGGAACTTGAAGATGCGTTGAATGACGGGGTTACCACTGCTGATTTGAACGAGTTTGAAAATGATTTAGGTATTGGTGCGTTGCCCACCGAGTTCCGTCAGTTCTATAAACGACACGATGGCCAGGAACGTGGTGGCTCGCCCACCGGTTTGATTATGGGCATGCCGTTGCTCGACCTTGAGTGCTTGATTGAAGAGTACACTGTTTGGTGCAAGGTTGCAGAAAGGTTGGAAAAACAACAACAAGGTCAACCATTCATGCAGCGTACGACGGAACAGAGCTCATCCCAGGCATCTACATCTACTGCTGGCAACACATTTGTCGCACACCAACGTTCGGTTCCTCCCAACACCATCCAGCCATACTATTTCCACCGTGGCTGGGTTCCACTCTTGAAGGATCTGGAAGGAAACCAAGTTGCGTTGGACTTGGCACCAGGTTCAAGCGGTGTTTGGGGCCAGGTGATTCTTTTTGGCAGAGATTTCGACACGAAGCTCGTGGTTGCTTCATCGTTCCAGGAATTTATTTATCAGTACGTGTCAGACTTGGACAATGGAAACTACCAGATCGATACCCTGGAAATGCAGGAAGAAATGGGATATTTATCAGCATCTCGTAATGACGACTACATGATTGGAGAAGAAGATGGTGGCGAGGGCGAGTTGATCTTTTATGACAGAGAAAAGGAGTTCCCCAAGGGCACGTTTAAGGGTAAGACAAATTACCTTGACGTGTTGAAGAGGAGAGCGTTGAAAAAGTACGGCTTGACGCAGTCATTTGCAACGGCATTCATGCCACCACGTGTGACAAAGAAGGTCAAGAGCGGAGCCTCGACACCATTAAAGGTCACCAGTCCCAAGCAGGATGCCAAGGTTGCTTTGCCAAAGGAGACATTGATTGGTGATGTTGATAAGAAGGAAGATAAGGAAGTTTCTTTAGTTGATGTGGATCCAGAAAGTATAAAGAAGGAAGAAAAGAAGGAAGAAAAGAAGGAAGAAAAGAAAGTAGCTGAAGCTGCAGTCCCTGAAGTAACAGAAGCTGCAGAAGAAGTTTCGGAAGAAGTTCCAACCACAGAAGAAGCAACTGAGGAAGTTCCATTGACAGAAGCCTCAGAAGATATCTAGAATTAGCGCATCTGGCACCGGACCCAGGCCGAGCTTATTGCACAAGTCTTGGTGCTTGCACAGGAATGGATTGACGGCTTGCCAGACAAACAAACTATGCTCATCACCCTCCGCGACCAGTACTTGTAATATAGAGTTAATAAATGCCGTTTTACTAAATACCGTTGAAGATTTTGCAGCCAATAAGAAATTCTTAAGAAGTAGAATGAGAGAAGCATGACTTGATTCGTAACGTGCAGTGAATCAAGAACCACAACAGAACTTAGCTCAAGACAGAACCGTTAAACTTATGATGGACTGCAATTATTGATTTTGGCTGCAAACATCAGATTTGGACAATTAAATCGCAGAAGAGAGAAGTGCTACTTTAATAATTTACCATGATTCCTTTCTCCAAAACAAATCTCATGTAAAAAACATGCTCCTGAGTGCAATTGCTTGTAGTTGGGATTCGGTATTGTCCTCATAAATATCTTCATAAAACTCTTTTTGCCAGCAGAAATGCCACCTCTCTCTACTCAAGAACAATTCTTTTTCTGTGTGATCAAGAAGTTTCACACTGCTTATGATACTCTTGTGGTTTTTGGTTGCAGTGCTTGACAAGTCCTTCAAATGTTAACAGAACGAAGAGACACATGCTCTCATCCAGAATAACAGGAATGGGACCAGGTCCATCTTCAGAAAGCTTGTTCGAGTACCGGTAATGGACTGGTGACGCTCTTAATTACCTTTGACTCAAGCTTTGTGAGGATGAATTTGCCCTACTCGTTGCAACTGTAACTAATTTGTGGTTACTCAACTAACAGGAGTGTGGTTATATCATCGATGAATTATTACATTTGTTGAGTGGATGTTCCAAGTATAAAAAGATCAATTGCGTTGCAGCCGATTCTCTTAAGATATCTCAAAATGCCAAACAAGATTTTGTGAATAAAGGTGTGATTACAGTCTTTATCAAATGTATTATTAACGAGATAGATTATGTGTTGAGCAACGAAAGTGAAGCATTGACCAATGAACAAGAACAATTTCTTATGATATTATTGGACCTCGACTTTGTATTGCAAGATTTCTTTGGAGAGGCCTTGCCAGATCTCTTTGAATCATCTTTGCGAGACGGATTATGCCAAATACTTACCAACCATACTTTATTTGGCAGCAAAGTTACCCACGCAGCTGTTGAGTTGATAAGAACATTGCATGCAAATGAAACACTCAAAGTATCTAGCTTTGAGGAAGGTAAGATATAACAAGTATTGTTTGACAATATTGAAGCGATTCTTGCTACAGACTTCACAGTAGCCAATCTCATACTCCCTATTATTACCAGAACTTACGGAATGAAGAACGGTGTCCAAATTATAGAAGAGAATCATTTGATTGCAATTTTTTTACTTGTTTTACAAACATCAAGACTCTACAAAGCGCATGTGGGACTATGGATAATTTGGCTTATACCTTGGACGATGCAATGCGCCACTACCCAGAATTGGTCCCAATCTTTACTGAGCAGTTTAAAAGATTTATTACAGAAGCCCCGATAATTGTTCACGAACAGTCGGAAATTATGAATGCTGGCACATCTAAGAAGAACTCTTTGATTACAGAAGTTCTGGAATACATAACTGAACTATTGAACTTTTTTTACCCGTTATTGGGTGATAACTGCAAGTGGTTACCTCCAGATGAGTTAAAGGAAGTGGTGACCCTTCAAAACTGGACCCCACTACTTCGACTCTCCTTGAACGGCTGGTATTATGATCCTGCTTGTCTTAATTCATTTGAATTTTTTCTTAAATTGTATGAACAACCAGAAGTGTTTGAATTACTTTGAAATGAATTGAAGAACCAAATAGGATCTACTCTCATGCAGCAATTTTTAGATGAATATGACAATGACACTTCATTCTTCAGTAGAACCAATGAAAATGAATTTACTTTGATTATTCAGAACTTGACCTTCTTGGTTTCTCTCCATTTCGGCAAATCAGACAAGAACCCAGAATACAACGAAGGTGACCTCAAACTAATTTCTGACCTTTTCGTCATGTTCGAAAGATGTACCATGGAAGAACTTGTGATTTGTGCAAATTTTCCAGAAGACATTGTTCATTCTACAAGAACCAACTCAAGTACACACGTTGAATTACCTCCAATAAAATTTTATGCCAGGGATCCCAAATATTCAGTAGAGATAAAAACGAAATATGTCAATAAGCAGACTCGAAATACGAATCTTTTCTATTACACTCTTTACTATATCAGTTCACTTGTATTTCAAGTGAACGCAAGTGTTACCAGAGCTTGTACCAGACTGTATGAGCATTCGACTGCAAGTCGGAGAACAATTGTTAATATCTTGGCTACGATCAGTAAGTCATTTACTTCAGCCTTGCAAAGACCTTTTTCAAATAACTACTAAAAATATGGTCACGTATTGGCGGTCACGAACTTTGCTCTTGTGACGATTTCATCAATGGTAGATGACAAACGAATGATAAATCAAATGTACTTGGTTGCACTTTTGCAGCATGGATGCTTTGATCAATTAAAGATTGTTGCTAATTACAAAGGACAATTCTGAAACAATCATACACATTACCCACATCCTCACTGCCTCAGAATTTAGTTTAACTCTGTTTTACAAGAAGATACAATCTGCAAATTCTAATAGCAGAAATAGTATGGGCTACGAAATTCTATTGGGTAAGATGATTGAGCAACTGTTGATACAAGTAGTTTATGATCATCACGAAACAATGGAACTTATTTGCAAGGATATTAAGGATCAGTTCAATATTTCAAAGGATACTGGTAGTATCATGGGATGGTTACTGCTTGTTGAACAAGTTTTGGGATTGTGTAGAGATGAAGCAGAAGTTGAGGTTGAAGTTAAAGATGATGGACATAAGGATGAAATCGACGAAGTTGCAAAACAAAGATTAGACTTGCCAAACTATTGGATGGTTGTAGCCCAATGTTAGCTTTAATTCTAAAATATTCACTCCATTGAAAAGGGGGTTCTTGATCTCCTTCATGAGATTGCTCTCCAATTTCTACTTCCAGAATCATGAGTTTCTCGATTTCTTCGCACACCAAAAGCCCTTTGTCCACCCCAGGCTGGAGCTTACTGATTCTCATGTTGACAGTGTTCAACATTTCATGTTAGATTAAATTACAGACAAGAGGACTTCAGACAAATAGACAGATTGAGACACACACACACACACACACACATATATATATATATATATATATATTATTCAGCTAGTGAGTATTAGATCCTCTTCCTCCCACACATAAAGGAGTAGTACATCTCTTCTATCCATTCTTGCGAATCTTCGCTATCATAATAATCACTATCATTGTTCCACATACTTTCAGTTATACCTATCCCGTTTCTCTCACAGTATTCGGTGTTGGGGCACATAGAGACCGAATTGTATGGAAATGCAGAGTTCAGCAAACATTCTTCCAATTTTCTGTCGATGTCTCCAATTTCCAATTCCCGAAACTCCACCGGCTCTATGTTGGTGTGATTGCGATTGTGGATAAACCTGTAGTTCTTGTATTCATAGCCTAAACAGTCTTTAAAGTAAACTTCAACTGGGGGAATAATTATCTGCACAGCAGCGCACACTTTTACCATTAACAAAAACTTCATTGTTTGATGTTTGCAATATCATTCCCAAGTGCCCATTTTAACTAGAATTATGACTCATTTAAAGAGTGCTTACAGACCCATATTTCTGAGTAAATATTTATGGTTAGAATACTTTCAGGAAATGACAAGTTAATTCTAAAATAACTCTGTATTATAGAATGTAACTTGCTGTGAACCATAGTAAAAAGCTCTTCTTTTATTAATATTCCATCATGATGATAATAATTTTTGCCTTGATAATATTATCAGACAAAAATTTATTATTACAGAGGCTGCAGATATTAACAAGAATATTTTAAAGCTTCCAATTGCACCAAGTCCGCGTAGAATGGTTGATGTGTGACAACCAACAATGAGAGAAGCGTCACTCTCCAATTCTCTATTGCTGTGGTCGTAAATCCGTTTATTTCCTGTAGTCTTCTCATTATTGTGTTAAATTTCTAGAGTAATATGAAATGTGTGACTATCATGAAGTTATAATGAGCCAAAATGAGTGACAGTTTATTCACAAAGATGACCAGATTGGTAAAATCATGTGGTTCCTGATTGATTAGTGAATGGCTGCAAAAGGTCGAATACATCACGACATAATGCGACATTAAGAGACACTTGAATTTTGCGACCAAATAACAAACAATTTAATGACATGAACTCTTCTGGATACTGGGACCAGTCGCTGATCCAAGTGGGCGACTCGATATCTGGAAGCATTGGCAGTGGTTTTGGCATTGATGGAGCGGTGGTTAATCTGACAGATATCACCGGCACGCTGTCGCTTCGACTCCAGCACACTATTCCCGCCGATGAGATTGCCGATTCGATCGACCAGAGCCATTACGAAGACCAGCCGCTGCTTGAACAGGTACAGAGGGTATACTATGCACGTGGGCTTGAGGAACTTGACGAGCTTCAGCTTCTTGATGTGCTGGCACTTGCGAACTGGAAGCTTTCGTCACATAAACCTGGCTATGGTTTGGCCCAGCTCCGAAGCGATACACCGGACTTGTACTGGCAGCTGGACGGCAGTAACGGTGGCGGAGCAACCAACACGTCTGCTGCCATCTTGAATAACCAATTGAATAACCCACATCTGGTGACGATCCAGTTTGCCAAGAAGGTGCTGCTTGAACGAGTACTGCTCTTCACCAATTTTTCACTAGATGAGAGTTATACGCCGCTGCGTGTACGTATCATGGCTGGAAGCACAGAAGCAGACTTGAGCGAGGTGTGTACAGTGAGTTTCCTGAAACCTGTTGGGTGGCTGCACATTATCTTCAACGGGATTCGGGGCGACGGTGTGCTCAAGTGTTTTATGGTGAAGATGGTGATCTTGGCCAATCACCAGGACGGAAAAGATTCACATATTCGAGGTATAAGGTGTTTTGGTTTGAAACTGGTCAAGAAGGAAGAGGTGGAGATTTTGGGGAACGTAGAGAATGTGATTGGGTTTAATGATGGGTTTCAGTCGGTAGAGATGAGTAGTGTGGCGAGAATACGATAGCCAAGGCCACGAGAGGCCACCAGCGAGCCACGAGCGAAGTGATTGGCAAGTGAATCACAACGAACCACGACCGAGTCGCAAGTGAGTGAAGCATTTAACTACTTTAAAGCGACATCATCTGCTATTTTCTACACTGAAACTAACTGTAATACTAAAGCTTTAAGGAAAAGTCAACGATACTTGTTCCTTGGTGGATACTGCTCGTTGAATAAACATCAATATCGTTGCACAAGTAACCCTTCAAGTTGTTGATGGTTAAACCACCCGAGCATTCTAAAAGGAAGGATTTGGCTGCGAAACGTTGTTTCAACGAGCGGGCGACTTGTTGGAGCTCGGCGCCGGTAAAGTTGTCCAACATGACCACATCGGCACCAGCTTCGATTGCTTCTGCTGCATCTTCTTCTGTAGCGACTTCAACTTCAATTTTAACAGCAAATCCACATACGGACCGAGCACTGGCTACTGCTTTGGTGATACTTCCGGTAGATTTGACGTGGTTATCTTTGAGCATCACCATTGCTGAAAGATCGTAGCGGTGTGGATCAACACCACCCACGAGCATCGCGTACTTCTCCACAAGACGTAAACCAGGCGTGGTTTTACGGGTTCCGGCAATGATTCCTGTGTATCCTGCTTCCTGGGCCAATTGGCGGGTGAGAGCCAGCTGCGTGGCGATTCCCAGTGCGCGCGCCATGAGGTTGAGGGCCGTGCGTTCAGCCAATAAGATCTTGTTTGCGGGGCCACGCACCGTCGCCACGGCAATCTTGCCACCAGCACTAGCAATTGCGTCCTGTGTCACCACATGGCCTTCTTTATAGTGCCATTCAACCTCTAAATCACACTGCTTAAATACCTCGGCCGCAAACGGAACTCCACACACCGTTCCCGGCAGTTTGATGAAAAGCAGCGCCGTTTCCGGCTTGGTGCCCACCACAAACGCACCGTAGTCGAACGAAGGCACATCTTCGCTAAGAAACGCGGTGATTTGGTGTTTCCACTGGCCGCTGGTTGGTAAGAGATTGGCAAAAGACATGGTTCAAAAAAAATTCGTTTTTTCTACATGGAAATTCTTTATGGAAAAGATACAGCTGCGGTTTGGCGGTGGCAGTTATACGTGTCCCGTGTGTGGGATGAGTTTCCAGCGTCATATAGCAGCCGAAAACGAGCTCCATCGCAAGTACCACCGTCAGTTTACGGGCGGCGTGGTGTGGAGCGGCGGCACCGCGGTGCTGGAAACCACGATGATTGTCGCTAAACGAGCGATGACCGCGACGATTGTGAGTGCCGACAAACGGGCGCTGCGACAAGTAGCACGGACCGAAACGCTTCTTGCCATGGTCAACCAGGAACTCCGCGCGCCCTCGGTGCTGCTGCGGTGGCAGGAGCCAGGTAGCGTGGCACAAGTGTTTGTGGCGGTGGTAGCGGGCCGCGCCGTGGGTCTTTGTCTTACCGAGGAAATTACCGAGGCGCGCTGGATGGTGCACCGGACACAGACCCTTGTGCCGCGCCAAAAACTCGCGGTGCGCGTGGGCGTGCTGCGGATTTGGGTCGCGCCGAAATGGCGCCGGCACGGCGTGGCGCGCGCCCTTCTCACCGCGGTGTGCGAAAAGTCGGTCTATGGCATGGCTCTAAGGAAACTGGACGTAGCGTTTTCCCAGCCGAGTTTCAGCGGTGGCGAACTTGCAAAGAGCTTTAATGGTGTAAAACACAAGAGTGGCGAATGGTTGGTGCCTGTTTACGAAGAATAAATGATCCTGAAACATTTATTTGTAGTATACATTTTAGCGAGACTTTGAGGTGTTTTTTTTTTTCTCTTCGCTATTCTTGAGGAGCCTCGCTTGGTTCCTCGCTAATTACTTCACCGTCACTTGTTTTCTGTTTATCTTCCAACTCCTTCAACTTCTCCAACCGTTCTTTTTCTGCAATCTCGGCTGCCGTCAAAAACCGGCCACCTTGACCCCGAGGCCGTCTCATTGCATGTTTGTGCCGTGACTCGTGCAAGTACGGTTTGCGGATCCGAGCAATCTTGAGCGATTCCTCAAGCTTGGCTCGTGCGATCCGCCGCTTGAGGATCCGATGGTACTGTTTTGCATTGACATAGAACGGCTGCTCTACTGTCTCGGTCTCAGGCTGGCTCTCAAAGAACGCTACGTCGCGCGGCACGGCCCGTGGTTCAGGCGCAAGATCCGCCATGTTGTTCTCGTAGTATTCATGCAGCGCCTCGTCTATCTGCTGCACTCCAGGAATGTTAGGCACACCGGCATAATACAGACCTGCCACTGGTTCGGGATAAAAGTTCTCGTTGTGCTGGAGCGACGTCATGGTGGAAAGTTTACCTTTTTTTCACCCGCTTTTTCTCGCACCTTTTCCGTACCGGCATAGCGAGAAATAGTGAGAGCTCGCTATTTCTTGTCTTTATCATCGCGTACAATCAGAAGCAACACAGGATTCACCGCTCCAATATCGTACGGAGGCAACACAAATTGTCCGGAATTTTGCGTGGTAGCTTTCGGCTCCTGCGACTCCACGCCGCTCTCTTCACTATCGTTAGTCTCTGTAACATCTTGCTGCATCGCTATTCTCTCTAAGATAAAGCTCGGTTTGGGCCGTGGCCGTCTGGGAGCAGTATACGTGATATCCTGGCGCCGTCGCACCGTCTCGGGCCAGTTACA
The DNA here is from genome assembly GCA_030563165.1 of Teunomyces stri. Classification (NCBI taxonomy): domain Eukaryota; kingdom Fungi; phylum Ascomycota; class Pichiomycetes; order Serinales; family Debaryomycetaceae; genus Teunomyces; species Teunomyces stri. The sequence goes on from JAKUBI010000020.1 coordinate 162,831, forward strand.
CACCACGTCTCGCTTCTGACACTGTCCACATCGAGGAAACAGCTCGTCACACTTTTTCTTGCGCTTACGACACCCCAAACACCCAGTCCGGGACCGTGTCTTCATAATGACTAATTCGGTAATCAGTTTTTTTTTAACCGCGCTCGCCCTATAAGGACGACTGAAAGGATCGCCAAATGTGGAAATTCACGAAAGATAACGTGATCTAAACATATCTACAGTGTAGATGTGAGGGTACATTTTGCTTATATAAAACATGGATTTCTCTCTATCTGATGCTGTGTCTGGAAATAGAATGGGCCAGATCCTTATCTGTCTTGTTATCTCCGTAAGTATTAGTGTTGTGAATGTCGCTAATGTCGTTGATGTCGTTTCGATCTTAATCTTTATCTCCGTAAATGTCTAATGTCGTGTTCGATCATACTCACATTTACGTCCTCCACCAGATTTACACCCGCTGAAAAGAACAACACAATCAACCAACCATGGATCTCTTCACCACCCACACCATTCCCCAGATCCAGACACTTGCCAAGCAGTTTGATTCCGATCTGGCAAAGGCCAAGACCGATCTCCACGAGCTTGTGGGCTCCAAGTACCGTGATCTCATCAAGATTGCCGAAGACATCGACCAGATGTACGCAATAACTATCGAGGCCGACCAGAAACTTGCGCTGCTTTCGTATAACCCTGCCTTCTTTGTACTGTTCAGCGACAACTCGACGTCTCGTTTCAATGACTTTGTCCGTAAGCAGAAGTTGCACGCTGCAAGGTCCAATTCTAAAGAAACGATTCTTCGCAACATTCTTCACAATAAACTTGCCATTTCCCATCCATTAAGACAGACATCGCAGTATGTTTATCATGCCAAAGTGTTCTTTACGGTTCAACATCTCTTTGGTGATGTTTTGCATGAAAACCTGGTGCTTAATGGCCGGTTTTTGGCGTTGAAACTCGAGCTCCAGACATACCTTGAACACGAACTTGGAGCATTCAATCTTTCACACCATAACGACGAAACGTTTCGGTTGAACCAACGGCTTGTCAAGCAGGATCTCGTGTCGACGCAGCTTATTGACGGTGAGTACTTGTACGACGAAACATACGAGTATTCCCATCAAAACTCGGCCGTAGTCAATTACTTACTCGCGTACATCATTCTCAACCCACAAACCCTGTTTGCCAACACAATTGACCGTTTTGTTGAGCTTCGCCAGCTCCATTTGGACTCGTTGCTTGTCTCTGTTGCGTCTGTCAACTTCTACAACATCTTTAAGTTTATGGAAAACACCTGTCAGTTTGTCGAGCCCAAGTTTTTGTCAAGTTTGATTCACGAATTGAAACAAGCAACCGTTCCATGGAAACCGTCGTCTTTGATTGGGTTCAAGGGCTGGTACGACGATGACGAAATCTCGTTCGGATTAAAGGTATCACAAGTTCCTTCTGTCTCCACCAATCATCTTCCTCGGTACTTGTACAACTTGTTGGTTACTTTGTTGCAGGAACCAGCACACACCTTGGAATCACTTTCGTCCAAGCTTGCTACCTTCCATGACTTTGTTTTGGGCTTCAGGTTGTTACAGGAACACTATTCGGTCAGCGATAACCAGTCGTGGCTCATCCAGCTCATTACTGCCGATAAAACACTTGTCAAAGCATTGGAACTCATTGTCATCCAAATCAAGCAATTCTACACCTTCCATTGTGGCATGGTGGGTAGCAAATCAGGCACGATTGCTCTTCTTGTTGCCAATTACTTGAATGCTGATCATGAAGCCATTGTATCGCTCTTTTCGCTGTCGTTGGTTGAGATCATGGAGTCTAATCTTGATTCATACATTGCTACAGCAACATCATATGCTACCACCACCAACACTACGTGCATTCAGCTTCTTGAATGGTTGAATACGTTTGCCGAGTTAAAAGATATCACCAACATTCACAGTGATAGTACCAAGCTCACGAACGCAACGTGTTTGGGCCATGTTTATTCATCGATCAAAAAGGCTGCTTTCGGTGACTTTACAGCCGAATTGATTGACCAGCAGTTTTCTCAGCTTTACAGCGATGTTGATACTCTCTTTTGGACATCGTGCACCGAGTTTGTGGAGATTCTCGAAGGGTTCCTTAGCGACAACACCACCAAGGGCCAGTACTATTTGTTGGAGTTGCTAATTACGTTACAGAAACATCTTGAAAACCCCGAGCTTCTTGTCAAGATCACCAGCAACATCCACAAGGTTTATCTGTTTGTGGTGTACGAGTTACCGAAACAGGCGTTCAACCAAGCGTTTGAGCTGCTCGAGGTTCATCATTCCGATAAACCTTCGCTCAGACTCACGTCGATCTTGTACCAGTTGTGCAAGTTGTATGGCAACAACAGTCTCTTTATGGATCCTAGTGTTGTGGGAACATTTGCTGGTGTCAAGAAGTCATGGATCGAAAGCTTGGTGTCTAACAAAAGGGCACTTGCTGACAACATATTCTTGCTCCACTTCACTGGTGAAGTAGAAACACATCTGGTGATCAAGCAATACGGAGAAGAATATCCAGACGTCGACGTGGCGGCCGTCATCAAGGCCGTGGCCGAATACTACAACACAAATAAGGGAATCTTTCTTCCATTAATATAAGTAACAACCTCTAATAAAGATATATCTTGGAGCCCGACGCCACCAAGTCCTTCAACACCGTAACTGTTTCCTTGATATCCCATACGTTTTGTTTCTTTGGATCGAGGTACGAGTTGTCCACGATGATGATTTTGATTTCAGAACGTTTCAACTCGCTATCGTCGCTGTTCAACACTTTCTCGAGTCTTCCAGGTGTAGAACACAAGATCCGCGATCTCGTAGACTTGACGAGCTTCAAGTCAACCGCAAGCTTGTTCTTATTGATAAGTTTGAGCGAAGATCCAGTCACATCTCGCGTGGCACGATGCACATCACACGCACGAAGAGCAGACATCGAAATCACAGCAAGAAATTTCCGTTCAGACTCCGTATTGTCTTTCTTTGTCTTGAGCATATTACTGAATCTCTTGGTGATAAACCCTGCCAAGTTATCCAAGTTTCTGGGATCTTCAAACTCAGCCGTAGACCGAATATCCGTTTTGTTAAAGTATAAGTCCGCCAATTCAAGAGCTGAAAGATCAGGGTTTCTTTGTCTGATTCGACTGTTAATGAAATCAGCAATCACTTCCGGCTTGGTCTCCAACAGTAACTTCTTTTTGGCCTCGGTATCCATCTCCATCTTGAGTCTCTTCTTATCGGTATATTTATCTGACTTGGCCCGTTTTTTGGGATTTTTTTCAATAACTGCGGGTTCCTCTGGTTCCAATATCACCGTCTCGGCTTCAGGTTCCGAGTGGTCAATGTCATACACCAACTGGTCATCTAAATCATCTGCATTCATGTTGGTTGTGAGATGAGATTTCTTTGATGAGCAAAAGTTATAAAGTCATGTGATACATCACGTGATATACTAGAATAATTAAGGACTTTTAGCTTCATACATCAATCCTTTGTTTATCTTCAGCATGTATTGATATTCAACTTCGTACGTGTTCTTTGCCCAAGCGGGTTCTAGCCACGACTTACTAATAATGTAAAGTGCAATGAGACAAAGAACAATCTTCATAAAGACATTACTTATATTCGCACAAATAACGTACATTGCACCTGCATTAGCAGTGAATAAGAGAACAAGACCCAACATAATTCCCAGATTGCCAGACTTCTCTGACTTGTTTAAGTTCTTCACTTCTTTAAGTTCTTTAATTTATCACGTGACACTTACCTAATCTTATGTTTCTTCTTACGTAACATAAAAATTCTAATCCAAGTCATCTTATGCTTCGGAGTAGTCGTCGTTTGTGGGTTCCAGTAGTGGTTCCAGTTGTGGTTCCCAGACGAAGTATATTCCTTAATGCCGATCTTCAGCGTAAACTTGATGAATCTGCCGAATTTCCTGTGATTGTGATTGGTGGAGGCCATGCGGGATGTGAAGCTGCGACAGGCTCAGCTCGTTCAGGAGCCAGAACCACGTTGGTGACACCGTTCATCAACAAGATCGGCACGGCATCGTGTAATCCACTGATGGGTGGCGTGGGAAAAGGCACGTTGTTGCGAGAAGTCGATGCTTTGGACGGAGTTTCGTCGCGGATCACCGACAAGGCCGGGATCCATTTCAAGATCCTCAATGCTTCTCGAGGAGCTGCTGTCCATGGACCACGAGCACAGATCGATCGTGATATCTACCTTCGAGAGATGCAGCGTGAAATCTTGAATTATCCCAATTTGGACGTGCTTGAGGCCCAGGTCGACGATATTGTTATTGGACCAGCACAAACAACGGACGTTGCTGGCAGAACGTTTGGGACGGTACGTGGCGTGGTGCTTGGTGATGGCCGTGTACTCAAGTGTTCCAAGGTCGTGGTCACAACCGGAACGTTTCTTGGCGGAGAGATTCATATTGGAATGACAGTATATCCAGCCGGACGTATTGGTGAAGATGCAACGTTTGGGCTTTCCAGGACATTTAAGGAAGCTGGATTCAGGTTGGGACGTCTCAAAACAGGAACTCCACCCCGGCTCTCGGCCAAAACCATCGACTATACCGATCTCGAGCCACAACCGTCCGATTTTCCACCACAACCAATGTCTTTTATGAACAACGCCGTTCTGCTTCAAGACCAACTTGTGCAGTGTCATATGACCCGAACCACGCCCGAGTTCCATCGTGTTATCGCTGATAATCTCGACAAAACCATTCATATTCGTGAAACAGTCAAAGGACCACGTTATTGTCCATCGATCGAATCGAAAGTCATCAAGTTTCCTCAAAAAACAAGCCACCAGGTCTGGCTCGAGCCCGAGGGATTGGATACCGACTTGGTGTATCCCAATGGCATCAGTTGTACGATGCCTGAAGATATCCAACAACAGGTGGTTCGAATGATGCCTGGCTGTGCCAATGTCACCATGGTTCAACCGGGATACGGCGTTGAATACGACTATATCGATCCGCGTGAGTTGCAGATGACATTAGAAACAAAACTTGTCGATGGCCTTTACCTAGCAGGACAAATCAACGGGACTACAGGCTACGAGGAGGCTGCAGCCCAAGGGTGTTTGGCAGGGATAAATGCGGGGTTGGCTGCTATCAACAAGGATCCATTGCTCATCAAAAGATCAGACGGGTTTCTTGGTGTTCTTGTGGACGATCTCATCACCAAGGGCGTCGAGGAACCGTACCGTATGTTCACGTCCAGGTCCGAGTTTCGCATCTCTCTCCGGTCAGATAATGCTGACTCGCGTCTCACCGCAATGGGATACGAAGCTGGCGTCGTTGGTCTCGATCGCTGGAACCATTACCTGAAAGAAACAGCTATCTTTGACGGGGTAAAACAGCACTTGATGACGTTGGTCCAGTCAGGAGCAAAATGGGCACCTGTGCTCAAGGGATACTCGCTGGACGTCAACGAAAAGACCATGGTTGATGGCTGGAAACTCTTATCATACAAAGGAATGCTGATTGATGATTTTCTTCCTCATTTGGACAAGTTCGGTCCAGTTCCTGCCTGTTTCCACGACTTGAACGCACGTATACGCAATCGGATTGATGTGGAAGCCACGTATGCGCCGTGGCTCAAGAAGGAAGAACTTCATTTGCGGGCATACGAAGCTGACGAAAACTTATTGTTGCCTTTAAACTACCACTATACCAACGAGGGTAATATCAAGATCTCGTATGAAGTGTGTAGTTTGCTCAACACCATCCAGCCCAAGACAATCGGACAAGCACGCCGGATCCAGGGCGTGACCCCTGCTGCCATTTTCGAACTCTTCAAGTTGGTCAAGGGAAGACAAGTCGAGCTTGCAAATGAAAGAATGTAAATAGGTTTTTATTCGTGATAATCTCCATCTTCAGAATTATCCCAATTAATACTTTCCTCGGAATCTTCATACGAGTAGTCGTCCAGGTAATAGTACGTTGGTTCTATCTCCAGCTCGTACTTGGCTCGTTTGTTTCTCTTTCGTTGTGGTTGTGCTCCTGCTTCACGCAAAGTGTTTTCTAATTCAATCAAGAGTTCCAATGGTAAAAACTTCTGGGCCAAGTCCGAGATATGATTGATATGTGCTTCCTTTGGTCCCGAACGTTTGCCAAAGTTGACTCGGTTCAAGTAAAGAACCACGTCTTTGATTGTGATGACGTCAGAATCGCCGTGAGTCCGATGGAGAGCGTATGCTTCCAAATCACACACAAGTGAATGCAAAAATTCTTGTGACTTTTCCTTCACCAACTCAAACACTTCTCTTGGTGGTTGTTTGCGCTTCTTGCCGCTAAATTGCATCGTCTTGACAAGATTACGCACCATTGTCATCGGGATCGTTGTGTTTGAAGTGTTCTTGGGTAATTTTGTGCCTGTGATTCGAGGTAACGGCTCCTGGTTCTCCAACACTCTTTCCTCTTCCGAGCTGAGAATAGATGTATCTTCAAGCCCACCGAAATCATGAGTGTCGAGAGTATATTCTTCCTGGATGATTTCTTCTGTTTCGGTGGGAGTCACGCGTGAGCCTGTGGTTGGTGGGATGTCCAATTCAGGAGGAGGAGTTGGGCCATAGTTTAACTGATCAGGGATAGAAACCTGTGAAAGCTCACCTGTTTGTGTTGAAGTTTTGGAGTCATTAAAAAATCTATCATTGCTTTCGTCTTGTGTTATGGATACTTGTTCCAATGGAGTTTCGTTGATTGAGTCATTTGGAATATCGTGGTCTGGTGTATCAACCTCAAAGTCTTCTACACGATCCAAGTTATCCACTTCATCTGCAATTTCATGGTCTGGTGTATCGACTTCAATGTCTTGTGCTTGTTCAAAATCATCCACTTCATCTATCACGTTTGTATCAATGTTTTGTGGGTGCTCTGGTGTAACCTGGTTCAGTTTAGGATCCAAGGGAAGAACGTCGATTGTATCGTACATATCTTCGGGACGTAATCGTTTTTGGAGCTTTCTTGTTTCAACCAGATCGAGATCGATCTCGGCTTCAGGCTGCGTTATGGGAGTGTAGGGTCCTGTTTCGGACTGGGACTTTAACTTGCGGGCCAAAAGGATCTTCTCAAGGTACGAAAATGTCTTTTTGGAACCCACAGGCGACTGGGCCATGATTTTAACGGGAGATTTGAGATGGTGATCGGGTAAAGGAAGAGATTGATCGAATTCATTGGGCGGTGATGGTGTTATTGTTGTTAATTGTCTTAGTGTTTCTGTTTCTCTTTCTCTTTCTGTTCTTTCTGTTCTTTCTTCTCTTTCTGTTCTTTCTTCTCTTTCTTCTCTTTCTTCTCTTTCTTCTCTTTCTTCTCTTTCTTCTCTTTCTTCTCTTTCTTCTCTTTCTTCTCTTTCTTCTCTTTCTTCTGTTCTTTCCTTCAACACCACCTTACAAAAGAACTTAAGGTAATCAATGGTGATTGGACCCACGTAACTTGGATCATACACTGCTTCGCCATTGCTGTTGAACAAAATGGATGAGCGACGACGTCGGCGTTGGTGGAACGGAGAATTTGTTATTTGAAGTCGTGAGCGGCGGCGTGGCGATTTGCGAGGCGAAAGCGATCTCTGTGGCGTCTGCAGTGCCAACCTCGCCGTAACCTGCGGCAACTCTGGTGGCGGAAGATGTACATCCATTACTGTTTATAAAAAATGTTGTTGATGTTTATGAAATGTTTTGATAAAATGTTTTGATATTCTTGCGACATGAGCGATACTCTTCTTACAGCCATTATTTCAGGCACCAGTGCTGCGGCGTTTGCTGCCACTGTCACGTATCCGTTTGACTTTATCAAAACTCAACAACAACTCAATAATCCATCGGCGATGTTACGGTGGAATGTGCCAGGAAACTATCCCAGTTCGCTCGCTCAACTTTACAAAGGAGGAAGTGCGTTGGTGCTTGGTTCGGTGCTCAAGAACTCGACCCGTTTGGTGGCATATAATTGGCTGAGCAAGTTCATGGCTATTGATAAAGAAGGACTGAAGACAAGTGCACCTCGAATCGTGATTGCTGGGATGATCTCGGGGTTTATTGAGACGTTATGGTTGATTCCTTTTGAAAATATAAAGATTACGATGATCCAGAACCAATCGTGGGTGAATGAAACAGCACGTGCACCACCAAGAAGTGCATCAACTGCTGCTGCTGCTGCTGCTGCTCGTGGTGCTTCTACTCACCACCACTTCAAAAACATCTTTGGCAAACAGTACGTTTCTCCCCACATGTACTACTCATCTGAAATCATTGGCCAGTACTTTAACCGGCCACCATCTCGGTTCCATGCACCGGTGCCGCTCGATAAACTCAAAGCAGCGTACAACAAATCTCCGTCTCTTACGCTTCTCGGCACCATCAAGGAGATTTACCTGCTCCGAGGACTCCAGGGCTTTGCGGCAGGAACATGTATCACGATGGTGCGACAAGTGGCCATTTCATCGGTGTGGCTCTGGACATACAACGCTACACGGCAGCTCATGGATCCTCACAACAACGAACAAAGCTGGTTTGGGCACAAGCACACGCTTGTACAACTGCTCGGACTCCATTTGCTCCTGACCACCGCCGTCATCGCCGCAACACAACCAATCGATGTCGTCAAGACCCATCTCCAGTCCAAGAACGGTAAGGTTATCTATAAGGACTCGCTCACCACGGCGTACCGCTTGGTGTTGGACCAGGGATTCCGGGTGTTGTTCAAGGGCGCAATGCCGCGTGGTATTAAGGTCTTGGTCAACGGTGGCTTGACCGCAGGCATGTACACCTACATCGAGAACATTGTCGAGATCACAGGCACCCAGACCGTGTTTACAAATGAATGATTACATGTGTATATTTTCCCCTATCCGCCCTCCATTAGCAAACCAGCATCTGGTAGTCATTTGTATGAGTTGTGCCATTATCAGTGTGTGTAAAAAGTACTATAATGATTGATAAAAATTAAAGAACATGAGCATCTCGCATCATTTCAAGCTTCCATAAGCATTGGGTTTTGGGTGTTGCTCGGCCTTTGCTGATGTACCATCGATGTTTTCCCTATATGTCGATCTCGATCTCCGTATTCCAATTACATTCCTGGACCTTAAGATTTATCAATCGGTACAATTTCAGATAAAAGTCCCTTGTCTTGCGAAGAAGTTTTGGATCAACCGAAGGAACATACCTGATATCATCCTTGTTATGGTAATACCTTGGCTCTGTCTTGCGAACGAAATCATCAAACGTCGAGATCTTGGCCAGCAAGGCACTCCGTTCAGCCAACGCATATTCCATCGTGTGCGTGGAAAACACCAAACCATTGGTGCAATTCTCATCCTCATCTTCTTCATCTTTAAGATTCTGTGGTTCATTCTCATTCATACTTGCGTACGTCACCATCGTCACGGCATTTACCTGTGAGATCTTACTAATGACCTTGATCCGTCGTTCGTTGATACGTTCGTAGTCTTCAATAAGCTTCCATGGCTTTTCACCAGGCTCTTCATCCTCAGGAACCCGGAGATTCCTTTGAATTCGTGTCAAAAGCGTCATTTCTTTATTACTCAACTCCTTTCGTAGCTGTAACGCTTCGGCTAACTTCATTTTGAAATGTGGGGTTATATAATTTTTTCGCTTAAGTGGTGGAATTTTTCACTCGTATTTATCTTCTTTTTATGACTCATTACGACTCATAAAAGAGTCACATTCTACTAACTCAACATCTTCTTGGTCTCGTCTCCAAGCTGTGCCAATACCGTGCCGTCCACTTTATGGATATTGTCCATCACCACGCGTCTGATGGCCGCAAAATCGTTATTCTTGACCGAACTCAACGGATCACGAGGAAGGGCCTGGATCGATGTAAGCCGCGAGAACTGCGACCCAAACGATACTTCCTCGGCCGCAGGCGTGGATGCAACCTCGGTGACTCCCGCCCCGCCGAAATTCGTGCTGGCAGTCGACGCCGTTTTTTGAATCCCTTCGTATGTGCTCAAGTTATGCGCAAGCTGCTCGATCGTAGGCACCACGAGTGCGGCTTGCGTCGTGCTGAACGAGGTAGACACAAGAAAGAGCGAAAGTCCCACGTTGTCGATCTTCTTGTGCAAGAGATTGGCCACCAGCGCCGTCGTGGGTAACACAAACGACGTGTAGATCTGCGCAAATACTTGCTGCTGCACCGATTCAATGAGCGACACCACGAAATCAGCTCCAACAGCACCGTTGCCGTACGCTCCTGAAATCACCATCGTCGACAAAAAGAGCACCATCCGCTTAACGTATTTGTCGGTCCGTGACGACTTCAATCGTGTAAGAAGAAGCACCGCAATCGGGTTCAAAAATTGCTCAAGCGTGTTCATGGGTACATGGAGCAATATGGCTTCCAAGAGATCAAACCCGTACGTGTCACTGGCCTTGGACGCCACAAGTTTCTGGAAAACTCCAAGCAACGGCGTCATCGCGTCAGAAAACGCTGATGCATCGTGTTCAATGATCGCCACAAGCAATCGTGTCACACCAGGCACATTGCCTCTAAACTCCCACACTGCAGGCGAAAGCAACGGCCTGACAAGATCACGGTACGTCTGTGGAAGTCCTGCTGTGTTGGGAAGCTGCTCGAGCAAGAACGCAAGCACCTGGAACGTATACGGAACAAACTCCTGGACATCGGCGCCCAACACCGCCAAAAGTTCAGGCACCACGAGCGCGATATCACTCGATGGATCGGGGGCCAACGAAAGAAGACGGCCAAGGGTTTCGAACGTATAATGTGAAAACTTGGGGTTGGAAGGGTTGGTTGACGTGATCTTGAGAATGTTGAGAAGTTGACCAATGATTTCGAGACGGTTCGACACACCACCAACAGTAATGACGCGATACACCGTTCTCATAAGGAAATCGTTTTCAGCAAGTTTTTCTGGCGAGTCTCCCAACAGTACAAGCCCAAAAAGCGCCTGCAAGAGCTGGGGCGAGAGTGGAGCAATGTCCGATTCGGTGAAAACAGGCGAACGGTCACGGAACAGCGTCATTTCGAGTATTCTATCAATGGTAAATGCAGCATATGTGGCCACGGCTTGGTGGACGTCGCGAGAAAGTCTTTGGGCAAGAAGCGGAAGTGCCGTGGCGAGATTATCTTTGCCCAACTGGTTGCGGAAACTGAGGACGTACTTGATGGCTGCCGCATGGAGCATTGGTGGTCCTTGGCCCGTCAAGTCCTGGGCAATATTGACGTTGAAGAAGCGAACCACGTCCACAAGAACATTTGTGGACGTGACACCGACGTTGGTGACGGAACCGGTGGCTGCAAGGGCCAGGAACAAGTATATCGCAGTGTCTTTGCTCTTCCAGTCGCCTCTAGCCAAAAATGAGTCAATGTACGAAATAACGGCCGTGGCAAGTGGTTCTGGTGTAAGTTCTTTCAACTCACGCAAGAATTCCGTGGCGCTCTTGCGTCTTGAGTCGAATTCGGAGCCATCAACGTCCATTCTGACGTAGTTGACGGGTTCATCGTCAAACAATTCCTCGTCACTGTCACGGAACTGGACGTTAGGCAACACGACCTTGGTAAGAAGTCCGTCGATGTCGCTGGTGAAGATCGACTGGTACAGAGGGACCTTGGCTACAGCGGTGAGGAACTGGAGGGCGTTGACCACAAGCAAGTCATAGCGACGCAGCAACGTGGCGTAGTTGTTTATCACCGATAACACGGCCGTGATGAATGTAGGAACCAATGGATCAAATACATCGGCGTATCTTATGACGTAGAGAGACACCAACTCGATGGATGCAGCCTTGATTTTGGTCAAGATATCAACGTCGTCGTCGTCGTCATTATTATTACCAGATTCGCCGTAGACCAAGTAGCGGTGTACAAGTTTCATCAAGCGTTCCATGTTATCTTCAAAGAATTCCGGAAGGTCCTGGCAGTTGAAGTCGTAGTAGAGCTGGACCAAGAGGAGCATATTTTCAAAGTGGATTTCTTGAGGCTGTTGTTGTTGAATCACGGTGTCGAGGGTTTCATATAATGCCGCAAACGGTTCAACAAAGCGTTGCAATACCATTTTGATCTCGGTAAACAATGGATCGGAGCGAAACAACGGGCGCCATTTCTTAAAGATCTGGTGGGCTACCACAAGCACAGCTTTATTGGTGGCAAAGTCTGTGGGCAGCAACCGGTTTGCGATTTCGTCCGGTAACGTGGGCCATGCTGACGGAAAGTCCAGCTCGGCCATCAACACAATGGCTTCACCGAGCTGGGCCTGGATGGGACCTGAGACGGACGTCATTACTGGAAAAATCTCGCGTCGTGCTTGTTTGATATCATCCCCCGGTAGCAACCGAACCCCGTCCTCGTTCAACCAGCGACGTTTGACCAAGTTCTTGAAGAACAACGCGCCGGCAAGGCGTGTGGCGGGTTCCAAGTGGTCCAGCGCCACCACACGCAAGAGCGCGGGCGCAAAGCCTGCTGCTGTTTCTGTCTGTCGAAGCTCGACCTCTGCCTGCTTTGCATGGACAGGCAGAAGCGACTGCTGGAGATACGTGGCGATTAATTCGAGGCTGCTCATGGTGAAGTGGTAGGTAAAAAAAAACAAGTGATGTTTGGCCGCGCGCAGAGCGATTCGAAATTGACGGACCAGAAATGAAGAATAGGATGATGAGAGATCTGATTGGATGAGAATAACATCAATTGATGATCGATTGATGATGAGGGTGTGAATCAGAGAGAGAATGAGAGCGCAGCAGCAGAACCAGCAGCAGAACCAGCAGCAGAACCAGCAGCAGCAGAACCATCAGCTAACGCTGATGATATCACTGTTGCTGTTGCTGGTACTGTTGCTTTTACTATCACTGTTGCTGTTGTTGTTTCTTTACTGTTGTTTCTTTACTGTTGTTTCTTTACTGTTGTGTTTCTTGTTGTTTCTTGTTCTTCTTCTTCTTCTTTTCCGGGTAACGTCGTGTACCAGACAACAAATTTTCCAACGTCAAAAGTGAACCTCACACTCCCAAACAAACACCTCAACTAACACCCATCAACTACATCCCTCAATTATACACAAAAAGTTACCATGAGCGACTGGAAAGCACAACTTAATATTCCCGAAAAAGACTTACGACCACAGACCGACGATGTGCTCAAGACAAAAGGCAAGACGTTTGAGGATTTCAACTTGAAGCGCGAGTTGTTGATGGGCATTTTCGAGGCCGGATTCGAGAAACCGTCGCCCATCCAAGAAGAATCGATTCCAATGGCACTCACAGGCAGAGATATATTGGCCAGAGCCAAGAACGGCACAGGAAAAACCGCGTCCTTTGTGATTCCTACGTTACAACAAATCAAACCCAAAGTCAACAAGATCCAGGCATTGATTTTGGTGCCCACTAGAGAACTTGCCCTCCAGACATCACAGGTCGTTCGTACCTTGGGCAAACACTTGGGCATTCAGTGTATGGTTACCACGGGTGGTACTTCATTAAAAGACGACATTATGAGATTGAATGACCCCGTCCACGTATTGGTGGGCACCCCGGGCCGAGTGTTGGACTTGGCCGCCAGAAAAGTGGCAGACTTGAGCGAATGTCCGTTGTTTGTCATGGACGAGGCCGACAAGATGTTGTCAAGAGAGTTCCGTGCCATCATCGAACAGATCTTGGCCTTTTTCCCCACTTCAAGACAAAGCTTGTTGTTCTCAGCCACGTTTCCACTCACCGTCAAATCGTTCATGGACAAACACTTGACAAAGCCATACGAAATCAACTTGATGGACGAATTGACTTTACGGGGGATCACGCAGTACTATGCGTTTGTCGAGGAGAAACAGAAACTACACTGCTTGAACACCCTTTTCTCCAAGCTCCAGATCAACCAACTGATCATTTTCTGTAACTCGACCAACAGAGTCGAGTTGTTGGCGAAAAAAATCACCGAACTCGGATCTTCCTGCTACTACTCCCACGCCAAGATGCCCCAGCAGGCCAGAAACAAGGTCTTTCACGAATTCAGACAAGGTAAGGTCCGTAACTTGGTCTGTTCGGACTTGTTGACGAGAGGGATCGATATCCAGGCCGTCAACGTGGTCATCAACTTCGATTTCCCCAAACTGGCCGAAACGTACTTGCACAGAATCGGCCGTTCGGGCAGATTCGGCCACTTGGGGTTGGCCATCAACTTGATGAGCTGGAACGATCGTCTTGCATTATACGACATCGAAAAGGATTTGGGTACCGAAATCAAACCCATTCCTGCCACCATCGACAAGGCGTTGTATGTGGCTGAAAACACCGACGCTGTTCCTCGTCCTTTTAAGATCGATGAGTTGCCAAAGGGAAACGAAACCGTTTCAAAAAGAGCTGGCTACGAATATAAAGGCCAGCCACCACAGCAACAACAGCAGCAGCAACAACAACAACAACAACAACCAATCCATCCGCAACCTCCACACGGTATTCCTCAAATCCCTGGCCAACCACAAGGCTACTACCAGTACCCTCCTCAATTCAACGGATATCCTCCTCAATTCAACGGGTACCAGCAACCACCTCAGCCACCTCAGCCACCTCAGTAGATGCTTGAAGGGTATTATCTGATGCGGTACGAATGTTACTGTCTCCTTTTTTTTTGTTTTATATAATAACGCAGCGATATTTCCTGCTATTCGATCCGTGGGACTTGTGACTGCGTTCATCCCATGGTCTTTTTATAGGATAAGTGTTTAGATCTAACGACGTTAGCCCAGAGATAATGCGACATTTTTGTAAACGAGCGGAATTCCTGGTAGGATCATTCCTGATTTGTGTCCTGTTTTTTTGTTCCCGTTTGGGTTCCGCTTTTATTTTCACGACATCCATCGATAAGCGCATTATTAAAATGTCGCATTTTCATACTTTTCTGACTCGGACCTGAAAATTTTGTTTATCAACCACAACTGCTTCTACAGTAGTACCATATTCAACCATGTGTGGGATCTTAGCTGTTGTGTTGGCTGATCAGAAGAAGAACGTTGCCCATGAGCTTTTTGAAGGTGCGATGTTTCTCCAGCACCGTGGCCAGGACGCTGCCGGGATTGTAACGTGCGGCACCAAGGGCCGTTTCTACCAGTGCAAAGGGAACGGGATGGCACGCGATGTGTTCACGCAGCTGCGTATGGACAACTTGGTGGGTAACATGGGCTTGACGCACTTGCGGTACCCGACTGCTGGGTCGTCTGCCGGAAGCGAGGCCCAGCCGTTTTATGTCAATTCTCCCTATGGGATCACGTTGAGTCATAACGGAAACCTTGTCAACTCTGTTGACTTGCGCAAGTACCTTGACGAAGTTGTGCATCGTCATATCAACACGGGTTCGGACTCGGAGTTGTTGATCAACGTATTTGCTGCAGAATTGGATAAGTTCAACAAGCTGCGGGTGAACAACCAGGATTTATTTGCAGCGTTGGCTGCGACAATGACCACGATTCGGGGAGCGTACGCGTGTGTGGCGATGCTTGCTGGCTACGGGGTGATAGGGTTCCGTGATCCCAACGGGATCCGTCCGCTTCTTTTTGGTGAAAGAGTGAATGCCGATAAATCCGTCGACTATATGTTAGCTTCTGAATCGGTGGTGCTCACGGCACACGGGTTTAGTTTCCGTGATGTCAAGCCTGGTGAAGCCGTGATCATTCCCAAGGATCTGTCAGGAGTGCACAAGCCCGAGTTCCGGCAGGTGGTTGAGCCTGCGGTGTTTGCTCCGGATATCTTTGAGTACGTGTACTTTGCGCGGCCGGACTCGGTGCTTGACGGAGTTCTGGTGTACCACAGTCGGATCGAGATGGGCAACAAGCTTGCGGAGAAGATCCGGAAGCAGTTGGGCGATGCGGCGATCGACTGTGTGATTCCGGTTCCCGATACGGCGCGGACATCGGCGATTCAGTGTGCCGTTCTGCTTGGGGTGCCGTACCGCGAAGGGTTTGTCAAAAACCGGTACATTGGACGTACGTTCATTATGCCTGACCAGCAGGAGAGACGGTCGCTGGTGCGGCGCAAGTTGAATGCGATGCGGTCGGAGTTTAAGGATCGGCTGGTGCTTCTTGTGGACGACTCGATTGTGCGTGGAACGACGTCGATGGAGATTGTGGCGATGGCACGTGAAGCCGGTGCTCTGAAGGTGTACTTTGCGCTGTGTGCGCCGCCGATCCGTCACAATCATATCTACGGGATTGATTTGGCCGACACCAAGGCGTTGGTGGGGTATGAGCGCGATGAGGCGGAGATAGCGGCGGTTATCGGGGCAAATCAGGTGATTTACCAGGATTTGGGGGACTTGGTCGAGTGTTGTACGCGTCCTGGTCTCACGGGGTTCGAGGTCGGAGTTTTTACTGGAAATTACGTCACCGGCGCGGAAGACGCGTACATTGAGGAATTGGAGCGGATTCGGGCGCAGAACCAGCGGCTCAAGGACCGTGGCCGTGGTTTCAGTGTGGACGCGTGTATTGATGCAAGCGATATGATCGATGTCAAGGCTGAAGTTGATATTAGTATTTACAACACGGGCGATTATGCATAAATAAATTAATGTAAATGTTAATGTAAATGTCTGAGATTGTTCCACGTTTCGTTTTCGCACGCCTTTATTTTTATGAAAAATTCTCATGGGCATAATTCTGTTATATCTCGCTGGCCAACTTGTTTACTTCCTAAGAAAGATGGACAAATCACAGCACGGACTGGTGGCCAACCTGGCGCCTATTTCCATTCTTTCGTACTGCGCGTCGTCGATTCTTATGACTGTCACTAACAAGTACGTTGTTTCTGGACTTTCATTTAATCTCAATGCTCTTTTGTTGGCGGTCCAGTCGATTGTTTGTGTGGCCACCATTGCCACGTTGAAGTCGCTTGGTGTCATCAACTATCGTCCGTTCAACAGTGATGAAGCTAAGAAATGGTCTCCCATCGTCTTTATGCTTGTGGCCATGATCTACACGTCGTCCAAGGCATTGCAATACTTGTCCATTCCCGTGTACACCATCTTTAAAAACTTGACGATTATTCTTATTGCTTACGGTGAAGTCATTTGGTTTGGCGGCAGTGTCACCACCATGGCACTTGGTTCCTTTTTGTTGATGGTCTTGTCGTCCATCATTGCTTGTTACGGTGATAAATCTGCTGCAGTCACTCAAACTGACTTTATCTCGTTTTACTTGGGCTACTTCTGGATGGGTGTCAACTGTTTTGCTTCGGCGGCCTTTGTGTTGACCATGAGAAAACGTATCAAGTTGACTAACTTTAAGGACTTTGACACCATGTACTACAACAACTTGTTATCGATTCCTATTTTGTTGGTATGGACATTTGCGTTTGAAGACTGGAGTTCCGAAAACGTGGCTCTCAACTTCCCTCCAGAAAGCAGAAACGCCGTGATTATGGCCATGGTGTTGTCGGGAGCGCTGTCGGTTCTGATTTCGTACTGCTCAGCATGGTGTGTACGTGTCACTTCATCAACAACTTATTCGATGGTCGGTGCATTGAATAAGTTACCTATTGCGTTGAGTGGATTGGTTTTCTTTGATGCTGCAGTGAATTTCTGGTCGGTTTCGTCCATTTTTATTGGGTTTGTTTCGGGTTTGGTGTATGCGGTAGCGAAACAGAAACAGCTGAAGGAACAAGCGTTGCCTAAATAATCCACGAGCACACGAGCACATGAGCGAAGCGAGTGAACGAGTGGATTATTTATTATCCACGAGCGAAGCAAGTGAATAAGTGCATAATTACTGTAACGGTTATTAACCAATTATATACGTCGTGTAGTTCTATCACTATGTTCTATTTTATCATGTTATCCACAAGAATGGATACAATCACGATCGCCAGTGATCCATAACTGTACACTTGTATTGAGCTCATCGCATCGCATCGCATTTTTCAGCAAATGAATTAATAGTTAATGAATGTAAATGTTGTAGATGTTGTAGATGTTGTGTTATCACGCATTATCACACTCGCTTGCTTCGCTCGTCAGTGTGATGAAGCTGGCCATTCTTTCCTCCACGCCTGCCTCCACCATCCTCTCCCTCATCAACCCCATCACTTCTCCCTCTTCAATCTCCATCAACAACTTCTTCTCTCTCAATTCCACCATCAGCATCTCAAACGGAAACACACAACTTTCATTCGGACACGCCACCATCGCCACTTGTGGCTGGACAAGAAACCTCTTCAACTCGGTCTCACACAACGGACAAAACATGTCTGAAAAAAAAAAATCATCATCATCATGAAGTTATCTCCACAAACAGTTGGAACACTTCAACGGGACGCCACGGCGATTCGTAACATCTGCATTCTTGCACATGTTGATCACGGCAAGACATCGCTTCTGGACTCGTTGCTTGCCACCAACGGCGTGGTGTCGCTGCGCATGGCCGGCAAGGTGCGCTACCTCGATCTGAGACCAGACGAACAACAGCGAGGAATTACCATGGAAGCAAGTGCCATCTCGCTCTACTTCAGGAAACAGAGACGTAACAAGGCCACCAACGAGGTGCTGCTGCGTGAATTCTTGGTCAACTTGATCGATTCGCCGGGCCATATCGATTTTTCACTGGAAGTATCCACCAGTTCGAGATTATGTGATGGAGCAGTGGTGTTGGTGGACGTGGTGGAGGGCGTTTGTTCACAGACAGTGAATGTGTTGAGACAATGTGCTGACGATGGACTCACACCGGTTCTTGTGTTGAATAAGATTGATAGATTGGTCATGGAATGGCAGTTGACGGAAGAGGAAGCGTACAGGCATTTGATGAGGGTGATTGAACAGGTGAATGCAGTAGTAGCAACTGCAGCGAGCGCAGCCGCGAGCGCTGCTGATGATACAACTACTGACACAACTACTAGTACTACAGATGCTTATTTCTCCCCCCTCTCCAACAACGTCCTTTTCTCACTGGCCATCGATGGTTGGGCATTTTCCATCAACACATTTGCTCATCTTTACCTGCCCAAACTCAACATTCCCGTCTCTTCCCTCGCCTCCACGCTCTGGGGTGACTATCATCTCGATCCTAAAACTAAAACCATTCTTCCCATCACCAATAAACCCAAAAAACCATTGTTTGTTTCGCTTGTTCTTCTGCCAATATGGGCAGTTTATGATGCGTGTATTCTCAACCATAACGAATCCAAACTTGAACAGATTGTGGCACGTACCGGTGCTCGTCTCACGCCTCGTGATCTTAATTCAAAGGATCATCGTCAGGTCCTTAATCTCGTGATGTCTCAGTGGCTTCCGTTGAGCCACGCCGTGTTGGGTGCGGTTGTTGATTATGTTCCAAGTCCAGCAGCTGCTCAAACTAAACGTGTACGTAAACTCTTGGACGAAACGATGAATGGAATCAAGGTGGATCCAGCACTCGAACACGCATTGTTAGCTTGTGCTGCTGATCCGTCGCATACGCTTGCGTACGTTTCGAAATTGATGTCGGTTCCAGACGATGATCTACCAAAGACGGTGGAAACTGTTGGTGACGATGATATTGTGGAAAGACAACGCCGTGCACGCGAAGCAGCACGAGTGGCACTGGAAGCTGCGGCTGCGGCTGCTGCTGAAGCAGCGTCGTCAGATGAATTCACCATCAAAACCAATAAAGATCCATTTCAATGGGAATTTGAAGACGATTTCGATGAACCTGAACCTGAACCGGAACAGCCCATCAACGAAACACTCGTGGCCTTTACGCGAGTCTACTCGGGTCTGCTTTCGATTGGACAGCGTGTGACTGTGGTTGGACCTCGTTATGATCCTCGTTTATCTCATGAACATCCTGTCAATGCTGCCCAAATCACTGACGAAGTCGAAATCACCGATTTGTTCTTACTCATGGGCCGTGAACTCGTGCGTATGGCCACTGTACCTGCGGGAAACATCGTGGGAGTCGTTGGACTCGGTGGAGTCGTGATGAAGAACGCTACGTTGTGTATCAAGAGCGAACATCCGTACGTTAACTTGGCACTGTCTTCGGCCTTGATCCATAACAAACCAATCATGAAGATCGCTGTCGAACCCACAGATCCATGGCGACTCCAGCAGCTCGAACGTGGATTGGAGACGTTGGCACGCGCCGATCCGGTGTTGGAATGGTACGTTGACGACGATACGGGTGAACATATCATGTGTGTAGCGGGCGAGCTTCATTTGGAACGGTGTTTGAAGGACTTGGAGGACCGGTTTGCGCGTGGCTGTGATGTCACCGTCAAGGCTCCGGTGATTCCGTTCCGTGAAGGGTTGGTTGAAGATAAACTGGTGGCGATGGAACCAGTACCAACTTTTGGAGTAGATTTGGAGCTCGATGTACGGCCATTGACCGCAGAAACAGTCAAGTTCTTGGTGGAGCACGAACAGGAGATCCAGCAGCTTATACGGGGCGGTGGTGATCGTTTGGCTTTTAGAGCGCAGTTGGTGGATGTTCTTGGTGAAGATATGGTGCTGCGACTCGTAT
This sequence comes from Teunomyces stri, assembly GCA_030563165.1. NCBI lineage: Eukaryota > Fungi > Ascomycota > Pichiomycetes > Serinales > Debaryomycetaceae > Teunomyces > Teunomyces stri. The sequence goes on from JAKUBI010000020.1 coordinate 183,325, forward strand.
GTTTTGGTCCCAAACGGATGGGACCCAACATTGTTGTAGAAGCAGCAGCAAATGGCGGTCAGTTTGGACGGTTGTTTGGTGATGGTGGTGATGAACGGTTCGTGTATGAACGTACGGTGATGAATGGATTACAGCTTGCACTTGCTGAAGGACCATTAGCAGCTGAACCTGTTCATGGCGTAGTGATCGAGCTTTGTCGCAGTTCTGTATCTGAAGACGATCACAATCTCGGTGGCCGAGTCATTACGTATACGCGAGACATGGTGCATCGGCGTATGCTTGCCAAAACGCCCCGGTTGATGCTTGCGATGTATACGTGTGAGATCCAAGCCCTGGCCGAAGTGTTGGGCAAGGTATATGCTGTGATCCAGCAGCGTGGAGGTGCCGTTACGGCGGAGGAGATGAAGGAAGGCACGCCGTTCTTTACGGTGACGGCTCGAGTTCCCGTCGTGGAAGCGTTTGGGTTCCTGGAAGATATCCGTAAAAAGACATCAGGAGCAGCAAGTCCTCAGTTGGTGTTTGATGGGTATGATGTGTTGGATATCGATCCGTTCTGGGTACCACAGACTGATGAAGAGTTGGAGGAGTTGGGAAAGTTTGCTGAGAGAGAAAATGTTGCAAGGAGATATATGAATGGGATAAGGAGAAGAAAGGGATTGTTTGTGGATGAGAAGGTGGTAAAGAATGCTGAGAAGCAGAGGACTATGAGGAGAGATTAACCATTCCGAGCGAAGCCATACTATTCTTCAACTATTCTGAGCCACTATTCTGAGCGCAGCGAGGATAGATAGTTGCGGGTGTCACTAAATTGTTCTGAGCGTAGTGAGGAATGGTGATGATTCTACACCATTCCACACAATTCCAACTACGCTCAGAATAGTGCTATAAGTAGTGTTGATTATAATCATCATTAATAGTTCTCAAATGCATAGAATAAATAGCTGCGAAAAATGTAGAAAGGAAGAAGAGAAGAAGATGAAAAGTGGAAAATGAAGTAGGAATGAACAGAGAAGAAGTAAAAGTTCAGTATATGTGTCTTATTTGACTATAAACATGTAACAAGAAGCGACATTAAGTTTTTTGTGATTTTGTAGATTTTTGTTGGAGTCGCGCAGCATTTTTGACATAGAAACAGAACGCGAAATGAGTAAATTTCAAGAAAAATTCGATAAATGCAAAATTATGCAAATGTTCTAAAAGAATAGAAGAAGAGAAGAAGAAAGAACAGAAACAGAAAGAAGAACAAGAACAAGAACAAGAACAAAAACAAGAACAAACGAAACAGAAACATCAACAATCTCAACAATCCCAACAATCTCAATATAAACATCATCATCACATGGCGGTTGATCCGAAAAAGCTTTTTGAGCTTGTATCCAAAAACTATGAGCTGTGGTCTCAAGCTATGAGTAAACAGTTTCGAGATGAAGATGGAGGATACTCGCCTTTTCCTGCCGATACCAACGAAACCCAGCCAATTTTTAACTACAGTTTACTTGAAGCGTTGGAGAAAGCGAGCAGCGACTTTAGCGATAATGCAGAAGGTGTACGTATCATCAAGAACGACAATGACAATAACAATAACGAAGATGAACCACCAGAAAAACCACTTCTTCTTAAAGAAAGCGAGATTGACTATATCCGCCACAAGATCTCACTGATGTTTAGCCAGCGACGTGAAGGATTCTCGCTCTACGATACTCACGACGAAGAAGGGTTACATGACGGTAATACCGATGTGGTGGATTCCCAGAACGACTACGATATCGAAGAGGTTTATGATGATGATAATTATCACCATCATATAGAAGTAGAACTCAATACAGCACCGGAATGTGATGAACACGGGTTTGGTGGATGCGAGTGTCCGCTCTACGACGACGATGATGCACGCATGCGTGATCGATACGATGAAGAAGGTCCTTCCTGTGAGTTTACGTTTGAGTATGATCATACAGGAAAGTTGGTACCAATCTATAGTAATGTTGAGGAGAAGTTACGACTCATGAGTTTACAGGATCGTGGAGAAAAGAAGAAGAAACGAAAGGGAAAGAAGAAGAAGAAGAGCAGCGATCATGCTCATAGTGCTACTCATAGTGCTACTCATAGTGCTACACAATGTACGCACTGTTGTCTCTTTTGTGAATATGAACAAATCTACGGCACGAAACCACGCCAGTTGATGAAATGGTATGAAAACACCGTAAGGCGAGACGACCAACGGCGACTCGAGCTCCGGACAAAGTTGGACAGTGCCAAAAAGAAAAGAACACTGCCCATTGCTGAATAAAAACTTGCATGGTTCTAGACACGTGATGTACGATTACGATATAA
>JAKUBI010000021.1:0-173433 GCA_030563165.1 Teunomyces stri
CTGGCCCTCAACCAACTCAACCAACCGATAACAACAACGACAACATCGACAACAACGGCAACAACAACAACAACAACAACAACAACAACAACAACAACAACAACAACGACAACAACAACAACAACAACAACAACGACAACAACGACAACAACAACAACAACAACAACAACAACGACAACAACAACAACAACAACAACAACAACAACCACAACAACAACAACAACGACAACAACAACGACAACAACAACAACGACAACAACGACAACAACAACAACGACAACAACGACAACGACAACAACGACAACGACAACGACAACAACAACAACAACGACGACAACAACGACAACGACAACAACAACAACAACAACAACAACAACAACAACAACAACAAACCAAATGATACCAAGACACTGTCTTCTGGCCCTAACCATCCAGATAATACCACCCCATTGGTTAAACCAACAAACCCAACTCAACAATCAGCTACCAAAACTTCTGTTCCTACTGTGTCAACGTATGGAAATAATGCTGTTTCAATCAAGTCATCATTCTTGATGATGTTATTTTCTGTTTTCTTAGCACTTGAATTTTAGACAAGTTTGCTTTTATTTGTTCGTACTTTTATTCTTCTAATATTGGATTATTTTCTTTTCGCTTGGCAACTTCTTTGCCGTTTAGCTTTTATAGTTTTAATATATCATTTCTACATTTCTGATGTCCAAGGAATACATGCAACTCAACTTAACTCATATGCAATGTTGACGGTTTTATAAGTGATAAATGCATATAATTAGCCATTAAACTATGATACTTCGAATAGTAGGTTACTCTAACGTACTGTAACTAAGTTATTCTGATAATTATAGCCGACGTTTTCATTGATACGTCTTTGTAAGTCATGGTAGTCCCTAGCCTTTACTATTATAATTATTATCGTTAAGTTACTCAATATTCAAACAACTCCCGATTAGCTGTCTAGGACTTGGGAAGATTGATAATAACTCGCCGTATTTCCCAATTTTACACATTGGTATCGGGTAAGTCATAATGGGAAGTTTGATAAGAATGTGAACATTTCTGTTGGCATGGGATTCGCCTTATGCACTTCAGTATCGTGTCATGCCTAGGTTTGCCCAACTTCATGTGTTTGGTTGTACGGGGCATGTGACCACCTTGTTGCAAAATCTGTTTACTAACTTCCATCCCCGGACTCCCTCTGGTTCATGATTGGTTATGCTTTTGATCAACATGGCATTTATGACCCTGTTCTTTGAAAGGTTGAAGTCAGGTTTTGTTGTTTTCAATGATACGATATTCTGTCATTGTCTCAACCTTTATCTGTTCCATCTGTTGCTAATATGAATGAAAGATATCCACCTTCTTGTGTTTGGTTACCTTCAAAAAGCTTGATTTCCAGACCTGTTACTTTACCACTTTATGAGGCGGAAGTTTCTGATACTAATGATAAGGTTGTGGCTTTCATGGCCTCTATTCCTACGTCTACAGACTCTCCAACTTCCCCTCGTCGTTCCCGCCGGTGTCTACGTGGTCTGGCTTGCCCCTGTGTCGAACTCTGAAACTCCTTCAAATTTACCATTGTCTCCTATATCTCGTCTTGTTTCTAGTCTTCCATCTCGGTTCCTGCTTTATCTTGTTAGTACTCCGAGTCTTGAGATCAATTGCCGGGAGACTCCATGTCGCGAAACTGGCACCGGGCCATTGTTGCATCCTTGTTTCTAATCTCTCCGGATAGGGGAGTTGTTTGTCCATTGGTAACTCAATGGATACATTTGATAAATCTGTAGATTCTGTTGACATTTTAGATATTTGTTAATTGTTGATTCCTTACTTGATTTACGGACATTTAGGACCTATTTATACTCGCATTCCCAGACTCAACGCCACCGGACCTGATTACTAATATTTGCCACCGCTGACTTATTTCGTCTTCTAGAACCTTCGAGTACCTTCTCCGACTTTCCTCTCTATCAAACGTATGACACACAAATCCTGCATATCACATACAGGACTGCTTTGGGTTACACCATGCAGATCTAAACTGCAACAGCCATTTCTTCCTAAGCCCACCACATCGGAAAATAATGTGTGTGCTACACCAATCTTAAGTTCTATGGGAGTAGATCTAAGTAATGGTGATGGAGAACTCGGAGCACTTGGGCTTGATAAACTAAGCATCCCATCATTGAAACTTGTGAATGGCGAGACTTTAGATTGAAGACAAGAGATTGTGGAAGAAACATCTTTGGAATCCAGTTTTAGAAGATATCCTGTTCACTATTCAATGAGTCAAATCTATACAATACTCGTATTAAATAAATATCTATATAACAATCGATAGGCTTTGGATCATCCTCAGAAGGAGTAATGGATGATATCAATGTATTAAGAAAAGCAGCACACTTTGAAAATGGGACCTGAGAATTGGCATAGTCACCAGATGGTTAGAATGCTATTAGATGCATATGGGCATTTCATAATAAAGGTAATGGCAGATATAAATGGAGACTTGGTGCATAAGGCTTTACGCAAAAAGATGAGATTGACTATCTTGAAAGTATTTAGTCTGGTAATCTCATGAATCTGTTAAGGTCTTGATTGCGATGTCTGCAATGAAAGGAAATTAAAGGAAAGGAAAATTCATCAAATGGACGCTGCAACTTTATTTCTTGATAGAACTGTTGAGAAGGAGCTATACATTAAGCAACCTGAAGGATCTGAGGATGAAAAGTATCCTGGTATTTTATGTAGATTGAAGAGTTTATTGTAAGGTTGAAACAAACTCCTCTTTTTTATAACAAGACGATCAGTGAGGTGTTTGTTCTGAATCGGTTCACCTGTGTGAGAGTGAGCACGGACTTTATGTCAGAGGAGACATCATCCTAGGACTCTATGTTGATGATGTATTAATTTCAGGAAAATTGGAGACATTAATCAAGCAGACAAAGGAACTCTTGGGTGGTAAATTCAAAATGAAACATTTAGGTTTAGCAAAGACGTTCCTTTGCATCAACATAGGTCGGTCAGATGATCGTGTTCATGTGAACATTCGTGACTACATTTTAAATATCCTCCTTGGGTTGGGATGGAAGCTACTTTGTAGAATATTAAAAACAGTTTTGATGTTGTCTGCTTCTTTTTACACATCTGACAGACAAAAAGAAATTCTAACAATATTGGAAACTAAATTCACAATAAAGTTTCCCATCTGTATGTAGCTGCCAAAAGCAACTCTGTGCTTCCTTAATGCATTTATTTATTCACAATTTTTTTTTCTCTTTAAAGTATCATTACCTGAAATTCCCCCGGTTTCATTTAAAAATAGAAATATACCGGCGCAAATCGGCATTTGGAACTCGTAAAAAAACATTAGATTTCATTATATTTTTTATGCGCTTTAAAAAAATAACAAAAGAAATAATCCAATTGGAATCGTACCATTATTTGAACACATGCCGGCATATAGCAATATATTTTTATTCGACGTTACATCCTGTAAATGTGGAATCTTTGTTTCTTATTATGTAAAAATATTGCCTTATTTTTTCTTGCTTCTCTAGACAGAGGTTCAACTTTTTTACAAAATGCTTGATTTTAAAAAAAGTCTACCAATTAATATTGAATGGTTCTTCAGAATATATTAAAGTGGTTTTCTTATTGAATTCTTTATTCCAAGTATTTTCCCAGAATTCGAGTAGAAAATCACCAGTCTGTTAACGAAGAATTATCTCTTGTTGATAGAGTCCGATAGAAGATCAGAGAATATTTAAGACTGACTTGATTTAGCATAGCTAAACTGTTATAGATAAAGTGGAGCGATGTTACGATAATAATATTAATTAATTTTCCACATTTACAGGGTTTACAGCTTGTTCTATGCGCCTTTTTGTTTTTCTGTTATGTTTGGCGACGAAGTCGTGATCATACAGGTATTTTTTTTCAATTAAATATCCAAATGTCGCACAGTCCAGAAATGTCTTCCCCTTTTCCTAGTGAAAGTTTACCATTGATACATAAAAAATAAGCAAGAATTTGTATGATAATTAATTCCGTATATTGTTTTCTCTGGAATAAAACAAAAATATACATCAGGTTGGGCTATTTCAGACAATTCAGTTAACAAGTTGGATTATGTATTTCAGCATTGTCTTTCAACCTTTTTTGAAGGGCTTAATATGATGTCTCTTAAATAAAAGGCATCGGGACTCTTCCACCTCTCGTATCTGCAAGTCACTACTGAATCTAGTCCAGGGGTTTTGCTTGAAAAACTGTTTTGGACATACTGTGAATTGTTTATGAAATCCGACAGCTTATTCCGTATATCAAATCAAATACAATAATGGATAGGTGAATACATGGTCAACATTAGTATGATATCATAACATAACTGTGTATCTGCTCTGATTCTTGATAAACCTCTGGCCTGATGATTCTACCTAAGACTTTTGGCTTTTATCAAACTGAGTATCGGGTGACCTTCCCAAAAATAATTATTCCATCTGTATTTATTCTTAGTTTATTATGAAATTGGATTTTTAATTGATATTCGTATATTTTTTGAAAAAATTTCACTTTATTCTTACTGGAAGTATTGGCAATTCCATTCAATTTCATTTCAATGATGGTTTCTGGTATATAAGTTATTAGCAAGCTTCCTTGAGTGCTATTCGACAGACTCAAAAATCATATTGCACCACTATTATTATATCAAATTTTTCCAAAAAAAAAAAAATGTGTCCATTTTCGGAATAGTTTTCAACAGTCGTTGAAATTAACAGAAATTGTAACCACGTTCACTTCTGATTTGGTAAGCTAAAAAAAGGATTATGTTATTTCCAAAACTTTTATTCGTAGCAGCTCTTGTAAGCGAAGTCACCTCACAGCATGTTACCGGGGTATTTACTGGAATCGCGTCGATAACTCCAATATTCGGAGGTCTGTCAGAAGATCCTTATGATCCATGGTTAATCACCTTGGATTGGAATCTTAGAGGCCACCTGCCTGGGGATACATTCTCGTTAACTTTACCATGCATTTGTGGTTCATACATTGGAGATCTCAACCTATATGTCGATGGCAATAGTTATGCAAAGTGTTCAGCAACATGGAGTGACAGTGACAATACCTCTACAAAGCTCATGTGTACAGTTGATAAAGGTGATAACTCTAAAATATATGCAACAGGTCAAGTCTCATTTACATTTCGATTCAATTCGGGTTTTGCAGGATGTGCTGCTGATTTACAATGTGCAAAGTTGTACCTGGTGGGCCAAAATACTATCACTTTTTACGAAGGCGCAAATCAAATCAGTACAACAGCAAACTTTAGAAATTCCTTCTGATTGTCTGATAACAATCTAACTGTGGGCCCTTTTAATGGTTTTGATACGGATGGTAGCACAGCATATTTGGGTTCACTGGTCCAGGCTGTCCTAATGGTATTAAAACAGGTTCATTGGGTATGACATTCGACAAAGATGGAATTGATTGCTCTTAAATTCATGCTTATTACCTTCATGAAGTCTGCACGTGGATTTTCACAAAATCATATACTTCTTTTCTTATCCAAGGTAAATGTACGGAAAGGAGCTACATTTTCAAGTATTCAAGTATTCCAGCAGGTTACCATCCGTACTTATATTTGTCATACAAACCCAAATTGAATGCAACTCAATATACCAATCGATTACAATTTTTTGGTAGTCTGGAATTAGAAAATCATTGTTCTATCAAAGATTGGACCCCTGGGAACGTCAAACGACCCACATCTAATGGGAATGCTGAAGTGAACTCAACTGTCATCTGGGCTGCTTCTGGTATTTCAATAACCACTTTCCCATACAATACAGCAACCGGCAACACTTCGATTCCTGATATATTGATCCCGATTCCAACAATCGCCACAACCTTGGACCGGATTTAAGACAACAACAACAATCGTTACGGTTAGTTCAGTTGAAACTGTAACGGTAATAGTGGAACTTCCAAACATTTCATCATTTATAGAGTACACCACCACCAACAGCGATGTTTTTGTGACCAACGTTTCCAAGGGTTAGTTGTATACTACTACTTCTATTTTCTCAGTTCAGAATTTAAGTTCTTTATTCATTTCAATTAGTTTTGTTTAGCAAGTTTGAGGGGGGGTTTCGTGTAGTGCTTCAATTACGGTACCATAGAACTCCTCCACTATCACCTGTTCTCAGTCGCACACAAGTTCAATTACTTGGAATAGTGGATCATCATAAGAAGGCACCTCGTCAGATTTTACTATGTCGCATGTCTCTTCAGCTAAATCATCCATGTATTCTATTGCTCCAGCTAGAGGCACGGCCGAGTCCAGCAAAGCTTGTAAAACTGCATCAGCTCTAAGTATTGACAATTATTCTGTTAACGGTTCCAGTAATGCAGTAACAAGTAACACGGGTGATCTGAAGCCAACATCGAGTTCCATAAAATCTGATACGTTACCACATTCATCAAATACTGCAACCATGAACTATGACTCATTGAGCTCCAAGAAAGGTAAGACAAGTACTGTGAGTATGAAAAGTGGTACTGTATCTATATTCAATTCGAGTTCTGTTTTGAATCAAGTGCAACACAGTACTGGATCAAAAAACACTACGAGTTCTGTTTCAAAACAGACATCTCACAGTACTGGAGCTAACTCTGAAGTTACAACTCTCAATTTACAATCTCTAAAGAATCGTTTAAAAAGTTGGGGGTTACAATGTTCATATTTAGAGTTCTAATATTGGAAGTTGGCTTCGTTTCAGTTTGATTCCTTTTTATCAATATCTTTGCGATTTTAATTTTGGTTATATGATTAAACTTCAAAATTGGTCACATAAACCTCTTTAGGATTGTTTTATTTATCTCTTGTTACTTTCTCCATGTTGTTAGGCAAATTTCTATACACAATTTGCCTTTTTTTATTTTGATGAATTGAAGAAGTTATTGACGAAATTGGTGGTTATTTCTGTGTAACTGAGATGTCGGTTAACGTTCCACAGGACTTAGCAGCTGGTTTTTCACATGGATTATTGCACCTAGAGATAAATAGGCTGAAGGCCAAAAATTGATTGCAAATAAAACAGCGAAATACGGGAATGTTGTATCTGGATTTGTGATGAGTAATTCAAACAGGAGAATCAATGAATGAATAACACTTGTGTTATGACCCTTATAAGAACAAGAGGTTTAAGAGTGTGATGAAATTCTTGGTAAAGAAATTGTTAAGGTTTGAGCTTGGCAATGAGATCGGCGTACCCCTCGTGAAAATGGGTACTGCTGTGAGGAGAACCACGTACTACCATGAGGAGATACATGACCATAGTGTAAGGTGGGGTTTTCTAAAGTATAGAATCTACAAAAGTTAACATAAAAGTAGTATTATTCTCAATATTTGAGAATTAACTAAAATACATATAATTATCGATCTAATATTATGTTGACCATTTTAATAAAGAAGCATTGTCACTATCGGGAATGCTTAGAATCTAAATTGTCTTAACGATTTGAATGTCTATTTGTACCCAAATCTACTATAATTGACTTTACCATATACTTAACCAATATCTGCCACCATTGAGTTATTTTGTTTTCTAGAATCTTCTAGAATCTCTAACTATCTCCTCTATCTGTCGTTTGACCTGCACGCGAGATTATGCAGGTCAATTGCAACACTGATCATGTTACATGGTAATGATCTGGTGACCTAAGCCAATTAACATAGGGCACGTGAGCATATGATGTAGTATGTAAAGTTGGAATTTGAATGTTCGATTGCAAAATCAGAATAGAAGCGAACTGCTGGAAATCAGAATTTAGAGGAGTAAGTTTGAAATGAGGAGAACATGGTTCGAAAGTGTAAAGAGATGGTGTGACCATTGCGGAGATTGAACGCGCGGAGAGGAACCATAGTACACGGAGAATATAAATTTGTCTAGGCTTCGCCCTGACTTGTAGAGAGATTAGGTCAATTACCACTTACCTCAGTTTAAATTTTAATTAGCTCTGAAATAGTTAAACACCTTTTGTGATTACAGAAGTACCCCTCAATACTTCAAACTAGTAATATTTTAACATTATCAGCTACTCAGGCTAAGCTGGATTACCACAGATTTTGGTTAGAGCACCACCTTCATCCCGAAGCATACAGTATGTCTTGACACGTGATATCACAAGTAATGAGAGGAAGGATTAGTAAATACACCAGTATTTTATATCATACAAAAACTAAAACTAAAACTAATTGGATCAACTTTTGAACAAAGGCATTTCACGGTTCTATTTATATTGCCGATCATAGCTTCCATCGTCTAGTTATTTTCCGGGTTAAATGACCGGGTTACGTACACGAAGAACCAGGATATTTCCTTTAGAGTCAAATTGCGCACGTGGAATCCTATGCATATCCAACAGACCCTCAAACCTGCCTTGGTGGTTAACAAGAAAGATTTCATTGTTATGCGTTGTTTGTAAGCGTCTTATGTCATTTATATTTTAAAGCACGCAAATGGGTTTAGTTGGAATAAATATACTCGGAGTACGGTACCTTTGAAAATTCTGGCTGAAAAACTTTGTCCATATCACAACGCTTGTGTAGTAAATCTCGCAATGCTTGAAACTTCTCATAGCCTAGTGACTTCGTGAATATATCAGCAATGATGTTGCTAGTATTTTAATTTGTAATAACCGATTTCTATGTGCTGGCGGATAGACTTCAAGTATGTATCGATTTGTTTCAGCGGATGGTTTGCTTTCATGTTTTGGCAGGCTAAAATTACAGCTTGGTTGTCTTCATTGATGGTGGTTTCTTTGACCTCCAATTTGAGCCTTTCCGTAGTTGATTTCTATTTTAGGTGTGCCAGCAACAGAAAGAAGTACCGCAATGGGCTCGCTATTTGCTGTACTTATTGCGACCATTGTTAGTCTTTATGTGGCCCATTTGATTGGATTACCTTGTAAATGCGTGATTGCAAAAGAAACCAGTTTTCTGATAATATCAGATGAGCAGGAACCGTCAGACAATAATTCTAAGAAGAATTCGCCTCTTTTGTGTGGTATGTGGTTTTTTTTGTATTCTAACTGGATATCAAGGAATATTGATAGGTACCTCAATGCATATAATGCTTCTTCGTAGTCCTTTTTGGTTGGAGCATGATTCATAGAGCTAAGTTTGTGAACGGCGTTACTAAGATCAAATCTTGTTGTGTTACTTGATCATAGAAGCGATTCGATAATTGATTGATATAGCTTAAGTGCTACGTTGTCTAGGAGCAGATTATCTTTGTTCTGTAGCGTATGTTAAGTTCCATCAACTTAATCTGGCTTTATGTTTTCCTTCTCCAAATTTTCCAGAATAGGTGTCGTTCTTCTCCATTTTTCTGAATCCTTGAGATTCAAGTAGTTTGGTTAAGAAGTTTTCTTGTGATAATTCATAACCTGTATCAGTTCAGTTCTTTTAAAATTATATCTAGGAATTCTTGAAAATCGCCAAAATACTTCAAAACAATTGAGTAGATAGCGATTCTTTGAATTATTCTAATAACGATACATCAGATCTGGTCATGAATAAGTCATCGACGTAAATTGCGATGATCAATTGACATCTATTATCGTATATCTTCAGAAACATACCATCAATGGTTCGTGAATCAAATTCTAACGCAGTAGGAAAGGCTTTGTGAATTCTCCAACTTTTACCTTTTGGGACCTTGTGCCCTCCTGGTAGGTAGGTATATATTGGTTTCTCATCTAAAGTCAGGTATTCTGAGGAAACGTTGAGATGATGGAACTTCAAATTAAATTCTGTTGCAATTACTGTTAATAATATGATTGTAGTCATGTCAACAACGTGTGAGGAAACCCTAGATGAAAATTCTCGAAAAGAATTTGAAAAAAACCTTTAACAACACAACATGATTTGTATTCGGTCCCTTTTCGGTTACCTTCCCTGTACGTGTGAGCCCATTGTGTTTTGATGATTTCCTCTCCTATTGGAATTGGCACTTCCTCAAATACGCTCACGCTTTAAATTTTGTAATTTCCTGCTTCATAACTTGCGCCAAAGTAGGTCTTTGTTGTCTATATCTTCAACAAGCGCGAATAATTATCTTAGGTGAAAGTTTTCCAACTGGGTAACAGGTCCGAGATAATTTAAGGAATCTACACTAAGGTGACTTTGTTTGTCATCCTCATTGGGTACCATAGTGAATTGTTCGTCTGTTACGGATCCAAATTGAATTCATCGTCGATTTCTTTTAGGGGATTTATCTGACAGGGTATTGGGATAGTTTGGATCATTCTGCCCCGTTAGTTCAATCAAATTTATATCTTTCGTTTGTGGTGGCATCGAGATGTTTGATTCTTAGTTCCGCTGATGGATCGGATCATCGGATGTAATAGACTGACTAAGCTAATGTTTAGAATTTTCTATTTCTTGTTGCGTACATGAATATATTCGCGGGGACTGTTTGCAGAGCGACTGAGTCCTCATGTATAACCTTTTTTTATTTGTATAGGGTCATTTCGCTCGGAGTGATGATAATTGCATCGGCGGAATCATCTCCCTAGGTGGTTAGCGGATCGCAGATCGGTTAGTCGGCTAGGGCAGTGACGGGGATGTCTGCTGAGACGTCTTCATTATACGAACCTATTATATCCAATTGTTGTTCAATTTCTTCATCTTCGTTAGGGATGTTAATGTCCTCGAGTGGGACATGCCAATGTATAAATGATGGGTTACTGACGTTGGAGCGGCAAAGTCGTCGTTTTCTTGATACGTATTCTCTTGATTTAGGTAGTTGGTTCTGATCTCTTCGTAAATTGGAAGACTAAAACTATTATCTTCTGGGTTTGGAAGGGGTGAAGTCCACTCTTTAACGTGTTGGTTGAGTCTGAAGCGACCTTTCTTCAATATATTGCAACTTTCTTGCACTGAATCTTTCCACGTTTGCTGTTGTGTAAGACTATTGATATCATGAGTTTTGAGGTGCGCGATCATTGGTTCTTAGTACGTATACAAACTTCTCATTAAGCATTTGGAACTTGTAGACTGATGCTAGTACCGTAGTATTAGTTTGGGACTTTCTGCAGAATAAAAATAAACACCAGATTACTAATTGAAGTATAACTAGAAACTTCCTGACTTGATTGACATTGATTGGACTAGCCAATATTCATATATTTCAAATTCCAAGAACTACATTGAGAAATTAATGACGAGTATAGTTTTGAAGTATGAAAAATTAGTTCCAACATCCACTAAAATTTATCTCAGGTATTACTTCCTTTACTTACATTTTTCTAAATAACACCTATTCTATATTGAAGATGTTACGTTGACACATATAGACGGGAAAAAACCGTCTCTCAAAGTGTTTTATAAAGGTTTAGCTAATCAAAACTTCAAAATAATCCTATAATACACTGCTGAAGTAAAAATTTATCTTAAAAGTAAAATGACTCGTTATCTATGTGATTGTCCTGATTACAATGTCCTGAATATATTTTTACTACAATAATTAACATATAGAGTGAATTTGGTTCCTCCTTTACAATCTACCAACAAATAAACCTTGTTCTTCTCTTAAAGAACCAACTCTATGTCCATACTTAGTGCATCAATGGTGAATACAAATACAAGTATTTCTATCTTCCTATATACATATTTTTTATAGAAACCAAAGTATAGTGTAATTGGTAGGCTGAATTTTACACTCAATTATGGTGTCAAGGAGAAGTATCCGATTCTGAATAAATAGAGAAAATTGTTTGGAATTCTAAATACTCTTTTGGTGTCCAATAAGGCTGTTAACCAATATTATACTGTATTGGATATTGGATATTGAAAATTGTACGCATATCCTATTACTATTGGGTTAAACTATTCCTGCCCAAAAAGGTAACAAAGATTACCTTGGCAATAATAAGAATAAAAGTATAGGATTGATTGACGATTAAATGTGATGTCTTTTTCACCTTTTAAGAAATTGAATAAGGTAATATGCGAATTCTAGTGCTTAATTTCAAGGTTAATATAATTGTGTAGGTTTTGCAACATTGAGCATTGTAAGAGCTATCAAGCGTAGCTTATATCCTTCAAGGTATAATAGCTGCTGGAAATATTCTTATCGCATGATGCTTATGCTTGGAAAGGAAAAGACTAGTCCCAACAATTTGAATCCTTTTGCCTTTCTTCTTTGACACCACCCTTCCAGTGGAAAGTAGTTCACCAGTTTTCATGTCTTACTAATGCCTTTGTATATCCCATTGTTCTTAATTCCTTGTTGAAATAAATTTCAGATTCTTTTGTCAACACAAATATCCCTGAGTCATTAGAATTATTGTTAAAAATAGGTACTACCAACAAAACTACCAAAAGTTCTGACAAAGCTAAAAAAGAAACACATAATTGTTACTCTTAAAAGAATATTAGCTTTTTGAACTTCATTGGCGATACCAAACCACTAGCGGCAGTATATCTAAACAATCAGCAAAAAATTACCATAGGAGAGGGTTCTAAGAACAATACAATGTATTCCTTTTATGGTATTAAAAGACAATTATTATTTGAAGCATAAAACATTTGAATACTTGGACAGTAATCAATGTAATTACAATTTTTCTCTGTTTTCTTAGGAACTCTTGAATCGGAATACAACAGTAATATGCCATCAAAGTGTTCTTGTATAAGTAGACTACCTTCTAGTCAGTTTCAATGCGTTTAGCGAAAGTAAAGTCTACACGCAATTTCAATTTGTGTTGCACGTTGCAAAATTAGTGAGTCATTTGATACAGAGGATAAAGCTTTCATGGCATTGTTTTTTCTCAATTTGGTAGCACAGCAAGGTCGGTTATCATTTGCTTTCTTTAGGTCTACAAACTATTGTTTCAAAGCATAAGAAACTTACTTTAATAGGGTTATGTAAATTCCTTCGTGTTACAACTACGTAGATCCTTTATCGCATCCAAATAGCAACTTCCAATTGGGGTACAAGTGCAAGATACAGCCGTAGCGAACAAACAATAGTTATTTTCCTGGTAACTTTTCCCGAGTCGTTATGGCACCATAATACCTTGCAATATATGTTGGCAGTATCAAGAAACGCTACATGTTAACTGCAAGAGCCGAGGTAAAAACTGTAAAATATAAATTATTGTGTGCACGGTAATAAGGTATAAAGTTATTGGATCTAATTAGCAAACAATTGCGCAAGAATTACCGTTAAGGAGATGCACAGCTAGCATGTAATCCGAAATATTCCGGCTCAAATAGCTTCACCGAGGTTGATTAATAGAGTGACGAACGTGCAAAAACCAGGAAAAAATACCAGCTTACAATGCTTATGGTCCTTGGCATTGTAATAGAAGAGAATTAATATATCCATAAATAGCATAGATAGATTGAAACGGTAATCTAAAGCGTCCTCTTGACTAAAAGCATGGAAACAGTACTGTAGTTGAGGACGAATGCGCGATGAACATGCGATTTTTTCGATGCGCGTTCGTCAACGTTCATGCAGGGAACGCCTTAAGTTAGTGACAGAGGCGCTTAGCCGAGCCGAGGAACCGCCTTTGATTACCAATTTGGACTTCATAATCACATGACTGTTGAAAAAGGTGATATATTGTAATGATGATGATATTGAGAAAGTTTCATTCCAAAATTCCTTTATTTACTTTCATGGAACATTTGAGAATATTTCGTATTACAATAAAGGAGCCTGTACCAAAGCAAGCTAAGAATATATTTAACAAACAAAAACAAACTCTTTAGCAAATGCATTTCTTAGACAATACTAACCGTGTTGATTGTTTAGGAAAAAGGTTATTTTTGTCAATTTAAGCGGCTACTAGCGTTTGAAAAAAATAGTTGCGGGACAACACTAAAATAAGCAACTTGATATGCAAAGAAATCATTATGAAATTTAAAACTTGGAAGGCTTGTTAGATTTGGCACCATACCCCAATGGTTTGAGCTGTCTATCAAACCACATAATCTGCATGGCCCTTCCAAAAATTTAAACACTTTATAGGTTCACGCTAACTTGCCCCACAAAGATTTTCGCACTAAACTTGGACGTAGGAAGCAACTTGCTGATATTACAAAATTTATTTCAGAGGGTTTTGCAGCTCTTCATATCCGTGGAAAATCATTTTGGCTAGGAAATATGCAATTGAAACATCCGTAGTTTATAATTCAAAATTGAAACAGACCACCTCAGATAGGGCACCACATAATTAAACAGGTTTGAAGCATTGGCAATCTAAATTTTCCAGACGTATACATTATGAGGTGCAAAAATGCATCTTAATAAAAACTGAAAGAAAAAATTTTCTCTAAGTGAATACTGACCAAACAATACTTTTGCATCCGATAATAGGTTGCAAAACTTTAATTTGAATTTATTAGTCGTCGTCAACTTTCTAAACCATGTTATTAATGTTTTAGTTACTATTTTGTACAAAAAATATTTTTTGAAACTAGTCAGTGCTTCCTAATGTTTCTGAAATAACCACTTCAATGGAAGCAAACGTATGCTAAAGAGGAACTACTAGCAACAGTATCATTACTTTTGAGATAATAAACCTGCTATTTTTATTTAAAACAACACAAGAAAAATAATCTAAACTTTTCGCCTAAATTTCCATTGAATCTTTCTCTATGCCAAAACTGGGGTATATAAGGTCCATCAATTGTGCCCTATCTTGACACCTTCCTCAGTTTACATTTTAACCGTTATCCATTCATTATGAAGGTCCTTTATGCCATTGCTGCTTTAACTGTTTTGACAGATCAGGTGTCTGCCACCTTCGGCTTGTACCCAGGCTCCTCCTACAAGCCTCCTATTACATTCAACCCTCAGTGTTACAAGTTGCCAACTTGGTGTTCTTCTCATTCAGGCTGGAAGAGAGATGAGCAGGACCAGGAACGGGAATTAGAAGATTCTATTCAAAAGAGAGGTTATTCCTCGGTTCCACAAGCTGGTTTTGCTGTCTCTAACGTTAATGGACGTTCCGACGGAAGCTACGAAGTTACTTGCAACTTTGAAACAAGTCAATCTGATCAGTTGAACTCGATTATTAGACCAAACATCCAGTCCTTGAGTATCTCTGGTACTGGTGTCTCTGATGTCCACTTGGTTTCTGATTTTTCTGCCAACATTGAGAACGCATGTAAATGGTCTACTGTTGTTGTTGTGAAGCCATGGAGAACTCAAGGTAAATGCTGCTTGCCTCAATCTCTTCAAATCAACTACGGTCTTGGTAACCACAACTCTTACTACGGTTCCCTTTCTAGTACCTTCAGCAGCAGCTTTTACTACAGCTTTGGTGCCAGCTTCAGCTCTCTTTCTACCTATGATGCTTCTCACTTGATCTCCAACTCCATTCATGGATATGGCAAGAGAGATGAAGCGTTTGACTTGGACTTCAAAGATGCCAGCGAAGAAGACCTTCACAAGAGAACCTTCGGATGGTTGTCTGGTATTAAGACTAACAATTGTCAACTTCCCCAATTCTGTTGGGATTGTTCCTGTCCACCTAACAGTGATTCTTCTAAGCCTCCTGTTGGTCCTTCAACTAAGCCAAACCCACCAACTTCAACTAAGCCAAACCCACCTGATGAGATCAGTACAGCTCCTCCTAACTCTCCAGTTGAATCTCCATCTTCCTCGGCACCACCTCCTCCACCAACTACCACTACAGATGTCCCAACTGTTACTGTGACCACACCAGCTACCACTGTTATCACCATCACTTCTTGTGAAAGTGACCTTTGTTCACACTATACCAAGACTACCGGTATCATTGTTGTTACCGCTTGGACTACTACTTACACGACTTTCTGTCCACTTCCTACCTTGGGCTAGTTCTGTCCGCAGGGTACGTCTTCGTCTATAACTATTGGCATTTCTGCCATTTCAAAATAAGTATTTCTTTCTTGACCCAATACCCAATGTTTCTTTCAACTTTGCTTTTTCACTAATTGTAGTAAGTAGCATTTGTATCAATTTCGATAATTCTTTGAGAACAGTCGTAAATATTTCCTTAAAGTCTTCTTTGAATTGAGTTACTCCATTTCAATTTATAAAGTTCTATGATTCTCTTTTAATGATTAGTGGCATGTTGCGTTTGTGTTTCACGAAATCTGACAGAGTTTTCAAGAGATTCAATTTTAATACTTACTGATACCTGGTATGTCTGTTTTCTGGTAGTCGGTTATCTTATTTGTATTATCTGGACATTCGACAAGTGGTTGGGTAAAATTTATTTCTGTTCAATGTTATTGTACAAAATATCTCTAGAAATAATTCATAAATCTAACTCGATCTACTGCTCGTAAAAAAGAATCTACCTATACCGTCTTAGTCACCAGTTGAGTCAACTGGTCTGCAGCATGAGCTTTCCTGTTGATAGTTGCCACCCTGGCTGTTCCGCCAGTAGTATCTCTCATCAAGCGCTATATCCAAAACTCTTATCTGTGTTATGTTCTAAGATCAAACTCTAAGTACAATGCAAAATTAATCCAGCTCTATCTACCAAGGTAACTTTCAAAAAGCTGATGTACCTTTTCAACAAAAATCATGATCCTATAGCCATGTTGTATTCTGCATCAGTATTGTATGGCAATGTTCTGAATTTCTTCTTTCTCTTCAATGTACTGGTCTTCCAAGATAAAAACATATCCTGATTCATAATTCCCGTTAACATTGTTTTGACCCAGAACACATTAATAAACAATTGTTATCCAAAAGAATATTCTTATCTTAAGGAAGCCAATTTATGCAATTGTTAGAGCACACCAAAGGCATGCATCATTTGTTTCTTCTAGCTTGTAGTAAAAATAGAGTTCCAGTCATATTTGCGTACTGAATTATGCAGCAGAATTTCTCCACCTCATTGTCATCACATATAAGGCTTTTATTTCGGGGGGCATTCATTATTATGCAATCTTCTATCTCGGTCTTGGATATTTTTCATTTCATTGGGCTGAAAGATCATGTCTTGTAGTCTGATCTTAATTGCAGCATGAAGCAACTGCTTTCCATTGGCAAATAGGAAAACTAGGGATACCAGAAAAATTTGTAGAACTGTATAGGAAAATCTTTTCTGTTGCAAAGAAATACGAACATTCATTCAATCCATAGGACCAGGGTCCCAAAAGTCACCTCTATTTTGAGCTCCATTCCTTTATCATATCCTTCATAACAAGGCTAGTCCATCGTTAGATAAATAATTCGGTAAGCAAGTTTGCGATTGACATAGTCAATCACGATACTCCAGTCGTCCAATCAGTTAGCTTTTATATAACTAAATAGTTCAAAGATATTAGCAAGCACACAAAATCCATACTGTTGATGATGTGAGTTCAAGTCTCACATCGAGCGCATGTTGTGATTCCCTTATTTTCGAATGTAGGGGATGATCTCGTGATCGCGGGTATTTGTTCGTATTCATCATCTCTGACATAAGCATTATTTTTTAGTCCAAATTTCACGTGCAGTCGTCTAGGATTCCAAGATCCGACAATTCAGACCAGGACTGCGAAACAAGGTTGTTGAAAATGTTGCAATAATGTCTCTAATTTGTCCAGATAGTGACGTTGTTGATCAGGAGTTAATTGAGTTGACATAGTCATGTATTGATAATTATAGAATTTGTTGATCTTTCTAGACTATTAGGAATATGTCCTTTTCATATACTAATTCTGAGGACCCAACATTCCCACATCAGTTCATATACCTTAATGCTTATTTCATGAGCTAACTGTCATCACTTTATTATTAAGGTTGGATACAACACGCCTTATGAACATTAATGTATAATTCATGAACTGATGTAATCACTTAGCCTTTTAATTTTGACATTACCAAAGTTAATTCATGTGACCATCTGGTTGGATTACTCCATGCAGTTCCAGATGCAACAGAAAAGTGAGTTTGAAAAAGTCATCAAAATTGTTGCATCCTGAAATGCAGGAAGTAATTCAAGCAGAAAGGTTAAGCATGAAACTGACCCAATGAAGCAGAGTAGGTGAGAGAACAATGTGAACGAAGTAACACTGGTGAAAGGGGAAGCCAATTGGACGAGAAGTCCAGTCCAAGAAAATGCAGTGAACGCCAGATTACATATCTGGAGAAGGTAGAAACAAGATTACAACATTTTCTTCTCCCTCTTGTGGCGTTCAGTATTATATTGGTTCTGTTAAGTTTGAAGTTTAACTGCATTCTCGTAAGCAAAAAATCATTTTCTGCCAAGAATAAGCTTTTAATGCTGATATATTCTAGGCAAGGAATTCTTTGGTAAGCATTAAGCTCTTGAATCTCTCAAACATAAATTTGAAAAAACACGAGGTTCTAAGATGAGAAGTATCTGACCAATTCAACATCATTTCATTAAAAAACATGGAATATTCAATGTAAACTTCCTCTTGAAATGAAATTTATTTTTTCATATTATTCACTGTGATGGTACAACAAAACGTTCACTTTACTGTCAAGGATGTTTAGAGAAAATAGAAAAACGACACATTCCCTTTGTAGTATTCTATAGAATTGCAGGAATAAAGAACCTTTTTTTGATGGAGCTGGCCGTAATGTATGTTTACTATTTAAAAATTTAGAAAATTAGTTTATTAAATTAAGAGGAACTTTCCGTGTACAGCAACGTAATATATACTCTCCAAATTTTGATAATTCAACACAACAAGACAATGTTCTTATCAAATATCGCTTATCTAATAATGGCCGCCTCTGCGGTTATTGCAAAAGAGTTAACAGGTGTTTTTTCTGGTATCAACTCTATCACTAATGAAGACCCAGCTAATGTTAACTGTTCTGAATGGGTTGTTGATTTATCATGGAATCTCAGCTGTGATTCTGTTGCTGGTGATACTTTTTCTTTGACCTTGCCCTGCGTTTTCAAGTTTATGACAACTGATCCAACAATTGATTTAAATGTGCTGGTCACAAAATTTGCTTCTTGTCAATTGGATGGGGCCGACGGTATTGTCACCGACTTTTAAAATGTACTCTTAAGGAAACCCCTGGTAATGTTGAAAGTGTTTCTGGAAATGTCTTCTTTCCGATTTTGGGAAATCGATTAACATTGTGCCTCAAAGTATCATAAAGGAATAAATATAATTACTTTTAGTGACGGGGTCAACCAGTTAAATACAACTGTTAAATTTGATTCAGTGGAACTTGTTCCTACTTCTGGGACTTCTGACCAGATGTTATATTCTATGTTCTTGGAAATAGCTGTACCAATGGTCACGCTGGTGGTTAACTTGGAGTCACACTTCCAATTGGTATAGTTAACTATTCAGACGTTCACGTTGGTATTTCCAATTCTTTTAACGATTGGTGGTATCCAAAATCCTCGTTGCCTCTTTGGATTACAGAAACTTGCAATTCTCATGATTACCCAATCACTTACAAAGACATTCCTGCAGGCTATCGTTCCTTTAGGAATTTGAAGGTACTCGTTAAGGATGGAGATGTCTTAAACCCCACGTATACCTCCAATTACCAATGCTACAAATGTTACAATTCCAGCATCTGTTGGAGGAACTGGTGCTGTTAATGTCATCTCTTTGAACAGCATACGCACAAGCACTTCAATTGTTCTGTTAAGGTCTGCTTTAGCACCCATTCGATTTAGTACTGTGAGTAACCCCAAATCATTAAATTCAGTCTCCGTTCCTTTGAGCTCTAGTACAGACTTGACCAGATTTGTATCTTCCAGTGTTTTACAAAGTAGTACTATTCCAACCGATACAATCGCTACAAGGGCCATCTCACAAATTAGAAGTATCTCACGGTCCCCCATTCTGGTAGAATCCAATTCTGATATGTTGTTAGAAACATCCAATTCATCTGCAACCCCTATAATCAACCCTACATTTAAATCTGACGTTTCCAGTACATCGTCAATTTCTTTGACACCTCCTTTGATTTCATCTATATCCTAATTACAAGTTGCATCAAAAACTTACAAATCCTTGGAATCCTCTACAAGTCAATCTAAATCAAATGCAGCGATTCCATTTAAAACGTCTATTTCTTCAGAATCCTTGGTTACTTCGGTCAATCAAAATTCAACAATTATTGGAGATTTATTTATTCCATTCAGTGATAATGATGCCTCCACTCTAGACAGCAATAGATATCATTGTACATCTTTCTTGAAGACCGCAACCACAACCACAACCTCCATTCCACCAAGAAATTCCAACAGCGTAAGCGACCATGTTCAAGTTGTCGACACTGCGCTGTCTACATTGTCGAGGGGTACTGTCCCAAGTATTTCCAATGAACCATCTTCAGATAACTTGAGGCCAACAACACATGTCCCAAAACTATCAGCTCCTAACTCAAAACCATCAGGTCATAATTTGAATCAACAGCACATAATTCGAAACCATCAACTGCATCATTGGTTTCTTCCAAGAGCCGAGGCCCAGACACAACCAAACAAAGTATAACTTCTGCATCAAGTACTTCAACTCATCATTCTAATCAACCCCATTCGGTGACCACCACATCCAATGTTGCTGTCTTAAAAGTCCCTTCACCCATCATTCTTGCAATTTCATTATTAACTTCTTGCATAATATAATTAAAACTTTTCTTAACAGTTGTGCATTATTACCTTCATAATTTGGAACTCTTAGTAATTGATGTCTTCTCCCTCGCAGGAATCAAGAAGAAGCCCAGTACGTTACTAAAGTTTTTGTGCTTTTAAGAATACTTATCCTTTATGTTTAATAGCTCATAACCATGCTAGAAGTGATTTCTTCAAATCTGGCAGAGGGAAATCAAAATGCAAATTGGCACATTACTAAGCCCTAGATTAAGTTTAACGAAAAAAAATATCTTGACATAATATGAGGAGAGAAAATTCGGTTGAAAATACGGGGGAGAAACGAAACTCCTTTTTGTTTACTTGACCAACTTTCTTTCCCTAGAAAAGGTGCTGAAATTTTTGAGTCGGCATATATTACCTAGCTGCTAGATTTTATACCTCCATTGAGTCCTTTTTATTTATTACTATTACCATCTCACTCATCATTTAATTGTATATAATATGGTATAATATATTTTTTCTTTTTTATCTGAACTTCTATTTGTAACTGTTAATCCAATGGCGTGGTTTCACCTCCTAAATAACTATCTTATTTGTAATCAAGGCGGTATATTGCAAATAATATTTATAAAGGTGGTGTACATTCTGAAGGGTTTTGTTAGACTCCATAAAATGCTGCAACTTATTGGTTTTATTGTTATAGTTGGATAAACTATTTTACGTGAAAATTTAATAGAAGCACTTGTCATTGGAATTTAAGAGTCAAATGATAATCCCGATGACGTTTTGAGAGAAGAATACATAAGAGAAAATGTTGAAAACAAAACCGTAATAGTAAATACAAACAAGATTTAAGAATAGAATAAATATAATCGGCATTCTCAATAATTCCATGTAGTTTCACGTTAATCATACGCGAGAAGTATTACTCAGCTTTTTAATCTTGTGAGGACGGCTTACTGTGGCGTTTCAGCAACAATGAGAAACTCACACGTTTCATCAAATTTAAATCTCGGGATTAAATGTATTGAGTTCTTACTAATCATACAGACCCTTGTTGAGTATCAAAAGCAAGACTCAAACTGTACACTCGATTGTCATATATCACCCTTCTAACGTAAGAATTCCATATATTATAGCATTGATTTAGACATGTAGATGAATTATCTCAGGAATATCGATGATTCATTTGTATTTCAACATTCATTAAAGAGGTTTATGTTTTTTTCTCTTGTTGTGCTGCTTTTTTTCTTTTTTCGTGAGGCGACCCTTTTTCAGCAAGTACTAAACCAACCTAAACTAGCAGTCCACAATTACAATGATACCATAAAAATAAAAAGCATATAAAGGTGGTCAGTCAGCCTTGTTTTCAATTAACAAAAATTGTACACACATCAATCTAAAAATGACTAGCTCTACTTCCGTCTTCGTTTCCGGTGCCAACGGTTTCATTGCCCAACATATTGTCAAATTATTGATCCAAAAGGGTTACAATGTTGTTGGAACTGTTCGTTCAAGTGAAAAAGGTGAACAATTGAAGAAGAATTTAAAGTCAGACAAGTTCTCTTATGAAATTGTTAAGGAAATTGCAGATGAAGGTGCATTTGACGAAGCTCTCAAGGCTCATCCTGAAGTAACCGTTTTCTTACACACCGCATCTCCATGCTTTTTCACCGCAGATGATGTCGAGAAAGAGATTTTGATTCCTGCTGTCAATGGTACCAAGAATGCATTTAAGGCAATCAAAGAATATGCCCCTCAAATCAAGAAGGTTGTTGTTACATCCTCACTTGCTTCTATCTTTATTGAAACCGATCCCACTTTACCTGAAACAGTTGATGAAACAAACTGGACTAATGTCACGTGGGAAGAAGGAAAGGCTGATGGTTTTGTGGGATACATTGCATCCAAAACTTTTGCTGAAAAGGCTGCATGGGATTTCATTAAGGAAGAAAAGGTCAACTTTGAGCTTACAGCAATCAATCCAGTCTACGTATTTGGGCCACAAGCATTTGATGAAAATGCAGCTGGAACATTGAACCTTTCTGCTGAGATTGTAGGACGTCTCTTGAAACTTAAGCCTGAAGACGAAATTCCAGGTAATGCTGGAGCATATATCGATGTCAGAGACGTTGCCAGAGCCCATATTGCTGCTTTTGAAGAATTACCAGCCAACCAGAGACTTATTTTGAAAGATGGAAAGTTTACATCTCAATACGTTCTTGACTTGATTCGTAAGAACTTTCCTGAATTGAGAAGCAAGTTACCAGTTGGTACTCCAGCAACTGGAGATGAAGCCAGCACTGTTGAGACTTTTATTAATAACAAGAAATCCAGGGATTTGTTGGGATTCAAGTTTACTGGTCTTGAGCAAATTGTTGTTGATACTGTTAGACAGATTGTCGAGAAGAATTAGGGCAGATCATTCTCAACACATTAATTGTTGTATAATCAACTTTTAATAGAAAATAATTGCTAGACTAATGTTTGTGGCATCGTTATCTTTAACTACAGCGCGTTGTGCCTTATTTTCTGGAGAGTCAATCCGAGTCAGCCTGAGTCAACCTGGTAATTATTAGCTGACTAATACATAGAAAAAAAAATCTCACACTAAAACAAAGAACATACTTGTCATGAAAATGCTCGTTGGAAAGTTGCAACATCTATTTTCGATGGAAGGCTGTACGGTGAAGATCTATTATCCACTTATTAGCCCATCTCCATCAAGCGGAACTTTAAGTTATTTACCTCGTAATCAGCGTGATTGTTAATTGACATATTGGTATGTTAAGTAAACGAACAAATCAGAATTAAGTGGCGACTAAGGATGCAAATTTAGGTTATTAATCAACCCCAAACAAGTTTATTATATTTTGTTTTCTAGAAGAATCCTTAAGGTCTATTAATAAAATTCAATGTTATACAATTTTGCAAGCTAAACCCGAGAGATTTTGATTTAAACACTACAGTAAATAATTGTCGTAACTCTATACAAAGATACTTGGCATAATTACGTATAATTGTACTTTTGAGATAGTAAAGGATATCAGATACACGCACGGCACGTACTTTGAGTCTATGATATAACTTTTGCGACTTGAAACTTTATTCCCGAAACCGGAAATAAAATGTCGGGCTTTGTTCTGTATTACAAATGCTTAACTTGCAATTCCTAAAAGTTGATTAGGTGGCCAGTAACTTTAAGCAATTGGAAAAGTATAAATATAAGCATCAAGATGCATCGAAAGATCTAATCATCATTAACAATATAATCTAATCTAATCTCATAATGTCCACTTCCACTTCCGTCTTCGTTTCCGGTGCCAACGGTTTCATTGCCCAACATATTGTCAAATTATTGATCCAAAAGGGTTACAATGTTGTTGGAACTGTTCGTTCAAGTGAAAAAGGTGAACAATTGAAGAAGAATTTAAAGTCAGACAAGTTCTCTTATGAAATTGTTAAGGAAATTGCAGATGAAGGTGCATTTGACGAAGCTCTCAAGGCTCATCCTGAAGTAACCGTTTTCTTACACACCGCATCTCCATGCTTTTTCACCGCAGATGATGTCGAGAAAGAGATTTTGATTCCTGCTGTCAATGGTACCAAGAATGCATTTAAGGCAATCAAAGAATATGCCCCTCAAATCAAGAAGGTTGTGTTGACATCCTCTGCTCTTGCTGTTTACGATCCAATGGACCCAAACAAGCCAGGAGTTGTCGATGAAACCAACTGGAATCCTGTTACTTGGGAACAAAGTAAGGCAAACGGATACTTGGCATACTCTGGTTCGAAGAAGTTTGCTGAAGAAGCTGCATGGGATTTCATTAAGGAAGAAAAGGTTAACTTTGATCTCTCTACGGTTAACCCAGTATTTGTGTTTGGACCACAAGCATTCGATGAAAACGCAGTTGGTATATTAAACGGTTCAGCAGAAGTTGTGGGTTCTTTATTGAGACTTAAGCCTGAAGATGACATTCCTCCTAATGCTGGCCCATATATCAGTGTGTGGGATGTTGCTAAAGCTCATGTTGCTGCTTTTGAAGAATTACCACCTAACCAAAGAATCCTTGTGAATGATGGAAAGTTTACTTCTCAATCGGTTCTTGACTTGATTCGTAAGAACTTCCCTGAATTGAGAAGCAAGTTACCTGTGGGTACTCCTTTGACTGGAGATGAAGCCAGCACTGTTGATAAGTCCATTAACAGCACAAAATCTAAGGAATTGTTGGGATTCAAGTATGTGGGTCTTGAGGAATCTGTTGTTAGTGCAGTTAAGCAAATCGTTGCTCACAATTAGATCATGCAAATTCTATTTCCTATACTGCTCAAGAATATCTGTTGGAGTCTTGATGAATGAATGTATGTTTTCTTATCATGTAAAACAGTCTCGTAAAGAAAAAGAAAGTTTTCATCAATTACTTGAATCCTGTCGACGTTCTCCTCGAAGGCAAGTGGCTGGTGCAATTATTTTTTACAAAGTAGTCTGTTTAAATTGCTCAAAACTTCTTCTTCTTCTTCTTCTTCTTCTTCTTCTTCTACACAATGCATATAATAAACTCCAATATAATATTTTCATGTAGTCTTCGGTTGAGCCGCCGTTTGAGGGATTTACTTAATTATTATTTATCCTGTCCAAGGAAAATGCCCATTGAGTAAAGCGAATAACAATTTTGTAATACATTATCTTTCTAAGGGAGCCTTGGCTTAGGATCATACCCACAATTAACTTTACTTGGGTAAATCTGACACCTCCTAAAATTTGATACTGGTTTGGTTCATATTCGTGTGCTTTTGCCGTTGTTCCATTCTTTTCTGTTCTTTGTATAATTACGAAAAGTGAAAGTATTTTTTCTATCGCTAGTCATCTCTTCCCAGACTCAAAAGTATACGTCCAAGAAAATCGAGACAAAATAGATTAGTTTAGTTAGGGGGTTGTGGGGCAAAAGACGTCTTGTTGCTTTTTTATTCTTAGTATGTTAAGCGAGACAAATTTGTTACTCTGCTCGACGACCTTTATGCACTGAGAAAAAGAAATAGACTTCGGACCTCCGATTTGTAAAATAAATTATTTTGCAAAAACAAGACAATCTAAAGGAGTCAAAAAAATTTTTATCAAGGTCAAATTGAAGCAAACAATAGAAACACATCTGACGTTTTAGTGTAACTAGCCACTAAAAGATCTAACTAAAAAAATTCGTTTAGACTTTCTGTCTTTTTTAAACTTAATCACTTTGTCAATCCAGATCGTGTTACCAAGGGACTAATTGGATCTCTAGGTGTCCCTCTAGCTCATGATGTTTTCATAAGAATCGAGGTATAATCAAAATGTTTTATTTACGATGGGTATGATTTATTTTTAATTTATATTCGTTTTATTTTTTTTCAATATAATCAGTAATCATAATGCAAAGAAAAAAATATTTGAGGGTCACCTCTTCTTAAGGGTTGAAGTGGGAGTAGAAATAGTATAAAGCTTCAACAAAAAGCTTCCAGAAACTTCATTCTTAGTCAGTGATCCATTCCATGTTTGTCTTCGCGTTTATATTTCTTGCCTATGTTACTGCAATAACACTTGCCGCTCAAGTAACGGGGATTTTTACCAACATAGTATCAATTCAAAACACAAATAATCTGCCCTTTCCTAATGATGAAAGTTGGAGAGTTACTTTGGACTGGAGCATTGACGGAAGCTCCGTGAAACCTGGTGATACCTTTACTTTAACCTTGCCATGTGTATACACATTCACAACAGAAGATAATTATATTACTCTTGATGATGGGGTGTTCAGCTATGCCAGATGTGACCTCAATAGTGGACTCGGTATTACTTCGTCTTCTCTGTTGCTGTGTGTTATCACTTCTCGGGTACTGGCTGACACTCAAAGATCTGGAAAGGTTTTCTTCCCTATTGCATTCAACGTTGGTGATATCAACCAGAAATCAGGAGATTTCACCTGTGCTTCTTTTTACTCTGTTGGTGATAATGTGATTTCATTCACCGATGGTCAAAACACTATTAGTACTGTCACTAATTTCATTCTGCACGTATTTGACTTCGGATTGGGAGAGACCTTTTTCAGAAGATACAGTCCAAAGAATGACTTTGCTCAGTACTATCAACCAACTATTATTTGTGACACTGGCGATATCGAAAATGGAAGACTTACCATCAACTCATACAATGGATTGGGAACTATTGACTGTTCTACTGCATTTGCTGGTTATGCATCCAACATTAATCCTTGGGGGGTCCCTAAAAATGTTACTACCACAAATAGCTTCACTTGCACGTCGACCAAAATTCTGATACCATTTGCAAATGTCCCAGCAGGTATAGTTCCATTTGTGGCATATCTGCTGCCAGTCATTCCAGAATACCTGATTCCTAAGGAGATGTCTCGTGCTTGCAAAATTCCTGAGCTAGTCATTTATTATAGTGAGAACAGTGTCCAGACATTGCCTCAATTGAATGAACCAGCATCTCCACCATTACCAGAACCAATAACAACTATAACTTCAACCTGGACAGGATCAACTACTGCAACTACCCTCAACAATAGTACTTTGATCATTGACATTCCAACTCAAACTATCACACAAACCTGGACTGGATCTATCACAACAACAACCAACGACAACGGAACCGTTATTGTTGATATTCCATCGCCAACTATCACACAAACCTGGACTGGATCTATCACAACAACTACCAACGACAACGGAACCGTTATTGTTGATATTCCATCGCCAACTATCACACAAACCTGGACTGGATCTATCACAACAACAACCAACGACAACGGAACCGTTATTGTTGATATTCCATCGCCAACTATCACACAAACCTGGACTGGATCTATCACAACAACAACCAACGACAACGGAACCGTTATTGTTGATATTCCATCGCCAACTATCACACAAACCTGGACTGGATCTTTCACAACAACAACCAACGACAACGGAACCGTTATTGTTGATATCCCTTCTCTGTTTGATATCATTTCCTCCACCTCGGTAAGTTCAGAGTTCCTGTCAACAACTATTAGCTCCTCTACTTCAGACTTCTCGTCAACAACTATCAGTTCCTCTACTTCAGATGTGGTAAGTTCAAACTTCTCGTCAACAATTATTAGTTCCTCCACTTCAGTGAGTTCAGACATCTTATTATTAATTATCAGTTCTTCCACTTCAGATGAGGTAAGTTCAAACTTCTCGTCAACAATTATTAGTTCCTCCACTTCAGTGAGTTCAGACATCTCATCATTAATTATCAGTTCTTCCACTTCGGATGAGGTAAGTTCAAACTTCCCGTCATTAAGTATCAGTTCTGTCTCCAAGTCTTCGTCATCCATCAGTTCATTTAGTGTTCCATGGAATTCGTCGATTCCAGCTGTAACTAATCCTAGTCAATCAGTGATATCTTCCAGTCAGACAGAAACATCTTCCAGTCAAATTACGGATTCAAGCACTTGGACCAACCAAGAATCAATTAAAAGAAGTTCCATAACATCCGAGACAACAGTACAGACTGTTACTTCTCGCCAACCCAATTCCATTGAATCAGTGAACTCTGGTGACAATTTATCTGTTGACACTATTACAACTGTTATTTCTGAATCCATTCAAAGTCCTTCGGGGACAGTAGAAAGCACAAGTTCTTCCATTGATTTCCATGTGACAACAACTTCACCTCCAGCCATTTCTTCATTGACAAACAACCAAGGAAACAATGAAGGAAATAACCACATTTCAGTGATCCACAGCAACACAACATATTCTATTTCGCACGCTTTGACCATTTCAAGTTCAATTGTGAATGCCAACTCAGCGCTAATTCTGACGATTCCTTCGTATCTTCTTTCTGTCATCGGTATTATCCCATTTTTACTTTAGACAATTTCGTCATCATGCTGCATTTCTACTAATAAATATAATTCGAGTTTATAAAACTCACATTCTTTAATTGTTGACCATGTTTTGATGTATATTAGACCCTTGTTTATTGTTTCAAGGTTTTCTTCTTTGATGGACATTGAACGTAATTTATTATGTAATCATGATTAAGTTTCAAAAAAAAAACAATGCACACTACAGAATAGAAAATACAATCAACAACAAACAGCACATTAATCTACGAATGATCTTGAAGTTAATTCTACATTCTGGTTTTATGTATATTATTGAGGGTTGCAATTTTGTAATTTTGTCACCAAACGCTAGAAATTGGCTGATTTCTTCCTGTTGCTTTTTCTAAAGAATCATCAAAAAAATATTTCAAGTTCTTGCTTATCAAACCAATAATAAACCAATACTGTTGTTACTTTGAAAATCTCGCATGACCGATAACTCTATTGTTACAGTGAATCTGAAGAGATCATGTTACTTGCTTTCTCAGAAAAGCAATCTGTTGTGTAGTACGATTCTCTGCCAACCGTACAAAATCTCAACTTACGGCATTAAAATGAAACGGGATTGTTTGGTTGGTTACATACCGAACAATTTCCTGTTGCTGAATCTATAAAGCCGATAAATTTACTGATTTTTCTAAATCTTCTGATTCGGATGTAGTTGGGTAGTATTTTTATAATTCAAGTCACTCAGAATTATTTATGTGATGTATTGCAACCTGCTGAACCAATGGTTTTGTATAAATATTTCAAACATCCAATTTCAATTCAAATATTGGGTTTACTAAAAACTTAGAATATAGTCCAAATGATATTATTAAGAATACTTTACTTAACAGCAATTTTAGGTTTTGGACAAAGCAAGGAAATCTTTGGCGTATTTACTGATATTGCTTCTTTTGTGAGTGGTGGTGGTTCAACTGCACTGGTAGTTTTAAATTGGACCATTGATGGAAACAATGCTAGTCCAGGTGATACATTTACATTGACTATGCCTTGTGTGTATCACTTTGATACTTCCTCCACCAGCATTGCATTGAGTGACGGATCTTCAAATTATGCGACCTGTGATTATTTTGATGGAGAGTTCATTACTTCCTATTCACAATTACAATGTACTGTCTCTAAGACAGTTAATTCTGGAACAAGTGTTAATGGAAGCACAAATGTTCCACTTATTTTCAATCTTGGTTTTGGTGGTAACAGTAACGACTTAACCTGCGCAAATATGTTTTCTGCTGGCACAAATACAGTTACATTCACCGATGGTGATGGCCAAATTAATGGTAATATCTCTTTTCTTGAAGCACCCATTTGGGGAGGACAATTTGACTCTACTAGAAAAAGTATCGATCTGAAAGAACTTTCATTCTACTTTATTGCAGAAAACTGTCCGGAAGGGTATGATAGTATTGAATTTGGAATGCAACAGATCCCAGGAGATATTCTATGTGATAATATCAATGTTGGCATTTCAAACACTGTAAATGATTTTCAGTTTCCAAGGAGTTTTATTGATTATTCAGATCAATCTCTATATGATTGTTATAGTGATCAGTTTATTGTCTCTATCAAGAATATTCCTGCTGGGTTTCATCCCTTTATGGATTTTTCAGCTACTTTTGATGACGGTGTAATGATCAACACGGGAATCGTTAATAATTATAAATGTGTTGACAAGGAAATGGTGGTGAATCTTATACCACAAGCTTGGGGTACAGCTGAGGATTTGAATGGGCTTGATGAGCCATTCTACGTGGAAACTATAACTGGTACAGACTCCACAACTCGGATCACTACTCTTCCAATGGGTGGTGGCTATGATGACTGGAGAACAATTGAGGTTATTGTTCCCATTCCAACTATTACAACTACAATTACATGGACAAATGAGAAAATATCTATTTCCACACTTACTGCCACACCTGGAGAAACGGCAACAGTAATTGTTGAGCTTCCAATTCCAACAACTACTATTACAGAATCGTGGACAGGGTCAATAACAGCCACCACCACCATCACTGCTGCTCCTGGAGGAACAGCTACAGTTGAAATTGATGTTCCTTCAATTAAATCAACAGAATATACCACTACATTTGTCACCACAGACTCCAATGGTTCTCGTCAAACCGATAGTGGGATTGTTGATGTTATTACAAACTCAGAAGGGAAATGGACCACAGTTACATCATTGATTCCTGCATACCACGTACCTACTATGCTGGGTAATATTGAGTTATTTGCAACACATCCGGCGCAAATTTGAATTGATGTCGGGAATGCCATTTTCCACAACGTGGAATGATCTAGAAATTTATCTTACTTATCAATTTTTGCACCTAAATAACTAATCAAAAATGCATGAAATATTTTCCTTATCAAAATTATCATTTAGCGAGTCTGGGCCGTAATACTCTATCAATTCTTTGTATGAATTTATATTTACAATACTGAAAACACATAAAATAGTGTAGGATTGGTTCAAACAAACAAAGTAGAATATTTCTTAGAATTAAATATACACCCATGATTTAGAAGGAGATTTTTCACCTTCCGTAACGAAGGTTTGAATATAATCATAACCATATTTCTCCGAGATAGTATCCGCAACGTACTGCATAAAGTGTAAGGCCGTCCGAGGTTTGAATTAATTATAACCATATTTCTCCGAGATAGTATCCGAAACGTACTGCATAGTCCGTAAGGCTGTGCGTCTACGTGTATCTTGTGGCGATTTTATTTCCAGGCCGGAAATAATTAGGAGCATCACAAATCTTGCAACCTGCAATTCTAGCCGTGTAGGTTAGCAATACACATTTTGCCATAGTTCCATATTCTGATACCTCTACATTAATAGTGATAGTTTTGATGCCATAAGTCTGTTAGACATCCTCAATTGATGAAAATCGTCCAGCTAGCACTGCTTTTAGCCTTCGTTGTCATTAAAAAAGTCGTAACATGCAAATTAAGAGATGCGTGTTAATCTTGAAAAAAAAATCAAATAGTCGTTGCAAAAAAATGAACACAACGATTATTAATCACCTAAAAGATGTTTTCTAACCCAAACAATTTGAAGAAGTATTTATATCTGACAAGATTCCATGAAATATCTCATCATCATTAAAAATCTAATCTAATCTTATAATGTCTACTTCCACTTCTGTCTTCATTTCCGGTGCTTCTGGTTTCATTGCCCAGCATATTGTCAAATTATTGATCCAAAAGGGTTACAATGTTGTTGGAACTGTTCGTTCAAGTGAAAAAGGTGAACAATTGAAGAAGAATTTAAAGTCAGACAAGTTCTCTTATGAAATTGTTAAGAACATTGCAGATGAAGGTGCGTTTGACGAAGCTCTCAAGGCTCATCCTGAAGTAACTGTTTTCTTGCACACCGCATCCCCATTTACTTTGACTCCAAATGACTTTGAAAAAGATGTTTTGTTGCCAGCTGTGGATGGTACTAAGAATGCATTTAAGGCTATCAAGAAATACGGACCTCAAGTTAAGAAGGTCGTTGTTACCTCCTCTATTCTTGCTGTGACTAATATAATGGACCCAAACAAACCAGAAACTGTCGATGAAACTAACTGGAGTCCCGTTACTTGGGAACAGGGTACGGATAACGCATTCTTTGCATACTCTGTTTCCAAGAAGTTTGCTGAGATAGCTGCTTGGGACTTCATTAAG
The DNA here is from genome assembly GCA_030563165.1 of Teunomyces stri. Lineage (NCBI taxonomy): Eukaryota > Fungi > Ascomycota > Pichiomycetes > Serinales > Debaryomycetaceae > Teunomyces > Teunomyces stri. Next base: position 32,217 of record JAKUBI010000021.1, read on the forward strand.
GAAGAAAAGGTTAACTTTGAACTTTCGACAATCAATCCAGTCTACGTTTTTGGACCTCAGGCATTCGATGAAAACGCAACTGGTGAATTGAATCTTTCAGCTGAAGTTATCAGTGCCATAGTGAAACTTAATCCAGAAGATGAAATTCCAGGTAATGCTGGAGCATATATCGATGTCAGAGACGTTGCCAGAGCCCATATTGCTGCTTTTGAAGAATTACCAGCCAACCTGAGAATTATTTTGAAAGATGGAAAGTTTACATCTCAATACGTTCTTGACTTGATTCGTAAGAACTTCCCTGAATTGAGAAGCAAGTTACCAGTTGGTACTCCAGCAACTGGAGATGAAGCCAGCACTGTTGAGACTTTTATTAATAACAAGAAATCCAGGGATTTGTTGGGATTCCAGTTTATTGGTCTTGAGGAATCTGTTGTTGATTCAATTAAGCAAATCGTTGCCAACAACTAGATAACTCAATTACTGTTTCCTATAGTGCTCAAGAATATCTGTTAGAGTATTTCTAAATATATGAATTTTTTTTTTCAGCTTTTTATTCGTTAGGATTCTGGTCAAGGGATACGAACGTTTTGTTAATCGGTACTTTTATGTTAAATTCATTTCATCTGCGATCAGTTTTGTAAAGAGAAAAAGAGAAGGTTGACTCTTAATAAAGTTTTCAATAGATAATCACTGCTAGGTCTCAATTTAGGTATTATTGAACAATGGCAAGGCTCAATATGTATATAAAATGTGTGACTGTACAACAAAAACAGCGATATATTCAAGTGTAAATTATATTAAAGGTAATCCTAAATTCTGGTTTATTTCACTGATTTGTGGAAGTGGAAGGTTCAATTTTGTAACAATGAATCCAAACACTAGAAATTGGCTGATTTCTTCCTATCTCTTTTTCTAATCGATGTTAAATAGCAACTCTTTTTGTTACACTGGAATAAAATTATTTTAAGTTTATCTTAATTATAAACTCCGTATCTTATAAACATCGTGAACTTATAAAAGAAAGACCCTCGGTGTACTTAACGCAATAAAAAAAGAAACTAAAAGCCCTTGAATTAACTAAGCTTTCACAAAAATCGAATAATTATTAATCAAGAATAATATTGGTACTTTGAAAATGTTGCATGAACAATAATTTTAGTGTTACTATAGTGAAACTAAAGAGCCAATATATGGCGACGATATCATTAAAATACTAGAAACCCTGTTTTATAGACTCTTCACGACTTCACAAAATCTCAGCTTGGAGTATAAAAATGAAACGAGATTTGTATAGCTTGTTAGATCCATAACGATTTCCTTACGCTGAATATACCATGATTCATTTAATGATTATTCTGATTCACTCAGAAGTAGTTAGGTAGTAATTTTATAATCCAAGTCACATGAGATTGAATGTATGTAATCTATAGTAATATTTCCAAAGCCTATAAATATTGTAGAAGTATTTCGAAAATTCAATTCCATCACCCTATTTCAACTGTATTTAGGATTACAAACTATAAAATACAGAATAAATGTTACCTTGAGTCCTCTTCTTGATAGCACTAGTTATCGTAGAGGTACCAATTCAAATCACCGCTATTATAGAATCATGGACAGCATCAGTAACGCTCACTACTTTCATCTCCGGTGGTCCTTGTGACATGGCTACTGTTGAAATTGGAAGAACTTCAATTTCATCACAGGAGTTTTCTACTTCATTTGACGCAACAGACTCTGATGAAGTTTATATAATGGATATTGCGCATGTTGTTTAATTTACAAACTTGGTTTATTTACAAACTCGGAAGGGGAAGGACCATAAGCAAGACATTGATTTCTCAAATTGAACCATTCGCATCGCAGGTAATCTTAAATTATTTGCAACACACTCGGACCAAATGTTAATTGATATAACAGAAACTCAACAAAATATTGATGTGGGCAATGCCATACTTTATAACATGGAATATTCTATAATATCTATTTTATTAAATTGTTTCAGTTCAATTAATATTCAAAAAACATAAAACATTATTAACTTTTCAAAATTATCGTAAAACATCGAGAATAATTATTAAAATTCAAATTTTGTACAAGAACAACTACATATAATATATATATGGGACTAATTCAAACATACAAAGTAAGATATTTGGTAGAATTACATATATTTGGTCCTCTTTAGATGGTAAAGCATATCAGATAAACGTACCACTTATGTAATGCGGCTGTGATGTTTTGGAATCGGTAACTTTATTTGCTCACCAGAAATAAAACTCGGGGTTTGAAATTACATCTTACTTTAGTATCAGACTATGGCACATGTAAGAGTTCTTATATATTGTATTCTGTTTTAGTTCAGGTTTATGTAATGGCTGGAATGTGGTTTAACGAGAAAGTCTCATATCCTGCTCATCGTGTGAAGTCTGAGTTTTAGATCTGAAGTTAAATTTAGATAAAAAGCAATTAAATTCTTATCGCGGCGTTCAACAAGAATATTTTTACTATATGTTAGTTGGGATCGGCAACTTGACATAAAATATTAAGTGGGCTTGTTCCGCGTTCTATCCAGAATCTTAGATTTCAAGTTATTTTGAATACTGTATCCGAGATGTAGAATGAGCTACTTATTCGACAAAATACTTTCATCACTTCACGGGATAGCAAGTAAGTTTCAAAATAAAATCAACTCCAACTTTTGTGTTCTGTCGATCAGTAATGTATATACTTCCAATATTAGCTTCGGGAAGATGGCGTTCCTGAATATTCAAACTTATATTGTTGCCCGACAATCATTCAACGGTTTTAGTACAAAGAATTTGAGTTTGAGCAACAGAAAATAATCATTTTATTATTTTACTACCTAACAAACATTCTAGAATGAAGATCACCCTCTGTACTTTCGATTAAATAATAATTCGATGAAGAAAGATTTTCCATGTACAAGAAAAGTTGGTCTAATTTCAACTCATCGGAAACCTCCCCATACGCAAGAAATAAAAATGATGCTAATTAGATCTATTAAAATATGAAGGTCTTCTAAGGCGAAATGCTTCTCTCTCACTGACCATGAGTTCAAGATTACTATTCTCTTAAGTAAATGTTGGGTAGAGCTCAAAATTACCTTGTGAAGTATGGACGTTGTTTGTTGTGATAGTAGTCCATCCACCATTACTGGAAAAGCTTGAAATCTCACCACTACTTGACGTTTCAGTAAATGATGTAGTAGATGTTGGGGAAGTAGTGATTGACATCAGATTTACACTTGAAGTTGGAGCAGAACTTGACGATGATGTTGAAGGTGGGACTTCCAGCTTGACACGCAATGGAGCCTCATCACAGAGACTGAAGGTTGTCCAACTTCTAATTCTCAGAAAACTCTTGCCTATTGATTTGCAACATCTAACACTAAGAACATTTGCTGCTCTATAGGAAAGGTACCATCCTTCTTGGTAATCAGTGGTTCTAACGTCCGTGTTTTGTGGGTTAACAAACCACCAATCAGAATTGGCAGAAGTTTTGTCGGCATAGGCTTCCCAATACCCTGGAAGAAAACCAGGGTGACCCATATAGAATTTTTGTCCTGCGTTGTTCGTACCAACAAGGTAATTGTCAGAGGTCAAGGTGAATTTCAATGGGTCACTATTTTTGCCAATGACAAGATTCTTATCATAATAAACTGTACCTAAATTCTTCCCAGTAAATAAGGAGTCACCAGTAACAAGAAATGCCTGGGCACAGGTAACCCAGATAAATAAAGCAATCGCTGTTAAGTAATGCATCTTGAAGTTTCAAAGTTTTGGATGTTAATTGAGATACTTTTGAAAAGAGCAGTTAAATCCAACATCTTTTATACCCGGTAAGCGGAGTATCATTTTTGCGTTGCAGTATAGATTCAAGGCAAACATAGATTTCAACAAGAAAGGCGGTGTTGCTTTTATTCTTTTTTAAATTTATCAAACGCCTGAGGAGGATCATTCAAATAAAGGAAGGTAGCACTTTGTAAAGAAGTAAAATCATAATCCTAAATATGGGTGCCACAAAATAGGGGGTACTGGTTACTGTAACATGAACTATTTTTAAGACCAAATGTCCTTTAGAAAAATATCCCGTATATCTGTGCTGGGATTATGATTAGGATAGTGAAATCAATATAGTTTAGATATTTTTAAATCAAAGACAACTTATTTGCAAACTGGAGTCTATTTTGACTAAGCGAAGTCTAAAGCATGTTCAACTTCTACTCCGATGAAAAAAAAGTTATTGTTTAGGTTACATTTACGAAGAGAAAAATATTCTGTCGATGGCCATAAATTATCCGAGAAGATCCACCAAATGACAAGGTGAAGCAACTATTCTTTTCACAAAATTGAATGTGACCGGATTTATTGGGCAAAGAAGGGAGATATAAACGAGTAACTCTTCCAAAACAATGGATGAATTGGTAAATAAAGTTTATCGTAACCTAGAGTCAGTTGATGAACACACCAAGTCAGTAGATTGACGATGTGACATGGAACACGTTGGGAGATCATTCTAGAAAGTGAAAATTTTTCCGGGTTTTAGTTTCTAGTAGAATCAGGCATTCGAAAACGGGTTAATTTTCTACTAGGGATCAATTCTCTGTAACGGTAGTAGAAAGTACTTGGATTCAGAATATCATGCCTTTCAAGAAACGATTGTCATCGATACTTCATCGTAGAGATTTGTATGACACGTGCTTCTGGAATATATCTCCCTTAGATATAGAAGTGGTCCTTTGGTCCGAATAGGTATAATAAAAAAACAGACTCGGCAGGAACGTAGAAGAATCGTACAAATGCCAAGGGTCAAATGGAATACATTGTTGAAAAAAATTGGGCATGTGACATTAGAGAAGAAAGGCGAAAAATGAGATTTTTTTTGGAGAAACAATAGCCATTTAATCAAACGCCAAGTCACGATCGTGGTACGATGAATCGGGGCTGATAATTTGGAGAAATTACGGAGATAAACTTAAATACAAAGAAACTTGGGAATAAACGGCTGTTGCTGATAAACCCAAAACAACCAACCAGATTACGAGGTGAATAGACTTTTGGTTAAGTTGTCCTGCATTCCAAACGGACGCGGGTTGTTATCAGCCAATAAAACTGTCGAACTGGCGAAAAATAGAGTTCGTAAAATGTGACCAATCCTGGGCATTGGCCGAGATGCAATTTTTTTGGTGATGATAATTACGGATCTGGATATAGATACGATTCAGATTTTGGATACAAATTTGAAGGAATTGTAGGAAAGTTTAAAGAATAAACGCCATTCAAAGCTGTAGATTTCTTCAGCTCGTTGCGATGAGCATCATCATGCCAAATTTCGATCTCTATGCTTGTATCAAATTTAGGCAAGAACCAAAACAGAAATGTAACCTGCACACTGCTTATCTATTAATTAAATAACCGCAAATGTGCGGCTAGTACGATTGTGAATGTCTGATTGGTTGTCGATAATATGCTGCAGTGGTATTTAAAAAGCAATGTATATCCCATGATATACCAAAAACGATAGAGGCTAACGACATACCAATTCCTGAATTATGTCCGATACTTCTTCTAACTTCACCGGTACGGGTACCGGAGGGGACATTTTAACCACAGACTTGAACAAACAGTTTGATACCGGCAACATGGCATGGATCGGAGTCTCATCAGCCTTGGTGTGGATCATGATTCCAGGTGTGGGGCTCCTTTATTCTGGTTTATCCAGAAAAAAGCACGCTCTTTCCTTAATGTGGGCCTCGATTATGGCAGCATGTTTAACGGCCTTCCAATGGTTCTTTTGGGGCTACTCCTTGGTGTTTACTCATACTTCCGGCTCGCCTTTCTTGGGTGACTTAACCAACTTTGCCCTCATGAAAGTGTTTGGTGCTCCAGCCGTTGTTTCTTCTGTTCCAGATATCTTGTTCTGTTTCTATCAAGGCATGTTTGCCGCAACAACTGCCATTCTTATGGTTGGTGCTGGCTGTGAACGGGCTCGTTTGGGTCCAATGATGGTCTTCTTGTTCATCTGGTTAACGGTAGTCTACTGTCCAATCGCCTACTGGACATGGGGCGCCAATGGCTGGCTTGTGAAGTTGGGTGCACTTGATTTCGCTGGTGGTGGCCCTGTTCACGAAAATTCTGGATGTGCTGCCTTGGCCTACTCCTTGATTTTGGGTAAGAGACACGATCCTTTGACTCAGGGCAAGGTTCCTAAGTACAAGCCCCATTCCGTTTCGTCAATTGTTTTGGGAACGGTATTTTTATGGTTTGGATGGTTTGGTTTCAACGGTGGTTCGACCGGAAATGCTTCTATCCGTTCCTGGTACGCATGTGTCAATACCAACGTTGCTGCTGCCTCGGGTGGTTTGACTTGGATGTTTGTTGACTATTTCAGAACCGGTGGAAAATGGTCTACTGTTGGTTTGTGTATGGGTGCCATTGCTGGCTTGGTGGGTATCACTCCAGCTGCTGGTTATGTTCCTGTTTACACATCGATTATATTTGGGGTTGTTCCTGCCATTATCTGCAACTTTGCTGTTGACTTGAAGGTGCTCTTGCAGATCGATGACGGGATGGATGTCTTTTCGTTGCACGGGGTGGGTGGATTCACCGGCTCTTTCTTGACCGGATTGTTTGCTGCCGACTACGTTGCCGCGGCCGATGGTTCTGCAGCCAGTGATCCTTCGTTGGCCATTGCTGGTGGTTGGATGAATCATCACTGGAAGCAATTGGGCTACCAATTAGCTGGATCTGTCTCTGTTGGAGCCTGGTCATTTGTGGTGACTGCGATCTTATTGTTGATCATGGACCATATTCCCAAGTTAAGACTCAGATTACACGAAGATGAAGAGATTTTGGGAACGGATTTGGCTCAAATCGGAGAATTTGCTTACTATGAAGAAGACCGCGAGAACCCAGAAGAAAGTCCTTATGTTATTGAACCCATCAGAAGTACTGATGCTCGGTTAGCCAAGTTGCGGGCCACAACAACCGTTGAGCCAAAGACAATCGACGGAGTTACTGAGGATGGAAATGGGTTTGTGAGCCCAGACAATGGAACTGTCAGCGAACTGTCGAAACAATAGACATATATTTCACTTCGGATAAATTTAATAGCTAATAATGATTTTTAAGGTAATAAAAGAATGAAACTTAGAGAACTCTAAAGGCTCCTCATCTTGGTGGGGATTAATTTACTACGCTAAGTTAGTCGTTGTCTTACTAATGTGAATTTTTCGGTGGAATCACTTTTTGTTTCGGAAGAAATATCGGAACCTCATCGCTCGCATTATTTAACCCCACCACTTGTCTCCACACAATTTTTTGTTCCATACGCAGACAAAAACCTTTTTCATGAAAAAATACCAAAGCACAGAAATCACCCAACAAGTGCCACCAACACCCGATGAAATCGATATCTCCACTGTAAATCCGTTCGATACGATGATAGAACGTCGTCCTGTATTGGGAGAAGCCAAAGCAAGCGACATGAATGTATTGCTGCAGATCCCTCACCCACCGATATCTCCAGATATCGAGATCGAGGGCTTTGAAGTGGGTGAACCTTCACTGCCATTGAAGATGTCTTTCACAAACCCACCACGTAATCTTTTTCGTACAATCACAGCATGTGTCTGGGCTCTTTCGTTGGGGTTTTCTGACGGTTCAGTTGGGGTGCTTTTGAACTATATTCAGGAACAGTACCATATCTCGTATAGTGTGGCGTCGCTCCTTTGGCTAGCAAACTCTATCGGTTACATCACGGTTGCTCTGTTGGCCAGCAACATCGAAACCCGTTTGGGTCGTCTGTGTGTGGTGGTGGGCTGCTTTTCGTCGGCAATCATGTACACTTTGGTGCTGACAGGACTGAAATATCCCCTTATTGTCACCGGCTTCTTCTTTGGTGGAATCGGCACCGGTGTATGCGTCTCATATTTCAATGTCTTTGTATCGAGCTTGGAAAAATCATCAACAGCTCTTGGGTATTTCCACGGGTGCTACGGTTTGGGGGCCTCTATTTCTCCTTTGGTAGCGACAGCATTTGTTGAGGCAGGAATCAAGTGGAATTACTTCTACCTTATTTTATTGGGATGCATGGTCATCAATGCATTCAACGCTTACTATTCGTTTGTTCAAGGTAATGATGAAATCGCTGAGTTTGAAAGAAAACACGACCCCTCCTACTCAACGTCCGAAACCCACGAAACTGGGTTGTTGATGAAACTTGCGCTCAAAAATAAAGTTACTTGGCTCACGTCGTTATTTGTTCTCTTCTACCAGGGTGGTGAAGTTGCTATGGGTGGCTGGATCACTACTTATCTTCGGGAATACCGTGGTCACTCCAATGCTTCTATTGGATATGTTGCTTCTGGCTACTGGTTTGGGCTTAGCTTTGGCCGGTTGGGACTCACGCGATTCATGCATAAAATCCTAGGAGCCCGTCGTGGCAATGCAATATTAGTGGTTTGTTCCATTACATTTGTCTTGCTTACGTGGCTTATTTCTTCTCTTCCAATCGAAATCATAACTATAACTTTGGCTGGAGTTGCGATAGGACCCATTTATCCGTTGATGATCACATATGTTGTTCTGGAAGGCTTACTTCCAAGAAAAATCCGAGTGGTTTCTCTAACCATCACTACAGCATTTGGATCATCGGGTGGTGCCATTTTTCCATTTTTGGTGGGGTTGGTTTCGCAATTTGCTGGTACCTTTGTGGTGATGCCCCTGTTCATTGCCATGTTCAGCTGTACTCTATGTCTCTGGCTACTTTTACCTAATACTCATTATACAAAGGGTCTGAGCCGGTTTGATTGTTTGAGGCAGATCTTCTAGAACTACGTAAATTTAGATTATTTGCTTTTTGTTCATCATTTATTAAATGGGTGCAAAAACGGAATGAAAAGAAATGAAAAAGAAAAAAAAAGAAAAAAAGAAGCTTCGTATAATCGTTATGTTGCAACCTAATTAACAATAAAAAAATCAATACGACTCCGTGTAACAATAGATATCTGGCGAATCTTTCTGTTTTCTGTTATTATGACAGATCACTTTGATGGAATCTGTCATTACCGAGGGACCACAACTACACACAGCCAACGACTTGTACCAAGTGCAATTTTCATCCTTCAATCTGGCAGCTTCGATGCCTATGATTGATGCAAGATCTGGACGGTGATAATGTCTGCTATATCCCAGTAAGCTATCTTCAAACGGAATACGGTCCGCAGTTGAATAGGTAGAAGTACTATTGTTGGTTGTTGTTGTGTAAGTCGAGTTTCCACGAGTACTACTTGAATGCTGTACTTCTTTCTCAAAAGCAATCTCTTCAATCTTTGATCCCTTTTTGTCAGCTTCAACCTCAATAGGTCTCATCGCTATGGATCCTCCAACTTCAAGCACTTCATCTTTATCGTTAGAAAATGTTTCAGGGTAAACAGGACCAGAAAAGGCTTCGTCGTCACTAGGATCATATTCTTCTTGTGTAATGTAGATATCAAGCAATGCCCGTCCTTCATGAAGATGAAGAGCAAGATCATCAAAAATGTGTTTGTACCACGTCATGTTTTCTTTCTTTCTACAGATCCAGATGATTCTGACGGTAGACAACGCTGGTCTGTGCAAATAGTCTTGAGCTATATCCTTCTTTCTGAGTTCATTAAGCAAACTCAATGCAACTGGAAATGTAAAGGATCCACCAGAACCAGCACCAATAAAGAGACTTGTGTCGAAACTGAGGAGTGGTTGGTGCTTAGCTCCATATGGACCAGCATAGAGAACAGGAAGTTGAACAAAGTTGTTGGTGCAAACACTAAAATCGTCGGCTTCATCAGCTTCTTCTTCTTTCATCTTGACCAATCGCTTCATCAATCTCTTGGTGAATCCCTTTTTCTTTCTTATTACAAGCTTTAACTCACCTGTTTCAGATATACTGGAAATAGTGAATGGATGGTATTGGAACTTCCTGATTCCACTAATGTTTAAAAAGACATGTTGACCTGGTTGCCAGTTCTGGAACCGAGGCAATATTTGTCTGTACCAAGGAAGAGTAGGCGACAATCCCGACCTATGAACAGGGATGGTCAACAAAATGGTCTCATCATCAAGAATTTCAAAGTCAGAAAGGTTTCTTGTTGGGGCCTTGTACTTATGAACATATTGGTAAACTCTCGTCACGACTCGATCAATAACAAGTCCATGAACTGAAATAAGAACCACAGCACGATTTGAGGAGTTGTGTAAGAAAGTAGTAAGCAACATGAAGAAACCAAGTCCACGGTGCAGACCAAGGAAGATTTCGTATCCCAAGTTACGCAACCATTTGACTGAACCGATGGTCAAAAAGATCAAACATCCAAAAGCCATCATTCCAAAGATCTGAGGAGGAATAACCACCATGATTGGGTTCCCGTTTTGGATCCAGTACAGGGTTGTTAAACCGGTGTGGATTGTAATCATGCCCAACATCCAGCGACCAAGCCATTTATGAATGAAGACGAGTCTATCGTGTTGGAGCCCTGTGATAGCAGTGAGCAAGTCATTTTTAGCGAGAACAAAAAGAAGTAATGGTAAGCTTCCAATGGTCACTTTCAGCATCCGTTTAGCAATGATGTAGACTTGGGGTTGGTAAGTTAAATCTACTGTATGAACAAAGCAGAAGGCACAGTTAATACCCATGAAACAGACCAACAAGAGAAACAAGCTCGGTTGCAAATAAAACGGATCGCGTTTGAAGGGAATAGGAATCCCGACACAGCGAGTCCAAATCTCCCATTTTTTTACAAACATGAAATATCGTTTATGTGTGAGGGTGTTGATATCTCTTTTATTTCTCAAATAACTAGGAATCCAGTGAAACAAGACACCATGGGCAATCAAAATGATACAACTTAAGCAAAAAACGAGCCATTCGTACTCATTATTCCGGTCTTTTTCAACAAAATATTGTTCTTTATATGGAATTTTAGGCATGGTGTACTGGCTCAATATTTCAGAGACCCCCGGCTGGGATGCAATGGTGGGAGGTATATTTCCAAGTCCGTTTGTCGACATAATTTGGAGGAAGGTGTATGAAGAAAATTTGAATATATGAAAATTTCCGGATTAATAAATTAAATCTATTTACTGATTGATCAGATAAAAAAGATTTTGACAACCCACACACCAAGAAAATAGTTCCGAGGAATGCCCATTGGATATATTGGCGCCCAGACGCAAGGAAAAAGGAGATATCGGGTGATTCAGGTCCTGGGTGGCACATGCGCTTTTCGGAAACGGTTACAAGTGGCTACAACAATAAAGTAAAATTCATCCCAAAAAAAATAAAAATACGACAATATGCCAGTAGAATTGGGGTGCTTGGCTAAACGCCGGATTGAGGTGGTGAGACTCCAGGAGCAAGAGGTCCCAGGGTTCTAGGTATATGAAGGCGGTCAGACGCCTTTGGTTAGAGGATATATTAGATAGCATATCTACGAAAGGCAAGTGTCTTGCTGAAGAAAGAAGAGCTCTTTTTTTTTGAATATATTGAATGTAGAGAATTGCAGCTCGTACCGGTATGTCCGATAGACTATCCCCAAAGTCCTTAGGTTCGTACTTTCTGGTTTCAGAAACAGTATTTTTTTTTAGGAATAAAAGCCGAAGTCGCATTGTTGTAGTTTCAGCAAAAAAAATAGTTATCAGGGAAGCTTTCTCTACTAGTATACAAACGGTCCACACTACGTTCACTGGAGGATCCAAAAAGTATCCCCACTACTTTCTCCAGTACTCCAAGAGACACAACCATGATGGCGGAAAAGGAGAAAAAAGAAAACAATTTCGGTTATGCCAAGACGCAAGTGGCCCTATTTTTTAGTTTTTGATTAAAAGGTCAGAGTTCCATTTGCGGCATTATGTATGAAAAGTAAAAGAAAATTTTTTTTATCTAAACCATCAGTTGCGGCAACCCGCCCAGAATACCAACAATAATTAACGAAAACAAGAGCGCTCGTAACTGAATGCAATGCAATTGTCGGAATTATCGCTGAGTCAAACGCAGATTGCCCATTTTGGCTACGATATTTCCAATTGCCGTTTGGCAACTCTTTGAGACCAGATGTCGTGTGTCTCCTAAATGCCTAACAGAGAATATTTTTTATGCATGAAAATTTTATCATTTCCATCTATACGCCGAATGGACAAGACTGCCAGTCTGGAGCCAATTACAGTTGTCCCTGTGCCGAATGCTCCATTCGTTCCGAAAGAAACAGTCAATACCGTAAACTGTCGTTAAAATCTGTATTGTAGACATAAATACAGTCGTAGCTCCGGAATTTTTTAGAAGAAGATCAATTAATATTATCGTTCGTTATGAAGTCCACTCAAGTCTTGACTGTTTCTGCTATTGCTGCCGTTGCCATGGCTGCCAACAACCCATGGGCCACCTACCCATCCGTTCCTAAGACTGCTTCCATCAACGGTTTTGCTGACAGAATATACGCTGGCGTTGCTCCTTGTGCTCAAAAGTGTCTTGATGACAACAAGAGTACCGGAAACACTCCATGTCCATACTGGGACACTGGATGTTTGTGTGTCATGCCACAATGGGGTTCTGGTGTTGCTGAATGTATTGCTGATGCCTGTAAGGGTGACGAAGTTGTTGTTTTCACCTCGGCTGCTGTTTCTCTCTGTTCTTCTGCCGGTGTCTACACTCCATACTGGAACATTCCTTCTGCCGACTCGGCTTTGTTGGTCAACGCTGCTGCCGCTGCCGCCACTGCCCAGGCTTCTTCCGAAGCTTCTTCCGAAGCTTCTTCTGAAGCTCCATCTTCTGAAGCTGCTGCTACTTCCGAAGCTGCTTCCACCCAAGCTGCCTCTTCTGAAGCCAGATCTTCTTCTGAAGCTAGAACTACTCAAGCTGCTTCTTCGTCTTCAAGCAGAATTTCTTCTGTTCAATCTGCCTCCACCGGTGCTGCTGCCAACATCAACGGTTTGGCTGTTTCTTTCGGTGGTGTTGCCGTCGTTGCCGTTGCCATGTTCATCTAGATGTATAATAGATGTATAATGTTGAATAAGAACCCAAAAATTGTTTTGAAAAATTGTAAAAATTCAGAAAATTCCAAAAAAAAACGTCTACAGATTATCATTCTATCATTGATGGAATACCGATGGTAAACTGGGATTATGGTGATGGTTCTTATCGTGTTGATAATTGCAGTGCGAATAATCGAATGATCGATACAATGATGAGAAATACAACAAAAATACATAATGAAACTAAATCAATATCTATAGACAATCAACAACAACAACAACAACAACAACAACAACAACAACAACATCCCCACCATCATCATCTTCTCCTTCTTCTTCTTTTTCTTCTTTCTCTTCTCTTCGTTATTGCTATTTTCTCCCCCACACGACCATTTATTTACCGAAAAAAGGAGCCGCCGGAACGATATATACCCACCAATGGCACCCGATTCTTCTTCAGGCCCGGCCAATTCAGGCCTGTACAACTTTCCTACGGCGATTTTGACGGGAAAGAGTCCACAACAAGCAGCACTTATCATTCCCAACTCATTGAATGTGACCACGAAACTCGAGTCGCAACTTTCGGCATGGTTCTCGCAGTACCACGCGGCGATTGTTCAACACAACGCGACGTTGACTCGTCTTTTGAACGAAGGTAAGCATCTTTTCAGTAAAGAACAAAGCCACGGCGCTCACGGAAACTTTCCACGGACTTGGAATTGCTTGTTAACATCATTGGAGATTGAAAACAAAGGATATGCGACTCTTCACCGCAACATCCACCAAGAAATCTTGGAACCGTTAAGTGACGTGGTCAATAAAGATGTACGTGTTTCAGAACTCTTGATCAATGCTCAGGAACTCGAAGAAATATCGCTGGATCTCAAGAAACATCGCTCGAATGCTGAAATGCAATGGAACTATAAAGCTCCCGACATCTTTCAAAACTTTGAAAACTACAAAACAGCAGAAACAACATTGTTGTTGGACGTGATTCTCAACTTCTTCCAGTTCCACAACACGAAATGGTCAAAGGATTTGGAAAATAACGAAAACGCTACCAATTATTTACTCAGCAACTTCAAATTAGACCTGGAAATGAACAGTTACTTGGACTACGTGCTCCGCACCGAGTTCCTGCCGGTCAGCGAAGGCTTTTACAAGGCCCAGCAACGCCAGCAGGAAAAAATCCAGAACCATACCATGAAACATCATCCTAACCACAATAATAAAGCCGATAACCATTCGGTTTTCTCGGGTGTTTCTGCTTCTTCCGATAATAAAAAAAAGACTTCAAAGTTGAAATCACGCGTGGGATCTATCTTTGGCCGTAAGAAGAAACACGCCCCGGTCTCGTCGCCCTTGAACGATACGATTCCAGAAACAGAATCGGTCATCACCTCAACTTCGTTTGGGGCCACCAGAACAGCTCTGGTTGCTCTGAGAGGCAACTCAAGACGTTCAAGCACGTTGTACGGTACGAAAGCCGGTCCTCCGTCTGTTATATCCAAGGATACAGCAGCCATTGCTCCCGAACCAGTCCTGAAAGATGTTCCGAAACCAATTTCACCCCTGGTACCTAGTTTCTACACCAATCCACTTACGCCACAGCAACAGAAACCGTCTGTTCCTGCTACAGCTGCAACAGTAACCGCTCCAGCTGTTGGTGCTGCCGAATCACCCAACGTGGTCAAGTATCGTGACTCCGATATGTCACTGGAAGACGGCAGTCCTAAAGGAGCCAATGGCAGAAGATTATCGATGCTTCAGAGACACGATTTGGGTGAAACGTCACAGCGCACGTTAGAACCAGTGACTGCTCCTGTTCAGCCGCCACATGTACTTAATGAGCAGCGTTCGAGACAAAGCAGCGGTGGAAAGTACAGTTTCGAGACCGGAGACGAAAACAAGCCAATCCAGGCATCTCCTCGTGGTAACGCAAACAGCAATCTGCACTTGTTTGATGATCCTGTTGATTTACCAGAACCCACGATTGGCGAGTCGCCATTTAAGGCAACGACTGCAGCACCAACACCACCACCATCAAGAAAAGTGATCCATCACGAGCAGCAGGCAGTATCAGGAGCCACCACCACCACCACCACAGTTCCTAAGAGCAGAAGAGATATTCATTCACAGATGTTTCACAACTTACCTGCTGCACGCGAATCGTTTATTCAGCCTGCTGTCCCCTCACTTGTGGCTCAAGATACCGGAAACTCGTTGTTGAAGCAGCACGAGCATTTCAAGCACTTTGAGCATGCACAGGAAGTGCAAGGCTTGAATGCGTCGATTGCTGAGGTGATAAATGCCAATTTCAAGGACGGACGTGTGGTGAAGTCGCAGGTGATTGGCGAGATTGCGTTCAATTACGTGGCCGACACGAACATTCCCCAAGAGTTGGTGGTGCTGATTCCCAACGAGTTTGACCGGGTGATTTTGAACAATGGGTTTATCCACGAAGTGGGCGACAGTGAGTACAAGTTGGTACCGGCGCAGATCTTGAGCAAGACGCTTGGAGCAATGAAGTACTTGAACAAGTTGAACGAGGCACAAGTTCCCGTGGTGATCCAGCAGGTGTGGCGGTTTGAGGAGCACCAGTCGAGTTTGATGATTAGTTTACGTGCCAATCCCGCGATGGAACAACTTGTGCTTAACCAGTTGGTGATTTCTGTAGCGTTGAAAACGGATATCGAGCTGACATCGGCCCTGCTGAAACCACAAGGTTCGTTCAACAAGGACAAAAACAGAATTACGTGGAGATACACCAAACCGGTTATTTTAGGAAGTGGCGGTGAAGAAAAGGTGATTGCTCGGTTCCTTACCAATGGTCGTGGGTCAGAGCACGAAAGCGGGGTACAACTCAAGTTTGTCTTAGAACCCACGGCAAAGACGATGATTTATGAGAACGGCCAGCCTGTGCCTGTTGCTCGCAGTTTAATCAGTGGTGTCTACAGTGGCCACAGTACATAAATGATGTTTTTCTTATTGTTGATTTTTCATTTTTCTCTTTTAATACTTTGTTAATCATCTTTGGTTCTTGTTTCATCTTTAGTCAAACTATCGAAGCTTCTCTGTAACCCATCGATCTGTTTCTTGAGGGTGGAGATATCGTTATCTTTCAACTTGAGCGTATTCTTCAACTCTGTCACTTTCTCGTTATCGTCTTCGTTTGCCCGTTCAGCCACCAACGCACGATACGCAGTTTCCTTCGTGACAAGTTTACGGACAATTGTCGTCACAGTAAAGATCGCCATCACCAAGTACAACACAAAGCCTGTCAAGTACAAGTTCCGTTGCGAATAAAACTTCGTGGCCATTTGTTCATAGCTCAAGCCCGAACCACCATCGAAATACGTTCCCGTATGATCATGGATCCGCTGTAATCGATTCAAACAGTCCATGATCTGAAGCACAAGCAACACCACCAGGAAAATCACTCCGACCTTGACGTTCTGCAGTTTCTGGAGCGTGTTCGCTGCACGCACAACGTTGCTTCTCACAACAAACGGAAGTGGAAGCACAAGAACAGCAAGAACAACCATCTCAATCACCAAAACACCAAAGATTATTGTCATTTGAATACTCATGTTGATCAAAGGTGTTTTAATGTTTAAAGTTTTAACGAGCAAAAAAAAACCCTTATATACATTGCTTACATAAGCTGTCTTCTTTGGGTTTCAAACTAAACTAATTTTTTTTATAATTAGCGCAAATGGTTTAGTGGTAAAATCCAACGTTGCCATCGTTGGGCCCCCGGTTCGATTCCGGGTTTGCGCAATTTTTATTTTTTTCTTTCTCTTTAAAACAGAATTTACAGATTACATAAATTGCAGTTTAAAACTTTACACTTTATCTTTGTTTGTTTTGCAGTTTATCTATAGACCGGTTACTCTTCTGGCATAATTATATGCCACGGCACTAAAACAGAGCATAAAGCAAATAATTCCCCAGAACCACGCTAGGCCGTCGTAGGCCTGGCCCGGGACCATACAGTTCATGCCCCATAAACCCGTGACGACGTTTATCGGCAAAACCACTGTTCCCAAAATGGTAATTTTACCCAAAACGTCATTGGTATCGTTATTTACCTTGGTCATATCGATGTTGATCTGGGCCAAGTAGTTGGAATGGAACCGCGCAATCAACTTTTCGTAGTGGTTGAGCGATTGGACCATGGTGACGATATGGTCCTGGATATCGCCGAGATACATGCCGATTTCCAGCTGTTTCTGGGTCTGGGGCTGTTCCGAGTACCGTTTGGCAAAGCCACGCACCACGTCGGCCTTCAGACCAAGCAAGCGAAGCACCGACATCACTCGTTTTCTGCATTCGCCGATTCTCCGTAACATATCACCTTTGCGTTTCCACGAGATGATTCCCGTCGATTTCGACAGCAGCCGTGAACTTGAACGCACCAGCGCACTGCCTCGCCGCATCCGTGGCGACACTGCTTCCACCGTCAGTTTTGACCGTGGACGCCGGAAAAAAACTTGATGTTTCTGAAGCGCATTTGGCTCGTCTTCGTCGTCGTTGTCGTCGCTGTCGCTGTCGGAATCTTCGCCCGCGTGCATCCGCAAGATTGAATCTTCAATCAGATTAACCTCGTCCTCAATCAGATCGATCATGGGCGCAAACGTATCGGTAATATCGTCGATTAAAGCGTAACAGATCCAGTCCGACAGAACCGTCAAGTAATCGCTGAGCAAACGCGCCCGACGACGCACATTGATGGGATGGGGCGTCGCCAGGAAATGGAACGTGATAACCGCATCTTTAAACACTATAATGTACATGTTAAGCGGCAGCAACTCCCCTTCCCTGATCTTCTTCCCTTGCAGCTGCATGGAAACCAGCTCGTACAGATTTTGCAGATTGGGTACCTGCAGGTAAAATCCCGATTTCCGCAGGTGACTGTTCCCACTCCCACCTCTCTGAACCAAACTGCGGAACCTCCGCCAGATTCCGCCACCTCTATTATCGCCAAAATCAGTAAGCTCGTAGCCAGACGTATTCTCCAACTCATCGATCTTGTTCATCTTCTTCTCGTGCTCCTTGGCCCGCTGTTTTCGCCGCTCATACACAATATCAAACGAGGTGAAACACACAAAGTAATATGTCTTGAAAAGCTCGACTTTTTCCCGTGCCTCACCAAGAAAGATATCTTCAGTAGTCAATGGATGAATACCAAACGTTTTGGAAAGAACTTTCATCTCCTCTTCGGTGGGATCAAGCACATCAAGCCAAAATGGAGTAACTGATGGTCGGAAATCGCCCAGATCCGAGGGCACAGCCGAGGGTAAAACCGAACTCGAGTTAACCGGAACTCCCAACGAAGGCGTCGCAAGTTGCGGAACCGACGCTGCCGTAGCAGCAGTGGCTGCAGCCACCGCCGCAGCAGGAATGGTTGATGGTGTGGGGACTACGGAATTCAAGTCAGGAGTCGGAGACTGCTCTTCTTCGCCGTAATGTTTCGGCAGAAACAATTTCAAGAGTTTCTGGCCCACCGTTTTGTCTGAATCGTCGCTCTCGGCCGCAACCAACCCACTGATTGTGGGAGAATGGATCGTGGTATCGAGATCTTCACGGAAATAAGTAAATCTGCACGTTGTTGCGTCTTTCTGTTGCTTGTTCTTGCGGTTCAAAATAGTGGGAATCTCTTCCTTGGATTTTTCCCATGGCTGGATAGGTGTGGGTCTTACCTTGAGCGCTTCCAGCTCAAGCGAGTTGACCTCGTTGACGTGATGGCTGAGAAGCGGCGCCTCTTCTTCCAGGATTAATGTCTGATGCATTTTTTTACTTGACGATCCGGATAAGGGAGGTGACAGTGACTGCCCTGGACCATGACAAGGGCGACGATTTGTATCGTACAGCGTTCCTGGCGAGATGCTTTCATCGCCAGGCGCAGCGCGTGCTACCGGGTAATCAAAGTTGACGGCATGGATCTCGTTCTGTTGCATATCTTCCAACTCCTCACGAATAAACTCTTCCAAAACGGTAATGTCGGGCCATGCAACTTGCTGCGATTGGCGTCCCTGGTCGTAGTAGTCGGGAAAACAGACATCGTCCAACGACGTCAGGTCGCCCAGGTGTTCCAGCAGCGGATTGGACCCGCCAAATTCCATCGAATAGCGTTCGTCGGTGTCGGAATCAACGTCTGCGCCTTGTACCTGCGTCTGCGTCTGTGTCTGCGCCCACAAACGCTGTTCCTGCGCAAACTGGTCCATGTCCAATGCCACAGCCCCGGAAACGGGCGTCAGACCAAGCAAATTCTGGAGATTGCGGTTCGTAAGTGGAAATTGCGATGCGTGCCGCATGTCCACATTCTGTTCTTGGTCCCGATGGTCAACATAAGCACCAGAATCAATAAAGTCGTTGTGTGAACTACGACGACTATTGGTGTTCTGATGCTGACGCTTCGATGTGTCATCAAACGTCTTTCTCTTGCCTTTCTTCGTCATGTTAGGATCATAAAGCCGTGTACTCGGGATAAATTCCTTTTTAATCTAGAAAAAAATATATATGCAGACATTTTTGTCGCGACATTTCAGACATTCTCCTTCTTGACACTGGTCGGATTGGGTTTTGTCACTTTGGGCTCAATCTTCCGTCTCTTACCACCGACGACATCAAGCGCAGCCTCAATCTCGTCACGGTGCTCCATTAACTTGTTCCATACCTCTTGTGTAAGTGCAATTCCTTTTTTGCCAGGTTTCTTCTCTTTGGTGGTCTTGTCGATGTAGAATTCACGGATATCGACGAGTGGAATGTTGTTGAACTTGCGGACAGTTACTTGTTTCTTGCTATCGAGCTCAAACACCGGCTCGGTGTCTGTTTCGGCGTCGGCGTCGTCCTTGGTCCGCTTCATGTGTGCGATTTACAAATGACTTTTTCAGACAATTTCAGACAATTAATATTTAGAAATTTTAAAACACTTTTCAGACAACTTGTCTGATGCACTTTTCTACCTATTCTCTATTCCACTGGGCCACGTCTCATTGTAGTGTTCTCCTAATAACTCACGTACTTTTTCAAACCATTTCTCGTCCTCGTCACCGTCTTCTTCCTGAACACGCCAGTAATTATCGATCGCCAGCTTCAATTCCTCCACAGTCGAAACACCCAAAACAACTGATGTATTTTTAGGTATTTGCTTTAACCACCGTTTAAAGGCGAACCGTGTAGCCAAATCAGCCAATTCGATGTTGTGGCGCAAGAGTTCCTGTGCCACAACATCGACCTGGTCCTTCAATGCCTGCAGCGCCGGATGAAATGCGTGCGTGACGTCGCTGCGCAAGAGCGACATACTTAAAATTGAGCCATTGATCACTTGTTTTACGCCTGCGGTCCTGAAGTCGCTGAAATGGTCAAAAAGGAGCGTGTTCTGGATGCATCCGTTCGAGTACGACAAAACGGCGTCCAACGGACCAATAACAGACGTTTTCTGACACTCCTGGGCGATCTTGAGCAACAAGTCAACGGGGTATCCCGAAATCCCGATATTGCGCACCAAACCTTCCTGTTTCAAGAGGGCCAACTCGGCCAACGCAGACAAAATGTCGGATTCAGACACAAACTCAATATCGTGCATATACACCAAATCCAAATAACCAGCATCCAACCGGTCAATGGACCGTTTGACCAGCTGGCGCACGGCAATGGGCGAATAATCGAACTCATCAAGCCCAATCCGGCCAGCTTTCGTACACAAATAGTACTGGTCGCGACTAAACGCAATTTTACGCAAACTCTGCCCCAAAATCACCTCCAGCGGACCATAGTACGGCGATGTATCGATAGCATTGAGTCCATGCTCAAACGCCACCGTTAAAATGTCGCTGGCCGGCAAGTTGTGCGGATTTTCCGAATATTGCGTGTTAAAAACAGCACCGCCAATAATAAGAGGCGGAAGGTTAGTGATTGAGTACGGCGTCGCCACCGTAGCAGACCCAAGCGACTTCATCAACGTACTTATCAATATATCCGATAGTTTTTCTTTTTGTATAAAATCGAATTTCCTGCAGGTAATATATGACCTACACATAATTTTTGTCTGAAAAAAAAAGCCGTTTCACGTAATCAAGTACATCATTTTCCATTTACATAATTCATTAATAAATACATACCTCAAGTTTCCATCAAGTAGTTCCCAGGCACAAGGCCTACCTGGCCCGGCTCGCCACTGTTGCGTCCCAATTCACAGAACCACCAATTGTCCTCCTGTTTGTGTATAACGTACATCTCCCAGCCCTTGCGGAAGTACATTTCGCCGTGCTGCTGCGGACGGTACGTGTACCGCGCCGTAGCCACCAGCACGTACCGCCGGCGCGTCACCGGCGTGATCTGGTCCACTAAGGACGCGAGGTCGGTGTACAGTTTCAGCGACAACGTCCGTTTCAGCTTCAGCTGTTTTACTGTCTGGAGCGAGTGTTCGGGGGTGGAATCGACCATCGACTTGGGTCTGGGGCGTGGCGTGAGCTGGAACGAGTCGTAACGTGTAGCTACTTCGTTTCTGTCGTCGATCAAATCCGATGCTGCAAAGTGCTGCATGTCACGGACTTTAGGCATGGAATGTTCGGCTGCATCATCAACAACTCCGATATTTTTTGGAGCCGGAGGTGGTTGTGCGCGCGGCCCTGATTTGGCTGCCCGCACCGACCGACGATACTGTGTGATATCACCGTTACCACCGGCATTGAGATCCTCCAATGCTTTTGCAATGAAATCGATCGAGAAATCTTTCATAATCGGAACGGGCCGTGGCGGTTCCTGAGGCTTAAGCACCGGCAATTCCTTGCTCTTTGAGTTGATTTCTTCCTGGAATTGGCTCAATTGCTTTTCTGTACGTCTTGGCGACGCCCAGTGGCGTCCTGATGATGTAGAGCTGGGATCGGAGTAGTTGGACGAGCCGTTCAGACTGCAGAATTTCTTTGAAAAAACACTCTTGTTATCTTCGGGAGAGGAGGAGTATACTGAGTTTGTCTTTGGCTGGAGATTGGGCACGGTGGTAAGGTACTCCGTGGTGGGTTTGGGGTTGGGTTTGTCTGTGGTTATGGTTTTGGTTACGAACACTGGTTTTGTTATTGCTGCAGGAGAAGCATGCACGTTTGACGCATGCTGCAGGGGAACTGGCCGAATATGGTTTTTGTGCGGCGACGGGGTGCGAGGTTGCGAAGGTAGCGATGGCACTGGTTTATCAGGGACACTAGGCCGTTTCATGGCTTCACTGGCAGCCGAGTATGTTGAGTATGAGCGTGAGAGTACCAGCGTATAGTTGGGGTTCTTGTACGACGCTATGGAATAGCCCAACTCCGTTTCATCGTCGTATCCAGCCAAGAAGTCGATGAACGATGGAGGATTGTCGATGCGGTTTCCTGTGCCGTAGTTATCAGCAAAGTCCTGTAAATCGTTGGGTGGAGTGACCTGAGCAAACACCAGGCGTGAAGCGTCTGCCGAGCCGTCGTGGTCGACGCAGAGCGTGGCGATATTGTTACAGAAATTGAAGCAGTTGACTTTACAGACCTGGATGCGTTCGATCTCCAACATGTAAAGGTCCAGGAGAGCAATGGCCCAATCACGGACGTAGATATCGTTGATTTCCGCAAGATTGGCCACAGAAACTTGGTACTGTTTGCGAGACTGCGAAACCGAGGCAGAAATCTTGGCCAATTTCAATTCGTTACGTTCCAATTCCTTGCCGAGCGTGGTCTGGACAAGAAGCCGGAGCGATTTGAGCTGGTAACAGTCCTGTTGGTGTTTTTTCTTTGCGAGCAGATGGTGGTTGGCTGCGTCGGTTCTTTTCGCAGCAAGTTTCGTCATATGATGATCAATCCGGCCGGCTTTGGCACGGTACTCGTTATAGAACGTCGCTACCTTATCGTAGTTGATCTGTTGCACCGACAGAATAAACTTTTCATTATAATGAACCATTCGCTCGTTTTCAGCAGCCATTTTATCCAACAGTCGCTTCAATGTGCCTGTTTCGCGTGTCCCGAGCCGCACCTTATGCCCAAGCCGCTCAAGCTTCTTGTTATACTCTTTTTCAATCGAAATCCGCTCGCTATACATATCCATGAGCTCTTGGAGCGTGGAAAGCGAGTCTTTGATGCGGCTTTGGACTACCCGCAAGCCATTTTCCTGGGTGCCCCAGAACCGGTTCACAAACGTTTCGTTCTCATTCCGTGACTGTTCTGTCCTCATTGTCTAGAAAGAAGAAGTTGTTGTTGATGATCAAATGTTTGGTGGGATGTTGTGTATCTTTTGCCTATTTGGGAAAATGACGGGCACCGTACAATATGCAGACTTTTTTTTGAAACAATCTAACCTGCAAAAAAATTGTTTTTTTTTTGAAAGTTTGCGGTCCTGGTGTTTATTTGTGGCTCGTGATTCTCGGACCGAGATCAGAAACAATAGCACGTGACCATGAGGGATGATATTAAAAAATAGTAATTAATTATTCAAGAGACTGATCCTGAGCTTGCACAACAATAGGCACAGCAGCAATAGTATTGTATGAACATGACGTAGCGGAAACAAACAGGTCTTAACGGGGTCATTTTAGGTGAATATTCGGGGAAACGGAAGAACTACACCTGGGATGCGTCTTAGCTGCAGGATCCCGATCGGTACCCGAGAAAAACCCAAGAGTCTGGGCTGCGATAACGTATATATATAACGAGAGCAATCTGTCGGTGATTTTTAAAGGATAGCGATGACAGTTAAAGAGACGCACGAGCGGTGGAAACAGAACAAAGCGTACCGTTATGCGTGTAAAGTTATCAATTTCCTTATAGCGCAGTGGTTCTTTTGTTTTTTGGGAGCATTTGTTGCGCTTGCCCATTCGTACCCCGAGTTTGCAAAGCAAGGAGGGACCATTAAGGCACAGTACTCGATTGGATACGGTGCCGTGGCGGTGATTTTCCTTATCAGTGGATTGTCGATGAGTACACGCGATTTGATGCGCAATGTTGGACATTGGCGGGCACATTTCACGGTGCTTTCGCTTTCTTTTCTTATCACCAGTTCGATCATTTACGGGATTGTTCTGGGGATCCATGCGGCACACGATAAGCAGATAGATGAATGGCTTCTTGTGGGTATGATTGTCACCCACGCATGTCCAACCACCGTTTCTTCCAATGTCGTGATGACCAAACAGGCCAAAGGTAACGATGTCTTGACTCTTTGTGAAGTGTTTATTGGAAATATCCTTGGTGCATTTATTACGCCGGCATTGTTGCAGTTATACTTGACTGGAGCCTGGGAGTTTGGTAATCCGAGCCACCAGGCCGTTCACCAGAGTATTGGCGACTTGTACCGTGAAACCATGAAACAGTTGGGTCTTTCGGTATTTGTGCCGTTGTTTGTGGGTCAAGTGGTGCAGAATGTGTTTCCCAAACAGGTTAAATGGACATTGACGACGTTTAGGTTAAATAAAGTCGGTTCGTTCATGTTGCTCTTGATCATGTTCCAGTCCTTCTCCACTGCATTTGCTCAACATGCCTTCACTTCGGTATCACATGCCTCCATCATCTTTCTTGTGTTTTTTAACATCGGCATCTACTTGTTCTTCACGGTATTGAGCTACTGCTATGCTCGTCCGTACTGGTTGGTGTGTCTCTTTCCCACAGAACCCACCGCGGAAAGTACCAGACTTTATACCTTGGGATACAAGTTCTTTCGTCCCTTTTATTACAACAGAAGAGACACGGTCGCTGTCATGTTGTGCGGGCCCGCAAAGACGGCGGCACTCGGAGTCTCGTTGATCAGTTCCCAGTACGGATCCACCAATAATAACTTGGGAATTTTGCTCGTGCCGTTGGTCCTCTACCAAGCAGAACAAGTGATCACAGCTCAAGTCCTTGTCAACTTTATGCGTCACTGGATCGAGCTGGAACACGTAGAACCACAACCACAACCACAACCACAACCACATGATCTTGAGGCCCAGAACAATGAGGGGCCTCCGTCAGTCTCTGATACCATGCTGTCACCAACAAAGTTATCCAACACTGAATCAAGGTAGTTTTTATAGATGGGAATTTGAATAAACTGGTTTTAAAATGCATATTCGCCGAGTTTCTGTTCCAAGTCGGCGATAGTAGCACCCAATTCGGCCGCATTGGCATGGAGCGAGTCCAACTCGTCGAATTTTCGGAGCTTCGTGTAGTCACGGATCAAGTTTTCAACCAAAAACCGCTGTTCGTTCATCACCATAAGCTGTTCGCGCATTTCACGTACTTGTTTCTTGGAAAGTTGTGGTTCAGACGGCGCCATCGCTGCCACTTTGGCTGTCTCTCGATCCTGGTACACGCTGGTGATGTTCTTGTATGCCACAAGGGTTTCTTGAAGAAAAAGGACCGTGCTCTGACAAATATTGCCAATGATTCGTGTAGAATCTCCACTGCCATATTGGTCCTTAAACTGCTTGGCTGTTGCTTCGTAATCTTTCAACAACTTCATGATCTTGTGTCGGAGTTTGCTCACAACCTCGTGATTATCTTCATCAATTGCCTGCTTGTACTTGGGCATTAGGGTCTGGAGATAGTTCTTGAGCACAAGAAGCGTGTCCAACACCGGCCAAAACGGTACCTGGTCGCCATTGGATGATTTCCAGTCGTGTAACAACTTGTTTTTGCAATTGACACAGCATCGAAACTGTAACAGCAGCAGCAGCAGCGGCTGCTGCAGCTCTAAATGAAGACGGGGTAACTTTTCAGCAAACTTCAGGACCGGAACCATAATGGAACATCCACGACGAGCAGCATACGGGTCATCACATACCACCAGGCCACAGAGACGGCAGTGGTGTTTACGTATAAACAACGAAAACGGTACAAAACACACAGAACAATGGTGGATCTGGGAATCGTCGTCCCAGAACTCTTGGGGTTGTGGAGTGAACCAGCGGCGCTGTTGTTGCTGGAGCTGCGGCACAAGACGTACAAAGCGGTTGATTGTCCTATCACGTTCAAGCAGCGCTGTTTCTGTGTGTTTTTGGCGAAGGAGACGGAAACTGTTGGTTTTGTCCACCAATGTAGGAACCAGTTCCTGAGGTCTGGCGGCGTAGCAGGCATCACAGGCGCGATTCCACGATGCCTGGCGAGAACAGTCGTACACAACCTCGGCACCACTATTGCTGAGCTTGATCTGGTGGCGCGTGTGGGTGTTGCAAAAGAGACGGCCACATTTGCGGCAATTGACAATACCGTTGCGGACCGTAAGTGGCGTGGCACAGCCGCTGTGTGAACAAACAGATGTTGATGATGGATGCTGCCAGTGGCTCCGAGTGAGTTTGGTGTTGGTAGTGTCCTGGGGGCTGAGGGAGAAGCCGTTGGTGTCGTGGAGGTCGATGGTTAGAAAAGAAGAAGTGGGTGATTTGGCGGGCGATTTGGAGGAAACCGGCGGCTTTTTATAGTTCTGGGGGTGTGGAGCTCGTTTGGGAGTAGGACTCTCTGCACCCCGTGGCGGCTTGATATAGTTTTCGGGCGATTTGAACGGGGAGCCCAACTCCATGATAAGAAAAGTGATGTACAAATAATAGAATTCGTGAGAAATAGTGAGAAATAGTGAGAAATAGTGAGAAATAGTGAGAAATAGAGAAAAATACTGTGAGATAGCGAGAATTAATGAGAATTAGCGAGAATGAGAATTAGTGGGTCCTATTTACTTTATTTTACTTTGACCATCACTACAGTAATATCATCTTCCTTTCCTCCCAAATACTTTTGTCCTGTGAGTTTCAGTAATTCCTGAGCAAATGCCGACGGAAAGTTGGCATCTTTCAGTACTTTGACCACTTCACTGACAAAAGTATGGGCAGTGTCGCCCCATTTCTTTCCCTGTTCGTGCTGGTCCCGCAAGAAGTTCTCGATATCCTTCGCAATCACGTTATCGGTGACACCATCTGTGGCAAACACAAGCACGTCATCGTGCTGGAGCTGCCACGTATATTCGTCTGCTTTTGCTGGCGAGTCGATGATGTAACGACGGCCCTCCAATTCGGCCTGACGCAAGATCTGGGGCGGGATTTTTGCAAGCTGGAATGGCGTGTTGAAGTTATGGGTCTGGTACTTGGTCTGTTCCACCAATTTGAAGTCACGAAAGAGTCCTGCCCACGAATCGCCGAGATTAGCAATTTTGACCGTTTTTTCCGGCGAAAAGATCCCCAAACACGCAGTGGTGCCGCCGATCTCGACCTTGGGCAGCACCAAGACATGTTCAAACGCTTGTGAAAGGAGTAGTTTTGGATCTTGTTGCGAATCGGTTTCAAAAAGTCGTTTCATTGTACTGCAAAGCTCGCGAGAAATCGCCGACGAATCATAGCCTGCTTCCAGCCAGCCTCCAACACCATCTGCCACGCCTACGGCAACGTATCCTTCGTGTTCTTGCGATACAAACAAGTTATCTTCGCCGGTAGGCAGCAAAAGCGCCGGACTCGGAGCATTGTTGTGTTTCTTCTTGAAAAGGTTCAGTTCTTCACGATCTTTTGGCTGATAAGCAACTGCAACGTCGTACTGCAAGTACAGCAGCACCAGACCAGAACCAGAACCATCGAAATTGGCTGCTGATGCCACAGCATCAAAATTATTATTGTTATTGTTCCATTTGCTCAGAAACGAAAACAGACGAAACGTACGTGTTTTCTGGTTCCAGCGTGAACTTGGCCCGACCATGGCCCGTGCTGCACGTCCGAGCGCTGCTCTTGCTACCAAAACTGCCATTGCAAGCGCCAATACAAACCCAAGCCGCAAAACAACACGCATCAGCAACGGGAGGAAAATGTGCAGGGCCCGCGCACCCGTTGACACGGCCCAAACGGACCAATCACGTTGCGTAACTCGTGCGACCACCACCGAAAAAAAAATCTCAAGATCACTTCACTGAAACCTTTCTTTCTCTCTCTAATCATGTCTACATTCAACGTCTTGAGATACTCGTTATTGGGTGCTGGTGTCGTCTACGGCGCTGTGCACAGAATGTCTTTGGAATCTGCCAACAAAGAAATCCATGCCGCTCAACAATGGAAGGCCCAAGAAAAACTCATCAAACAAGCCAAGGCCGAGTACGCCAAGTTGAATCCTCCAAAGCAAGCCCCTGTTTCTGCTGGTGCCATCAACTGGGAAGATCCAAACTTAGACATTGGTGCTGCATTGGTCTCATTGGTCAACAAGTTGGATTAGTTTGAGTTACATACTATTTAATATAAGTCATGTGAGAGGTCACATGTTATAAATTTAAAGATTATATCAAAAAAAAAAAAAGAATTGTAGTGGATTCCCCACACTTATGAACCATGACTCGTCTTCCATTTGCCAATGCGGCCACAATCGGTAAGTTATTAGTCTTTCTAAACGTTCATTCTAACCACAGTACGTGCACATCAAAAAGATGAGTACTTTTTGAGCGAGTTTCGGCGCCAGGTGCTGGAGGTGCTTCAGTTTATCAAAGGACAACGGTTTGTCAATAGTATGCCCGAAGAAATCACCGTATGGACGAAGCTGGTGTACCTTGCACTTACGGTGCTTCTTGGAGCACGGACGCTAGGTGAGGAATATGTGGATTTAATCTACGTGACACGAACAGGCCGTAAACTTCCTCGGTTCAGCGCTCGGCTCGGGTTCATTGCATCGTACGCCGTGCTTCCATACTTGGTAGCGAAGGTGATACGGCGATGGACCACATCTACTTCTGATCAAGATTCTAGTTGGCTTTTACGGTACTTGTCACAGTATCGCAATGTGTTGGATACGGCAATGAATGTCCATATTGCACTCTTTTACTTCCAAGGCGAATTCTACTCATTGGCCAGCAGGGTATTTGGCATGCGGTACGCTTACGGTCACCATAAGGATCCCAAGAAAGCGCCTGGTGGTAATTATGCTGTGCTTGGAGCGATGATTTTGGCACAACTTACAGTTAAAGCATTGATCAAACTCAAGACAACAGATGTACCAGCAGTACAACGGCCATCGAGTAGTACCCTTACGTCGATCGATGAGCTACGGATCGAAACACGACACGTTGATCTTGCAGATGTGTCTGCATTGCCGTATTTGCCCGAACTGGCACGGACATGCATGTTGTGTCTTTCTCCAATGGTGGATCCCGCTGCTTCGGTGTGTGGCCATATGTTTTGCTGGGAATGTATTGTTGATTGGTTAAGAGAACATCCAGAATGTCCGTTGTGTCGCCAGGCATGTGTGGAGCAGAATCTACTTACATTAAAGTAACGAGCGTAAAACAACTCACTTCGCTCGTTGTTTTACATAAACCAGACGAAAACAACAAGAGAGAAACCAGTAACACGAAGTAGAGAAAGAAGAATCACTTTAAGTAAGCAGTAACCCTATAAATAAGTAATGCTAATTATACATATTTATAATACAGTGAAAAGATGAAACATCGAACAATACTGAAACAACGCGAATCAACCGTTGGTTCTCGTGGTGAATGTTTCTTCTTCTTCTTCTTCTTTTGATCTTTTTCTTCTTTTGATCTTTTTCTCTTTTGATCTTTTTCTCTTTTGATCTTTTTCTCTTTTTCTTTTCTTTCTCTTTTTCTTTTCTTTCTCTTGTTCTCTTCTCTTTATCTTTTTTCTTTTTGTTGATTTTTTTGTTGATAAAATCACCACATGTCACTTTCACTTCCGTATTCAAAGGGCGATGGGCCCGATGAATATTCCAAAACATTCAAACCAAACCGTAAATCAGCGTTCAAACGTGTTCAAGTATCAACAGTTGCTGGTTTGCATCGTGTTGCTGAGTTGTGTGCCGCATACAAAAAGCTTCTGCTTGTGGTTGCGACGTTTATGTGTCTTTCGTTGCTTACTCTGACCCCGTTCGTGCCGCATTGGCCTGGTGCGCTGCCGAAAGTTGTTATCATCTTAGCAGCAAACGAAGGAGGCGGTGTTTTACGGTGGAAATCGCCCCAAGAATGGCTGGTGGAACGGTCCTCCATCGCCAACAAAAAGCTTTATGCAAAGACTCATGGATATGGCTTGGCTATTAAAGATATGACCATCAAGAAACGGTACTCTCACGAATGGCGTGAACTGTGGGAAAAGGTCGATATCATGAAACAGACCATGAGACAATATCCCGATGCCGAATGGTTCTGGTGGCTCGATCTCCATACATATATCATGGAACCCCAAATCTCATTGGAACAACACTTTTTGAACGATCTCAACAACGCTACTTACAGACTGTTGGAAACATTCAATCCTCTCTACTTACCAGTCTCGATTCCATACACAGACTACAGCCAACCCATCGACATGATCATCACTCAGGACTGTGGAGGATTCAACTTGGGCTCGTTCTTGATGCGCAGATCCCTGTGGACAGAAATGCTCTTGGACGTCTGGTGGGACCCAGCTTTATATGAACAGATGCACATGCAATGGGAACACAAGGAACAAGACGCCTTGGAAACCTTGTACTCAACCCAGGCCTGGATCAGAGAACGTATCGGCTTTCTTCCTCTCCGTACGATCAATGCGTTTCCTCCAGGTGCCTGTTCCGATAAAGCTGACGATCCGCAATATTTCTTCAAGGACCACGATTTCGTCATCAACATGGCGGGCTGTGAATGGGGAAGAGACTGCTGGAGCGAAATGGAACACTACAAGGCTCTAAGCAAGAAACTACACAAGAAATGGTGGCACTTGTGGTGATGTAGAAGTATATACTGTGCGTGTGTGTACCGATGTGTGTTTTACCGAACCCCAAAAAAAAAATTGAAACTTAAACTAACGTATAACAACAGTAACAATAATACCGTCAGTAAAATGGGCGATAACTTCTGGTTCAATGAGAATGCATTTCTGAACACACCTGCAAAGGCACAGGAATCAACTGACGATTTTCTTACGATGTTTGAAGCCTCCCCGGTGTTAAACAACGCGGTTCAAGAACCAGTGCCTCCCCAGAACAACCAGCGGTACGGTGGACCTCCTAATCCCCAGAACCTCAATCCACAGACATTCATGCGTCAATTCCCACAGCAACAACAACAGCAGCAACAACAACAGCAGCAGCAACAGCAACAACAGCAGCAACAGCAACAACAGCAGCAACAGCAACAACAGCAACAATTTCTTCAGAATCAACCGTTAAACAATACCAAAAAAGAACAGCTTCTCAAAATGCGTCAACAGATCATCCAACAACAGATGCTACAGAGACAAAACCAACAGAGTGCTCCCAACGTCAACTCAAACATGAACATGAACATGAACATGCAATCGCAAGTCAACCAGAACCTCGCAATGTCTCCGCCCCAGAACGACGGTACGCCCCAACCAGTGGAGTTCCACAACACCCCCTCGTTCTCCGATAGTCCAGCAGTCATGTCTCCACAAATTCAGTTCAACCAGCCACAACCACCACCACCACAGCCTCCATTACAACAACAACCTCCACAACAACAACCTCCACAACAACAACCTCCACAACAACAGCAGTTCAACAAACCACACCCTGCTCAATTGACCCAGCTCCAAATTGAACTCTTTTTAACTACTTTGTACGATTTTATGACCCGTCGGGGAACTCCAGTCTCCCAACCACCAGTCATCAACAATAAGCGTGTCAACTTGTTCTTTTTCCATATTCTTACCCAGAAACTCGGAAACCCACAACAATTAATCCGCTTGGCACAGCAGCCTCCACAACAAGGACAGAGTCCATGGTTTCTTATTGGTCAAAAGTTGAATTTGCTCGATGGAGTGGATTCCCAGAATACACCTCTTAGAGAACAAATAGAGCGTGAAATCGGCTCTTGCTACGCCAACTACTTGTTTCCTTATGAACAATACCTCAGCACCCCCGAGGGAAACAAAGATATACAGCAGAGAAGAATGCAGTTCCAGAAACAGTTGCGTCTCAGATTTCAGCAGCAACAACAGCAACAACCCCAACAAGTTCCTCCCACGCAACCACAACCTCCACAACAACCTCAGCAAGCAGCAGCACCACCACCACCACAGCAACAGCAGCAGCCATTTCAACTCATGGGAACACCGCAGGTACAGAACATGTCGCCGCCTCAAGGACAGTCGCCAGCAATCACCAGCATCAACACACCAGGCCTTCAACAAAGTCCGCTGATGAGTCAGGCACCCACACCACAACAACGGAAACTTTCTCGAGTCAGTAATCCATCGAACCACAATTCACCTGCAAACCTACAATCCCCATTCATACAGAACCAGCAACCAGTCCGGAGTGGAAGTATGCAACAGCAACAGCAGCAACAGCAACAGCAACAGCAACAGCAACAACAACAGCAACAGCAACAGCAACAGCAACAACAACAGCAACAACAGTACTTGCAAAGACAAGTACAGTTCCAACAACAGTTTGTACCACCAGAACAAGACAAGAAAGAACAAAGACCAAACGGAACTCCACAGCAAGAAATCAAAGCTACGCCAGTTGCCGAAGAAGAACCTCTCGGTGAGCCTAATGTCATCAGAAAATACGTTCCTTTCAGTA
Organism: Teunomyces stri; assembly: GCA_030563165.1. Taxonomy (NCBI): domain Eukaryota; kingdom Fungi; phylum Ascomycota; class Pichiomycetes; order Serinales; family Debaryomycetaceae; genus Teunomyces; species Teunomyces stri. Next base: position 64,747 of record JAKUBI010000021.1, read on the forward strand.
GAGTTATTGATACCCACGGAGGCTACGCCTTGAAGGAGATTAGTCAGGTGGCCAGCGACATTGAGATCACCAAGCCAGCATATCTTTTTGCTCCAGAATTGGGAGCCATTAACTTGCAAGCCTTGATAATGTCTCTTAAGAGTTATGTTGGACCTGACAGTGGAGAGGTGTTTAATGCTTTGAATACTTTGTTGGTGACAACCTCCGATGCCAACTATTCGTTTCCGATCGATGATTGTATTGAATTGTTGGACACATTGTCGCTTTTGGGATTAAAGATATTGAAGAATATCGTTTATGATGATCGTGAGGAACCGTTTGTCAACACTGAAGTGACCAAGTTGTCCAACTGCAGCAACATCGACAATATCTTTGCCAAGTACGTGAAACCCAATGAATTGGGAGAAGATGTCAACATTGTGGTGAATTCGCTTACAGGAGAAGTGGTTGAAGACGAGGATTCGGATGTAGACTTTGATGATTTATTTGAGCCAGAAGAAGTACAATCATCTACTGGAAGCACGCCCAGTCCCGAGCCCCGGGAGATCTCATTCAATATCCCAGATTATTTGAGCACATTGCAGCATTTCAAAGAAGAAAACAAGCACTTTTTCAGCAAAATTCAGACCAAGAGTGCTGTTGATGACCGTGTGATGATGGTGGATCAATTGTTGACTGTGACAATGGTTTTACGTAACATTTCATTTGCAGAGAACAATAAGTTGTCCATGGGCACCAATCCATTGTTCAAAGACTTGATCTTTGCGATCGTGAAGGAGATTGGATTGAACGGGGACAAGTTTGGGTTTTACAGAAAGAGATTGTGTTTGCTTAAGGACTGTTTGTTTATGCTTAACAACATTTCGTTCTACGTGGAGTTGCGGAGCTTGGAAGAAGCGTTTTTGGTGCTTGCGTTGGTGAATTCTTTTGGACCTAAGTTTGACAAGGACGACTACAAGATTCCCCAGGCTTCTTTGGAGATGCATCCATGTTTATCGTTTGCCATTGATGCGTTGACCAAGATTATTGTGCGTGAACCACCAAACAGAACGTTGATGCAGGCTGTGATGAGCGGTACACTCAGTGTGCTGTCGTCGAGCTATTCCAACTCGGTAGCTGTCACGCATGAAGATCAGGAATTCACCCGTCAGTTGGCGATTTCGTACTTGGCCGGTGACGAGACTGGATTCAAGGCGGGGAAGTTATTGAGTCGTGCCTTCCAGCTCTGTATGAGTATTCTTCCGTTTGAGGCCAACAGCTACGAGTTTTCCAAGTTTATCTTTACTCGGGCACCAACGATGTCGCAGGCGTTGTTTGGTGCCAAGATCCTTATTGATATGGTTCCTACCGAAGAGTTCAGTTTACCGTTGAGCAGGCTTAGTATCTATTGGTTATTAGATAACAGCGAGCTAATTCTTAATAACTTATCGCGGATTACAATTGCCTTGGTTTCCGAAACCGGAAAATTAGCCCGGCAATCGAACGAGTTTCGGTTGTTGACGTTAGTGTTGGTGAAATCGATGATTGTTGTCAACTCGCTCACGGCCAACGTTGTTCTTGGCAAGCAGTTGTTAACACAAGAAGAAGACAGTTCGTTGTTGAAACAGATTGGTGATTTGGGCAAAATGGCCCGGATTCTTCCCGAAGCCAAGTTGGCATTGGAAATGTACTTGGCTCCAACTGATGCCAGTTTGGGTAAAGAAGTGGTGAGACTCTTTGAGTTATTGAACGAATTGTGTGCCCAGTAAGGTACCCCATTCCCAAAAGCAGTATTGTTTGGCACCGATGGTTGATTTGGGGTAAAAGAACGTAGGGGCGCATATGTCCCAAATAGGTAATGCGACCCTTAAAGTCACCGATAAGAAATTAATATTTTGAATGGCCGCAAAATTTATATAAAACGAACCAATCACTGAATAAAAATTACATATCAGCCTAACAAAAGTACAGTACAGTATCACTTACAGAGAGAAAATGGCTACAGCTACTATCCAGCCCAGTGCTCCACCTCCAGACACAGACGACTCCAAGATGTTGGTGGGAGAACATACGCTTCCTGCGAGTTGGTGGACATCGGAAAAGATCTTTGAGTTGGAAACAAGAGCTGTGTTTTATAAATCATGGCTTTATTGTATCCATGCTTCCAGATTCACTAAGCCTGGTGATTATTACGCGTTTACGGTTGCTGGAATCAACTTTTTCCTTATCAAGCTGAAAACCGACGGAGAAATCAAAGCGTTCCATAACGTGTGTCGTCACCGTGCGTATCCGATCGTTAGAAAGGACCAGGGTTCTTCAACAGTACTAGGATGCAAGTATCATGGCTGGAGTTATAATTCAGATGGAAAATTAAACAAAGCTCCTCATTTCGATAACGTTGAAGGATTCGAGAAGGAAGAAAACTCATTGTTTCCCATCAAGACCCATGTCACTCGCCAGGGTCTTATATTCATTAACTTCAATAACGATACCAGTAGCAATTTCATTCCGTTTGACGAATGGTTTTCAGGCTTAAATATCGAATTGGACGAGTTCGACTTTGGTGACTACGAATATCACATGAGCTACGAATTAGATGGTCAGTTCAATTGGAAAACATTGATGGATGGATACCAGGAATGCTACCACTGTCCCACGGCCCATCCTGGTTTATCAACTGCATTCAAGATGGAAACATACAAAGTTGTACCGAAAAACAGATACTGTCGTCACTACGCAACACTAACGAGACCCGAAGAGGAACCTGTGGCGGCAGAAGATGAAGAATCATCCTGGTTTGGATTCAAGAAAAAAGCAGAACCAAAGGAAACAACCACCAAGAAACCAAAGAAAACTAACCCTGGAGGCGAATTCGATGGTCTTTGGGTATACTTGTATCCCAGCAACGGAATCAACTGCTACTCTCCAGCATGGTATTCGATCCGAGTATTGCCCATCTCTGCCTCGCATACAATCTTACAGTACGATATCTATACGAAAAAGGGATTGGATGAAGCTGCCAAGAAGGAGTTTGTTGACTTTTTGCAGCTTGTTGAATTGGAAGACTTTAACTTGTGTCAGTTGACACAAAAGAACTTGAATCAAGGTGTTTATTCCTCGGGGTACTTGCATCCTCAGAAAGAGCGTGGGGTGTTGTTTTACCAGGGAATAGTTCGTGATATGGTGAAACTGCATTTTGAAGCAGAACAAGCAGCAGGAACAAAGATCAATCCTGCCTTTGTAGGCCATGCTCCTAAGAACGATGGAATCAAGGAGTTGGAAATGATTTGTGCTTCGGTTGAGTGTGGCAGCACGAGTTCCACTGGATTGGAATGGTAGATAGTTAGTGAGTGTCTTTATGTTTTCTTATTAGTATAAATTTGATTTAAGAATCTATGTAAGTCCCAACTTGTCCATTCTTACCTGGACAGCGTTTCTGTGTGCTTCCAACCCTTCCACAGCAGCCAATGTCATCACTGCTTTTCCAATACTCTTCAAACCTTGTTCAGTGACGTTCTGCGACGTGATAAACTTCTGGAAAGTAGCGGTATTGACACCTGAGTACTGGCGAGCATATCCGTATGTTGGCAAGGTGTGGTTGGTACCAGACGAATAGTCACCACAAGATTCAGGCGATAACGCTCCAACAAACACCGAGCCAGCATTTTCAATGTGAGATGGAACGTATTGATCGGCATTGTCAATCTGGAGGATCAAATGTTCAGGAGCATATTGGTTCGATAACTCAAACGCTTCTTCGTAAGTATCTACCAAGAGAGTGAATGAATGTTCGAGACACTTGGCCACGATTTCTTTTCTGGGTAAAACCAGAGCTTGTCTCCGTACAGCCTCATCAAACGAGGCCAACTTTTCGTCAGATAAGCCAACCCCAATCAAAATCACCTGCGAATCAACCCCGTGTTCAGCCTGTGACAACAAGTCCAGAGCAACAAAGTCAGGATCAGAGTTGGAGTCGGCTACCACCAATACTTCGGAAGGTCCCGCAGGCATATCGATAGAACACAACGCTTGGGTATCGTTCTGGACATACATCTTGGCTGCGGTAACAAACTGGTTTCCTGGACCAAGGATCTTGTCACACTTCGTCACACTCTGTGTACCGTAAGCCATAGCAGTGACTGCTTGTGCACCACCAGCCATAACGATCTTTGTAGCACCCAACTTGTGTGCTACATAAACCACTTCAGGTGTGAGTTTTCCCGTACTTCTCGCAGGAGGAGACGCAATGACGATATTCTTGCATCCAGCAACCTTAGCAGGAACTCCCAACATCATTGCAGTAGATGGCAAAACTGCAGTTCCACCAGGAACATAGAGACCAACGTTTTCAATAGGCTTGGCAAAACGTGAACAGAAAACACCAGGTGCAGTTTCTACTGTCATCACTTCTTCACTAGGAAGTTGGGCTGCATGGAACTTTTCAATGTTTGCAATCGAAATATCAATGGCTTCTTTCATGTCGTCCGAGATCTGCATCCAGTCTTCAGGGAAAGGTGCATTCAAGACGGGAGATTCCAACTGAACACCGTCAAACTTGGCAGTGAGTTCAAGCAACGCCTTGTCTCCGTCCTTCTTCACCAGCTCAATGATAGGAAGAACAAGTTTCATGATATCTGAAGTCTTTTGCACGGGTCTGGTAAGTGCCTGAGCAATGAGCTCAGGTTGGGTTTTTGCATTGAAGGCACGGATCTTAAAAAGCTCCTTTGTTTCTTCTTCTTCTTTTTCCTTTTCTGGTTCCTTTTTCAAGTACTTCTCCTTGGCATCACCCTTTCTTCTAGTCACTTTTCCGGCCTTGATATCCAAGTTCTTCTCGATATCGGCCAATCTCACGCCATTCTTGGTACAGAGAACCATTGCAAAGTAAAGCAAATCAGCTGCTTCCCATGCAATCTCTGCTTTGTCGCCGGATTGTCCAGCTTCAATGAGCTCGTCGAGTTCTTCGCGGAGTTTGGCGGTGAGAAGCTCTTTATCTTCAAATAACCGTTTGGTGTATGAACCAGCAGGTGCATTGGCTGCACGCTTGGCCAAGGTGTTGTCCAACTTAACAAGACCAGAACCAAACGTTTCTTCACGGAGCTGGCCGTCGTGGAAACAAGAAAAGTTGCTTTCCAAGTGACAGAACCCATATCCATCCTTGGGAGCCACGACAAACTTGACCACGTCTGAGTCACAGTCCTTTTCTAAACGAACCAACTCCTGGGTTGCACCAGAGGTTTTCCCCTTGTACCAGAGTTCGTGGGGACGTTTTCTTGATTGGTATACCCCGGCCTTTTCAGCAATTGCGGCTTTGATAGATGCCTCAGACGAATATACAACACCAAGAGCAGTGAATGCAGGGGCTGGTGTGGTAACGAGGGTAGTAAAGAGCCCGTCTGGTCTATCTGTAGTAAGAGTGGCAACAAATACTGCCGAAATGGCGATTTTGTCTACTTCCTGTTCTAATGTGGTGAGTTTTTCAGATGAAACAATGGGAACAAACCCGTTTTTGGCAACCTCAATTGCCACTGCTTGATCAGGATCAATTCTGACATAAATAGGCGTATTTTCAATGGCAGTTGTTTGTTTCAGAGCTGCTTGGTTGACAATAATAGCACTGTATTTCGAATCTAGACTAGGAACGGCGCTGAATTCTACCCCAAAACGACCAGCGGGTAATCCAGCACCCACAAACGTCTCAATTTGGTTCTGGTCAACAAAAATCGTTTTTACACCAACATTTAACAATGAAATGGCGGTGTCGACCAGAAGGTCGGCTCCAACAGCATCGATAAAGATCTCGACATTGGGAAACTGAGCAAGGAAATGCTTTGAAACAGTCACTGACAGAAGTGGAAGCAATACACGACCAACCACAGAAAGCCTGGCGACATCGCCGGTGCTGCTAATTAATGGTAATAAAGGAAACATGCGTAGGTGATACTTTTGACACCGATTCCGCGCTGATAAAGAAAACCGGCGATATGAGTCAGACTTATATGCAGGTGATCTGGCTTTTCATATAACGAGTTTAGGGAACCGAATAGCTAAAAAGAAAGAAAGTTGTTACTACTAACAAGTGTTTTATTTAGTACAAACTTAAGTGTTAACTAGTCAAGTTTTTATTTGTTTTTATTTTTTTATATTTATAATCTTTTTTAATCTTTTTATATATTTTTATTCTTGTTATTTTCTATACGTTGGTGGTGGATATTTAGGAGTTTCACAATGTCTCAGCAGTAATGGTTGGTTTTGGTGGTTCCCTCTGGATGGACGACGAATGTTATTATAGTAAATGATATTTGAGTTTTTTGAGTCTTTTTTATTGATAAAAACTTGAATCATTAATAAACTAACGATTCCCATCCCTGCCGCAATAGCTATCACCACGAAAAACCACTGAACATCGAAATCATTTAGTTTACTCACCAACTTACTACCGTCATTACTGGATAAAGACATTGAAAAGAAACCATTTTCAATCAATGAACTTTCGTCTCCATTTTTGTTCTTAAACAATTATATTTTATCTGCTTAAATAAAGAAGGTATAATTTTTCATTCTGTTAATAGAGTCATGCTAAAAGTTGAATTCGCTCCGGAACTGGTTCAAGTCCATTCCTGGTTTCACCAACTCCAACAAGTCCCGCCTATCCATGGCAATAAATGCTCTCTTTAATGTTTCCATCAACGACGTGCTCTGGTTATGGTTCAATGTAGACGACGTATCGTCCACACCCTCAACTTTATGCATCGCCAACCCGCTTAACAAGTGCTCTGCTGCCTCTTTGTAACATCTGATATTTATACAGCTGACTCCCAAGTTATACCGTGCTCTCACAAACGTAGGTTTCAACTCAAGTGCCTTGAAATAAGCAGTGACTGCTTCTTCAGACCGGTTCGAGTTGGCCAACAGCGCCCCCAATCTATTCCACAACACCGCATCGTCTGGCTTGATCGAAAGTGCAGCCTTAAAACAATCAATCGTCTTGTCAAAGTCTTCGTTGGCATAAAATAAAACACCCAATCCCATCTGGACATCCGGATCCATGGAAGCATGATCGGGAGAAAGCTGGGCTGCCTTAATAAAGAGCTCAGTCACTCGTTTGTTAAGTGAAAACCGGTCCTCATCCGTGATCGTTGGGTTCTGGGCTCGTGCCTGTTCACTCACCTGAGGATACTTGGTCAGTATCCACCGTTCCAACGTGGCAAAAGCTGCATTATCGTAGCCTTCATTGATATAACTGATAGCTAATGTCATCAAGGCTTGTGAGTTCTCAGGATGAAGCTCCAAACACTTTTCGAGCGCAGCAATACCGGCAATTTCCTTTTCATTCTGGGTCTGGACTTCTCCTAGCTTTAACCAGGCATTGATATGGCCCTCATCAAGCTGAATCGCTGCTTCAAATGCAAGTGCTGCTTCACTCAACTTGGCGCCGTTTTCCATCAACTGAAGCCCAATCTCGTACGGATCCGTCTCCTTGGGTAAGTCCATAAACTGATTATGTTGTTTATTCTCAAACTGGTACTCACCAAAATGGGCTCGAGTCAGGGCATAACGGGCAAAGTCCCGTTCCCACTGGCTCATATCGTTGGGGAACGGGTCTCGTTGTGTCTTTTTGAAATCTTCATATTGTTGCGAAATAAAGTCGTTCTCCATTGCTTCTGAGTTGAGTCCGTCCCATACTTCCTGGAACGTTGCCTGGAACTTATCGTCCACGATGATTTCTGGCGATTCTTGTCTCTGGATCTCTGCTTCTTTGGTAAGTTCTTCGATTTCAGCAAAATGATCATCCCAAGCAGTCAGATCCTGAGTTACTTCCGTGACTTTTTGTTGCTGTTGTTGCTGCTGCTGTTGCTGTTGTTGTTGTGGTTGCATCATCATCATTGGTCTGTATCTCATAGCACCAAAATTGTTCTGCATTCCGAAATTCTGCATCTGTTGCATTGGTTGAGACAGCTGCATTTGGGGCAGCAGACCTGGTCGGAACTCAGATGCCCATTCCGGCGACTGGCTGAGTGTCTGGACATGTTTCTGGACTGCGACGGGCGACGACGATGAATGGAACTCGCTCGTCCAGTTTTGTGGGTTCTGGATCTGGTGGTTCTGCAGATTCAGCTGGATCATGTTTAACTCGTGTCTCATTGGCTGGAACAGGAAGTTCGAGGGTCCAGCCATAAATGTCTCCAAATTCTGGTGGTTCATGGCCGACTCGTTCTTGAAGCTCAGAGCTCCGAGAACAGGCGCAGTGCCCGCTGTTTGTTGCTGAAGCGAGCGGTCCTGTTGCGTATGTTTGTTGAACTGTGTAAGAACATTGTTATTTGTGCTACAATCAGCACCTCCCACAAATGCCATTGGTTACTTTAATTGATGATAAATCATTGTCATTCTTTCTTTATATAAGGCCGTTTTCGCGCGGGGGGCAAGTGCCGATAGATTATATGCAGGCAGATCCGAGGTGGAAAAAAAAATCAGAATCACGTGAAAATTACCCCACGAAATAAAAAAAAAGTTGAAACTTTTCACTTTTATTTTAGTTATATATTTACAGCAGCTAATGGGCGTGCTTTTCAGCAGTTGGCAACTCAACCAAGCATTGTCTAATGACATCAACACCCTTCAACAAATCTTCTTCACTGATGACCAAAGGAGGAGCCAATCTGATGATATGGTCGTGTGTAGGTTTGGCCAATACGCCGTGCGATTTCATGAGCAAACACAAGTCCCATGCGGTTCTGCCGTTGGTTTTGGTATCGTCAATTACAATGGCCGATAAGAGACCCTTGCCTCTGACTTCAGAGATGATTCCGTTGGATTCAGCCTTTAATTGTTCGAGTTGGGCCCGTAAAAGCGCACCGTTCTTGGCCGATCTTTCAACCAATCCTTCTTCCTTCACAACATCAAGCGCAGCCATGGCAACAGCACATCCCAAGGGGTTACCTCCGTAAGTTGAGCCGTGGGACCCAGCCTCGATACACAACATGATTTCCTTGGACGAAAGCACCGCAGAAACAGGAAACACGCCGCCCGAAATGGCCTTACCCAAAAGCACCAAGTCTGGCTTTACATCAGGTGAATGTTCGTAGCACAACATCTTACCGGTTCTGGCGATCCCGGTCTGGATTTCGTCACAGATCAACAACACGTTGTGCTTCTTACAGAGAGCCTGGACCTGAGTGAGGTATCCTTCTGGAGGAACCACGATCCCGGCTTCACCCTGGATTGGTTCCAATAAGATCGCCGCGATCTTGTCACCAGCATTGTTGAACGCACGTTCCACGTCTTCAATGACTCCGTATCTCAACAACGTACCCTCAGCCTCGCCTGGAATCTGGGGTCCCACTCCCTGTAAGTATGGCCCAAAGTCGGTGGTGGAGTCTGGATCAGTACTCATAGAAATGACCCCCAAAGTACGGCCATGGAAGTTGTCTGTAGCCGATAAAATGATGGCTTGACCTGCTGGAATGCCCTTCTTGACGTAGCCCCACTTTCTGGCAATCTTCAATGCGGTTTCGACCGCTTCTGAGCCGGTGTTGACTGGTAAAACCATCTCGTAGCCAAAGTATTCGGTGACGTACTTGGCATAAGCACTGAAAACGTCTGAAGAAAACGCACGCAGCGACAATGTCAATTTCTGGGCCTGTTCCACCAATGCCCCGACGATCTTGGGATGGCAGTGGCCCTGGTTGACAGCAGAGTATGCCGACAAGAAGTCGAGGTACTCATTGCCTTCAGGGTCCCATACATGGGCGCCCTTGGCACGGGCAAAGACTACCGGAAGCGGATGGTAGTTGTGAGCCGAGTATTCGTGTTCGTATTGTTGCGCAGTAGCAGTGGAAATGTTGACGGACATTTTTGATGATGGACAAGTAACTTTTCAGGTGGCTTTATATGTTCGGGGTCGCTGAGTACTGCCTATAGCGCAGATTGTAGATGGAAGGAAACCGCGACGTGGGGAACAGTCACGTGGATTGCCTTATGTGAGAAGAGTAAGGAAGGAGAAACCGAGTCACAAGCCACGAGCCACGAGCGAAGCGAGTAGCGAGTGTTATATGATCATGGATCAACACACCATTCACACCAATCACATTGTTTTCTATCACTATTTGTAGTATCATTCATATTTCATTAATGTCTCCGTGAAGAATGTCGCATGTTGCATGTCGCATCACATAATTTTTAAGTAGCAATTTCATTTTTCAACAATACTCCTACTACCAACCACCCCTTAACATCGGACACCATCACCATCATGTCCAAACGCCAGAATATCAACGCTGCGGCTCCAGATCCATCTTCGGGATACTCCGAACTCTCTACTATCGGAATGCGCATCCGTAAAGCCGTCGCTGAAGGCTACAATGTTGGAGCACCACATCCTAACTCGTACCAAAGAGTACCACTTCCAGCCGGAATGAACGCTCCTCCTGCTCTTACAAACGCCGGTCTGACTCTTGATTCGTCAATGTCGTCGTTGGCTGAATGGGATTCAAAGTATAACATCGTGAATGTTCCACTCAAAACAGTGCCCACGTACGGCCAGAAACGGAAACACGGCGACGACGAGTTCCAGGCAAAGTACGGCGAGCTTACGTTTAATGAAGAGTTTTAGTGTTTATATGGTTTATGTTTATTGTAATTTATCTGTTTTATTATTTATCATCATGTGATAAATATCATGTGATATAATATCACATGGATTAATTTTCAACAGGTGATAGAAACCCTTTAACCAAATGAAGGTGATTTCTGGCCGTTTTGGGACATTTTTCAGTGGTCTTTCGGCGGCCGAGCGGTTCCTTCAGGCTCTCCGCATATACTTTGCCGTTTCAACCGTTGTTTATACGCTTGTGGTGCTTGTGGCGCCCGTTTTCCTGAACAAACCATACATAGCCCGGATTAACTGTGCCCATATCGATGTGTCTGCCGGGCTCTACAACTCGCTCCGTAACTCGGTGCTGGCACTGTACGCCGGAATCAGCGTTGGCTCAAACATGCCCATCGATGTGCTGCTTACCAACTCGGAAATTAACATTCTTTCAACGTACGCCGAACAACAGGTCGCTGGTGCTCCGCAATATATTATCACCACGATGTGGCAGTGGTGTTCTGGGACCTATAATCGTACGTACGTCACACGCCACGGCCGTAAACACGTTGTTTTGCTGTACGACCGGCTCCATTGCCTGCGCCACGACGATAAGTATGTGTTTGATTATCGGCTGGAGCTCGAAGCGATTGGACTACTGCTGATTTTGGCGTATGCGTACCGTGGAGCGACGCTGGTCGACGCCCAGGACCGGCGACGCATGGCTGCACGCGACCGACGCTACAAGATGTTGCCGCTGCTGGTAATCTTTGTCTGCTGCTCGCATTTTGCCGTGCTCGTAGCGATCGGCGTGTTGTACAGCCACCGCAGCGGAGCGAGCAGCTTGCGGCAGTTTCCAGCGATTGTGCTCAATGCAGTGGCACTTGTGGCGGTGGCGCTGGCCGTGGCAAGTGTAGTGGGCGCCGTGGTGATCACTAAACTCTTGATTGAAGTGCGTTCGGAGATCGCTGAGAAGTTGGGAGCGTACGGGATCCATCTCCATATGGGCAAGCTCTGGTTCCTGATGTTGTGGGTACTGGCAGGGCATGCAATCTTTAGTATGTTGTGCTGGGTGTTGCCGTTGTGGTGTGCCAATCCACCGGTTGATGATGATGAATGGTTGGAAGATAAACCAAAGACAGAATGGCGTGATGAGCTTGAGCTTAATGAACTCAGTCAGACATTGAGACGAGCCCCGTCACGGTACCGTAAAGCACAGCAGCTGCAGCCGCAATATGTTGATGAGGAGGAAACGAGGGAGTTGCTTTATCATAATTATGATTATGATTTGTATCCGAGAAGGTTTTATCGTGAACAAACGTTTGATGGATTTGGGGGGAGGATACAGAAGAAGGTGGAGGAAGAGGTGGTTCAGGTGACAAGAGAGAAGAGTTTGACCGAAGCTCACAACGAGCGAGCTACGAGCTACGAGCGCAGCGAGTAGTGAGTAGCGAGAGAACAGTACGAGAACAATCAACGAACAACGATCAAGAGAGCAGTACGAGAGCACTACAGCAGCCCATCAAGCATTAAACAATTGTGTATGTTGAACATAAGTAGAATTACAAGAACAATTAGGAACAAGCGATGAGGGAAAAGAACATCTAGTGAGATTAACATAAGATAACTAAGTTATACATAAGTAGTGAACAAGAGCAAGTAAGTGAATGTCGGTTGAGCTGTTGCTTTAGCTTTAGCTTGAGCTGATAGATAAGCACCGAACATCTACTCGCTGCGCTTGTAGATGTTAACTTATAGGTACAAGAGTATCTACTCACTGCGCTCGTAGATGCTCTTGAATGCCTGATCAAAATCCGCAATCAAATCATCAATAAACTCAGTTCCTGCCGAAACTCTCACCAAACCCTTTGAAACGCCACTTGTCTCCTTTTCCTCATCACTCAACTGTTGATGAGTAGTGAACCAAGGAGCAATGATCAATGTCTTTGAATCACCCACATTGGCTAAGTTTGAAGCAATCTTCAATCCATCTACAACTTGAGACGAGTTTGATGATCCGTCCGTTTCCTTAACCACAAACGAAAGCATTCCGCCTGCGTGTTCAGTGTTCAAGTACTTCTTGGCCAACTCATAGTCCTCATGCGAAGGTAAGCCGAGGTACGAGACCAGTTCGACGTGAGGGTTTGCTTCTAACCATTTTGCAAGCTGGAGCGCGTTTTGCGATTGTCTCTCGACACGCAACGACAAAGTTTCCAAGCCCTGCAACAACAAGAAAGCCCCAAAAGGATTAAGCGTAGGACCCAAGTCACGCAACAACTCAATACGCACGTGTAAAATGTACGCTTGTTCCTTAAACGTATCGTTAAACGTCAAACCGTGATAGCCTTGCGATGGCTGCGAAAACTGGGGAAATTTTGTGGGGTAGCGCGACCAGGGGAACCGGCCCGAATCAACAATAGCACCAGCAATCGTGGTTCCATGGCCACCAATCCACTTTGTAGCAGAATGAACTACGATATCGGCTCCGTGTTTGAATGGAGACACAAGAAATCCACCAGCACCAAACGTATTATCGACTACAACTGGAATGCCATGATCATGGGCCAATTTGGTCAATGCCTCGAAATCAGGCACGTTGTAGCGAGGATTCCCGATCGATTCAACATAAATGGCCTTGGTGTTATCGTCAATCAACTTGGCAAAGTCAGCCACATCGTCACCAGCCACAAACCGACCCTCGATGCCAAGTCTCTTAAATGCGACTTTGAGCTGATTGTAACTTCCACCATAAAGAAACAGCGACGAAACAACGTTATCTCCAGCATGAGCAAGACCAGCAAGAGCCAAGAACTGTGCCGATTGACCCGACGCCGTGGCTACAGCACCAACACCGCCTTCCAATGCAGCGATTCTTTCCTCAAAAACAGCAGTGGTGGGATTTGAGATCCGCAGATAAATGTGGCCTTCAGCCTCCAATCCAAACAACGCTGCTCCATGTGCTGAATCATCAAACACATACGATGTTGAAGCATAGATTGGTTGTGCCCGTGGTTTATGAGGCTGTTCAGGAGTCTGGCCCGCATGGAGCTGAAGCGTATCAAAATGAGAAGGCATAAGAAGAAGAAGAAGAAGAAGTAGAAGAAGAAGAAGATCAGTAAAGTATAAGAATTGTACAACGTGGTTCCACATCTTTATATGGTGATTGATTCATCATATCACGTGAATATGCATGTCTTTAGTTCAGTGTAAAGGAACCACCGTTAAAGGCGAAAGGTGTAAGATCACCGGCGCCACATACTGTCGATATCATCAGCCGAATGCTGCTTCGCGATTGGTCAATAAATCTGGTCACATCTACGTCTATCTGCTCGCTGACTTGTTGGAGTCTCGACCTCAGCTCCAAACCAAGAACATTCCAGGAACTGCGCCTCGACACCGCGACAAATGGCGTCCATACACCGCCAGCTCAAAGTATACGCTTCTTAAAGTCGGACGCACGTCTCAGGCTGTGCCTCGTCGTCTCAAACAGTGGCAGGACCAATGCAAACATCCATTGGTGGTGGTTCATCCCGATGAGGGTCGTGTGAAATTTACAAAAATCGATAATATGCAGGAGGCTCCGAAACTGAAAAATTCGCTCGAAGTGAAAAATTCACCGTGGGGGTTCATTAAAGCATTTAAATCGTTACAAGTGACATACAATTCGTTCCAGGACTACGGATTTGTATCTAAAGATGTCATTGCGGCCGAAAAAGAGATCCATCGTCAACTCCGTGCTCGTTACGGCCACGGAAACGTCTATTGTGCCGGATGTTCTGAGAAAAAACCGGACTTAAAACGGCCCCAAGAAACGTACTCGATCCACGTCGAATGGTTCTTGGTGCCTAAACACGAAGTCAAGGATGTTTTTAGTATCATTGATACGGTGACAAATAAGTAAACATTTTATTCTTACAATCAAGTATTCATATAAGTTGAAGGATCGACGCCTTCTTCAGGGAACTCGGTGATCTTGACGTCGAATCTCGACTGGATCTTTTCTAAAACCTCTTCGTCTTCTTTGGTCGATACCAACGAGATGGCCAACCCCTTGGTTCCGAATCTACCGGCTCTACCCACACGGTGCAAGTACTGGTCAGCTTCGTTGGGTAAATCGTAGTTGATGGCCAAGTTGATACGTTCAATATCGATACCTCTGCCAAAGACATCGGTCGAAACACAGATCCGTTTGTTGAACTCCTTAAACGAACGGTACCGCTCGATTCTTTCCTCCTGAGGCAAGCCCGAGTGGACGGCGATGGAAGGAAAGTTCGAGGCACACAACAACTTGTTCAACTCGTTGGCACGCTGCGTCGACTTGACAAAGATAATCACCTGGTTGAACTCCAACGAATCCAACAAGTCTGACAACTTCCGGTTCTTCTCCTTCTCGTCCAACTTGATATAGTACTGCTGCAACCCATGCAACGTCAACTTGGCTTCATCATCAACATAAATCTCAAGTGGATTCTGCATAAACTTCTTGCACACGGGACGAATCTCCTGCGAAAGCGTAGCACTGAACATCATCACTTGTTTCTGATGAGGTGTGCTCCGGAAAATGTCCTGGACATCACGTCTCATATCCAAACTCTCCAAAACCTTGTCACACTCATCAATCACAAACGACTTGACGTTCGCCAACCGAATCTCCTTCTCCTTCACAAGCGCATGCAAACGCCCAGGCGTAGACACCACAATATGCGGACACGTCTCCTTACTCTTCAACTTCTCAATATCTCTCTTGATCGGAGTTCCTCCATAAAACACCTCGGTCTTGATGTCAGGCATATACTTCAGGAACCGAGCATACTCGTTCCGGATCTGGTACGCCAACTCTCTCGTGTGACAAATCACCAACGTCGAAATTTCACCAGGAACGGGATCCAACTGCTGGAGCGTCGACAACACGAAAACAGCAGTCTTACCGAGACCAGACTTGGCCTGGCACAACACATCGGTACCAAGAATCGACTGAGGAATACAAACTTGTTGCACTGGGGTTAGTATAATGAAAAATTGGGAACCAAAAAAAAATGGTAGTGGAATCTCGGAACAATTGACCTCTCTTGTTGGGAATAGGATTGAATAATTCATAAAATTTATACCTCTTCTATCAGAGCCAAAGAGTCCTGCAATCTCCAGAATCACACTCGCACTTGGCGATACGAACCTTCAGATGGATGTTCAAAACCACAGTCACCAATGGCTCTCAACAACTCGGGCTTCAACAAAAAGTCTCTGAAACCAGTAGCGTGGATTCCAACATAGGAACCCTTCTTATCGGCTTCTTTTTCGCTGGATGCTTCGGTGGTAGCAGCGGTGGTGGTTGGAACGGCGATTTCTTCAGAATCGGAGTAGTCCAATAACTCTTCTTGACCTTCGTGGGACATGATGATGTGTGGTGATAAACAGTTTGCTGGTTGTTGATAATTTTTCAGGTAGGATTTGGACGAAACGGTAGGGACACGTACGCCACGACACTCATTTTACTGGTGCATGATGGCACGATTACAGGTTAAAAAAAAATAATAATAAAAATTTAGTGTCTGATGCAAAAAGTTTACCATGTAGAAACTACAATCTAACAATTTAGATGCATAGAAAACCCTCTATTTTTTAGCGAAAGATGCACTAATATTAGCAGCCTCTTCAACACCTCTAGCAATTCCGGACCGTACTCCTGCGTCCTCCATCTTTAACAACCCACCAATTGTAGTACCTCCCGGCGTACATACCTTACTCTTTAACACAGCTGGATGTTCGCCGGTTTCCAAAACCATTTTGGCGGTACCTTCCATGACCTTCGCAGCTGATAACTTGGCGATTTCGAACGGAAGACCCATTCTGACTCCCCCGTCGATCAACGACTCCATCATCATCAAGCAGAACGCGGGACCGGACCCCACAAGTGCCGTGGCGGCGTCCATATTCTTTTCTGGGATCTTCACTGCGAGTCCGACGGGTTCAATGAGTTTCATCAACAAGTCTTCGTATTTTTCAGCTTCTGGCGACATGGCCACGGCTGCCGTACCGCACCCGTACTTTGCTGGTGTGTTGGTCATGACCTTGGCGACGTTTGGCGAGAAGATCAGAAGCTCGGCGATGGTGACACCGGCAAGAAGTGAAATGACAAGCTGTGATCCGGTTAAGGCAGGCTTGACCTGGTCATAGATTGTCTGGTAAACCCAAGGCTTGCATCCCAATACGATAATGTCAGCCTGCTTGACGGCGTCGACGTTGGAGGCGCCAAAGGACGTAGACACAAGCAGCGAGTTGAATGTTTCTGATAATTTGCCAGCCGATTTTTCAGTAGCAGTGCAGACGATGATTTTGGCGGGGTATGGATCGAAGTGGGTCTTGAGAATGGCCGATACGACGGCGGTGCCCATGACACCGCATCCCAATACAGCGATAGTGTAGTCCTTCATTGGTGATGGTGAATTGTATAAAAATGTCGCGGGGTTTAATACGAAAGGTGTCGTTGTTGCCTGCCGTTAGCGGGTGCGCGGCGCCGGGGGTACCCAACTTCCATATTGGGAAGTCAAGATGAAAATCAGACAATTTAGCGAAAACGGATACGGGCGGATACAGGATCTCATTTCAGGTAGGAGGAATATAATCTTGCCAACGAACAGAAGCCGATACGCACGCAGTCAGCCATACACGCCGCACCCTCACCATCCTCCGTATAACAACAGTTGTTTTAACTCTTTGGAAAAAAGCAGGATTTATAATATTTTTTTTTGTCTGAAAAAAGTACAATCTTTGAGCACTGCTGTTTGTACAAGCTTCCACCACCTGGCCATTACCAACAAGTTACATCGCCGACCGACGATCAGAGCCGGTTTCATTTGGATAGAAATTGAAGGAAACAGCTGATTTTTTTTGAGTCTTGGAAAAAAAAGGTCTACCACAGGAATTCAATGTACGACAAGACTCTCCTTACTCCATGCCCCGTACTTCGGCCGCTGCCAGCGGAGTTTGCTGATCCTATTGGGTATCTCTCGCGCAAGGACGTCGCGCAGTTGGGTGCAGAATACGGTATTGTGAAGGTCGTGCCACCTCCGGAGTGGAAACCCCGATTTCTGCTTCTGCCGAGCTTTACTTTCCATACCAGGCTCCAGCGACTTGGTGACTTGGGGATTACGACACGGACCCGGTCCTGTTTTGCTGAGAACCTCAACCGGTTCCGAAAGATGGACGGAAAACGGCGCAGTAAGGGCTATTTCCGGCCCGACCATCGCACTACTGTTCATTACTACGACTTGTATCTTGCGGTGGAGAGCTGCCACGTCAAAGATCAAGGCCGACAGGCGTGGGATGATGTCTGTCGCAAGCTTGAGCTTGATTTGAGCACGCGGCGAGCCGTGGAGTTGGAATACGACTCGAATATCCGGGCATATGCTCAATATTTGGCTGCGAAAGAAGGAAAAGTAACAAAAGAAGAACACAACGATGCTGAAGATGATCATTGTGTGGTATGCGGCACCAACGACGATCCTTCAACAACCTTGCTTTGCGATGAATGTGATCTGGCGTTCCACATGGCATGCTTGGATCCTCCACTCACATCTATTCCCAGTGGAAGCTGGTACTGCGATAAGTGTCTCGTAGGAACAGGCGAGTATGGGTTTGAAGAGCCTGACGACCACTACTCGGTGCAAGAGTTCTGGCAGAAGTGCCAGGCGTTTGACTCCAACTTCTGGTCCAAGTACAATCTCCAAGGAAACGTGCTTGACGAGCTCGAACGCTTGTTCTGGCAGTTTGTCGATGCAGAAAAGTCTGATTTGGAGGTTGCATACGGCGCCGATATTCATAACTTACGTCCTGGCGAGATCAGTGGGTTTCCCATGGCCGATACTCCCAATTTGGGCCCGGAAGATACCAGTTATGTCAACCATCCATTCAATCTCACCCAGCTCCCGTTTGCCAAGGGCTCGCTCCTTAACTATATCAACACCTCGATCAGTGGCATGACCGTGCCGTGGATCTACATTGGCTCGTTGTTACTGACGTTTTGCTGGCACGTCGAGGATCACTACACGCTTCTGGCCAACTACTGTCATTTCGGAGCCACGAAGAAATGGTACGCCATTCCTGCGTCGCAGGCCGATGACTTTGAACTGTTGATGAAGAAATGTGCTCCGGACTTGTTCAAGAAACAACCCGATCTCTTACACCAGTTGGTGACACTTCTTTCTCCCATGAAACTCGTGGAAAACGGAATCAAGTGTGTTTATGCCGACCAGGGCCCCAACGAGTTTGTGGTGACATACCCACGAGTGTATCATGCTGGGTTCAATAGCGGATTCAACTTCAATGAAGCAGTCAACTTCACCATGAACGAATGGTTGGATTTGGGCGAACAAGCGGTGCGTGACTACCGTTTGATCGGTAAGGAAAACGTCTTTAATCATTACATGTTGGTGGAGAATATTCTCCGCAAGTACGTTGATGAACTGGAGCTAGTGCTGAACTTGATGGACCATGACTTTCTTGCAAGATGTATCGCCAGTTTTGACCGCTATGTCCAGAAACAGTTGTTGTTGGTGGAAAAGATCGAGACAAATCCTCATATTCGGCCTCAACACACACTGAAAACGCACAAGACACGCAAGTTTGAGGACGAACAGAAGGGAAAGGTTGATGAAGACGAAGAGATGTTGTGTGACCAGTGCAAAACGTGCATTTCGTACCAGTACTGTATTGTTGAAGAAAGTGCCATTATGGCTGCGAAAAATAGCGTGGAGACGAAACGCATATCCATTCTGCAGCTCCTCACACCCGATTCGTCACCGTACGAGATAATCAAGCAGGAACAGCCCGATGTTGCTCGTATCAGTGACACCAAGGCTGCACGCACGATGTCTCTGTTTTCCAAGAGCATCGAGGCCCAGTACAGCGAACTTATTCAGGCCGCAAAGCGTGCTGCAAGTGAAGATACAGAAGAAAGAACCCAACGCAAGTCTCGTCGCGTACAGCAGCAACCCAAGGAACCCGTGTCACGCATGAAACAGCGCAAACACCGGCCTCTCAACACCAAGAAGAAGCTCTGTTTGGAGTGTTTTGTTGGACTAAAAAACTGGAACCGCATCACACACGGTACATTATTGTACGAAGTGTATCCCTCTGAGATGAGGGACCTAGTTGAGCTGGCCAAGCGTAAATATGAACGTGTATAGTTGATGAGAAATGATAATGTGAGTAATGAAATTTGCACCCAAAATTGGCCCATGCCAAAAAGTTGTAGTTTTGCGTAATTCTTTTAAATATGATTCAATATAGTTGTACCTTCAGAAGTACCAGTTGAAATACGTAGTGTCGATTCCGAAGAAATAAATCAAGTATATCCTGCTATAAGAATAGAAGATGGATGCATTTAACTACACCAATTTCAAGGATAGAAACAATTAAAAGTCAAACTAACTCCTTATTTAATTCTACGGTTGTGAACTCAATCTACTCCAATAAAATTAAATGGTTTAACAATACTGAAATCTCCATGCGGTATTTCAATCTAATAAGGTATATGCCGCTAAATTTGAAAAATCTATTCTTATATTACTTTTGGTAATTCTTTGACTGATGTTTCTAACTTGCCTATTAATACTGAATTTTGAATTATCAGAATCTCTATCATGAAAAAGATAGACACTTGTGTTTCAATATACTATTATAATTTGATTTTAATTACTACTGTTGTTCATAAGCAGCAAAGAATATTGTTTATACTGTTGTAGATTAACTTATCACTTCAGTTAGTTTCATTTACTTAAGTACAAGCATTTTGGTCATGAATTGATAAATATTTTTATTAAAACATTGTTATTCATATTTAAATATTTCCAGTATTGTTTTCTTCCTCTTCAACATTTCTAAATATAAATCACTTTCATTACTTAATCTGAATACCCTCAATATCTTCGCTAAGTTTAGCAATTATCTTTTCATTCCATTCTTCCCACTTTTTATGTAATAATAGTCTTCTTTCTTTAACAGCTTTGTCGACAATTTCTTTAGTTAAATTAGGAATTTAGAGATAACACCTTCTTCGAAAATAGCGAGTTCAGCTTCGCTTTTATTGGTCCCATAAGTCAAAAAATTATAATCGGAAGTAGTATAACCAGGATACGTAGGTATCCTATTCTTCCAAACTATCCACTTTTGATGTAATTCCTCTCTATTTGAACTCGCAAACAACATAACAATAGGATCATATTCTAATAAGGATTTACGCTTTTCTGCATAGATCTCCGGTTCATAATCTGCGTCTTCTTTGTCTGTGTCACAAGCATGAAAAAAACTGTGTTCTAAAGCTATATAATCAGCAGGTTTTTTATTGTATTTATTTTCCAATTCAAACATCCATATTTCAGGGTATTCATCATATATTGGGCTGTCAAAATACCACTCTGCCCATTTTTATGTAAGATTATTTGCTGCTCCTCAAGTAATTCTCTTTGTCTTTCTTGTGTAAAGTTATTCCAGGCATTTTCACCATGTTCATTTAGAAGAATATCTTTAGCCTTTCCCTCATTATGTTGATATTGCAGGCCTGAATATTCTTGGACGGGATCACCTGGGTTTTTAGGTTTCCTATACTTCCAATCAAACCAATTTCGATGTAATTTCCATCTCATACATTCTCTCTCTTTTCTCCTCAGTAAGATTATCTAATTCATCCTTACCAATCTTTTTTAATAGGATGTCTTCTGCTTCTGCAATATTGTACTTAAATTCCAATTCATTAATATTTTTAATGACATATCCGTTATAATCTGTCAACTCATAAAGCCAATCTTCCCATTTTCTATGCAATTGTAATCTCTCAATGTCGACTAATTCTTTCTGTCTCTTCTCGGTAATCGCATTCCATTCATCATCACTATATTGTTTCAAAAGAATAGCTTTTGCTTCTTCCTCATTCAAACTAAATCTCAAACAAGCGTAATCGGTAATTACAATGCCGCGATAATGATTCATTTTTTTGTAGAATATGGCGAAATTATAACTAATTGAAGCAACCTTCAACTTGTGTATTTATAGTGCTATTTAACCAACATTTCGTCAATTATTTTGATATCGTAAAATTCCTGTTCGAAACCTACTAGTACCACCATGATTGCCATCATGGTGTGCCGTGTAGGGTTGCAGCTTGCTTGCTGAAGTAACGTATTATCTAAGCAACACGAGGGTCGCTGTCTCCGGCATACATTGTCCGAGCGCGAACCGTACTCTACCGAGGAGCGAGCTGTGATTGGTCCGTCAGCCGGCGCATTTTTTCGGGTGGATTTTTTTTTCTGGCCGCATTCGTGCAGCCTGGTTGGTTGGCGGGATTGTCGATTTTCCAATAAATACTTATTTCTTCCAGCTCTTTCTTCTTTCTTTCGTTACGTCTTAAAACTACCATATTTAACCATGGTTCTTCCAAGATTATTTAACGCTGCTTCACGCAATGCATTTACTGCTGCTAAGCGTAACTTTGTTTTCAACAGAGGTTTGGCCACCGCTGCTCCTGCTGCCGGTAAAGTCAGGTATGTATTTTACTCAAAACAAAAAACACTCAGTTTCAATTTGTCTACCAACCAGTGAGTCGTGGCTGTTCGGGCGTGGATATCTAATAGACTTCCACCTCGTCAATAACCAATAGGAACACGAATTGATGTGTGGTTGTTCTCCAAACTTTTTTGGAGGGTAGCCCCGGAATCGGAAGGTGGTTTTCCACATCAAAATTTTTTTGTGACTTGTTTACCAATTCCGTACCCGGCTACCAGACCAATCATCAATTGCAGACCACCAGTACACATGTCTCAACACTCGGGTTTGTTGTTGACTGATGCTTGTGGGTTCGTTGATTTTCTATTGGTGGTTGCCAAGTCACTGGCCAATGAGAATCGAGAGATTTTTCGGTGCGCGACATTTTTTCACTTTCGGAATTTTTACTAACAAACTAGAGCTGTTATTGGTGCTGTCGTCGATGTCCAATTCGAAGAAGGTAACTTGCCAGCTATCTTGAACGCTTTGACCTTGAAGAACGGTGAACATGACTTGGTTTTGGAAGTTGCCCAACACTTGGGTGAAAACACTGTCAGAGCCATTGCCATGGACGGTACTGAAGGTTTGGTCAGAGGTGCTCCAGTCAAGGACACCGGTGCTCCAATCTCTGTTCCTGTCGGTCGTGGTACCTTGGGTCGTATTATCAACGTTACTGGTGACCCAATTGACGAACAAGGTCCAATTGAACACAAGCAAAGAAACCCAATTCACGCTGACCCACCATCGTTCGTTGAACAATCTACCAGTGCCGAAGTTTTGGAAACTGGTATCAAGGTTGTCGACTTGTTGGCCCCATACGCCAGAGGTGGTAAGATTGGTTTGTTCGGTGGTGCTGGTGTCGGTAAGACCGTCTTCATCCAAGAATTGATCAACAACATTGCCAGAGCTCACGGTGGTTTCTCTGTCTTTGCTGGTGTCGGTGAACGTACCAGAGAAGGTAACGATTTGTACCGTGAAATGAAGGAAACTGGTGTCATCAACTTGGAAGGTGAATCCAAGGTCGCCTTGGTTTTCGGTCAAATGAACGAACCACCAGGAGCTCGTGCTAGAGTTGCTTTGACCGGTTTGACTATTGCTGAATACTTTAGAGATGAAGAAGGTCAAGATGTCTTGTTGTTCGTTGACAACATTTTCAGATTCACCCAAGCCGGTTCCGAAGTGTCTGCCTTGTTAGGTCGTATTCCATCCGCTGTCGGTTACCAACCAACCTTGGCCACCGATATGGGTCTTTTGCAAGAACGTATTACCACCACCAAGAAGGGTTCCGTCACCTCTGTCCAAGCTGTCTACGTCCCAGCCGATGATTTGACTGATCCTGCTCCAGCCACCACTTTTGCCCACTTGGATGCTACCACTGTGTTGTCTCGTGGTATCTCCGAATTGGGTATCTACCCAGCTGTCGATCCATTGGACTCCAAGTCTAGATTGTTGGACGTTGCTGTTGTTGGTAAGGAACATTACGATGTTGCCACTGGTGTCCAACAAACCTTGCAAGCTTACAAGTCCTTGCAAGATATCATTGCTATCTTGGGTATGGATGAATTGTCCGAACAGGACAAGTTGACCGTCGAAAGAGCCCGTAAGATTCAAAGATTCTTGTCTCAACCATTTGCTGTCGCCGAAGTTTTCACTGGTATCAGCGGTAGATTGGTTAGATTGCAAGACACCATCAAGTCCTTCAAGGAAGTCTTGGAAGGTAAGTACGACCACTTGCCAGAAAACGCTTTCTACATGGTTGGTGGTATTGAAGATGTTGTTGCCAAGGCCGAAAAGTTGGCTGCTGAAGCCAAGTAATTGAGAAGCGGACCTTCCATTGATCATAATGACCGAAACACTTAGTTTTTTTATTTAAAGATTGGCTAATTTGTGGACGATATATGTTTAGTATAGAGTTTATAGGTTTGTTGGTTTAAAAATATTACGTTAGAATTTAAGGAGAGAAGGATTGAGAAATCGGGTGCTGTATTGGGCAGGTTGCTGCAGCATTTCCTAATTCGATTTGACACGAGACCCTGAACCGTGGCTGACATAATAAATGATAACTTTGATTGTACGGCTCCGTAACTAAAATACTAAAAATATGTCTGGTGGCAAAGATAAGGAGAACTACAAATAGAAGAAGAATGTGACATGTCATTAGCACAATAAGTTTGATGTCTTCCTTTATTGACGTACGTCAAAATGTTCCAATTATTTTGAACAAAATACTAACTGTAAAAATAGAATCTTGCGTTCCTCAACAATCCCAGCATTGACTGGAAATCAGTGATTTTAGCGTTTACTGTTGGTCAGTTTGCATTTGAGAACTATCTCGAGTATCGCCAGTATCAAGTGTTGAAGTCCAAAACAGTCCCAATCACGTTAAAAGCAGAAGTTACCCAAGAAAAGTTTGATAAATCACAGGAATATTCTCGTGCCAAAGCCAAGTTCTCTATCTTCAGAAGCGTCTATAGTTTGGCCCAAAATGTCTTCACTATCAAGTACAATTTATTATTCAAGGAGTGGACGTTTAGTGGATTTTTGTTAAGTAAAGTTGCTCATTTGTTGCCTCTGTTCTTAGGTGGTGTAATTACTCAATCGATAATCACGATTGGTATTCGTTCCATTGTTTCCACGGTCTTATCGCTTCCTACATCGTACTACTCCGCGTTTATCTTGGAGGAAAAGTTTGGTTTTAATAAATCGACAGTAGGTCTTTGGGTTCTGGATAAAATCAAGATTCTCTTGATAGGTACTGTTATTGAAAGTTTAATTACCAGTGGAATCGTCAGCATTATCGATGCTCTTCCTGAAGCATTTATTGGCTACTTAATGGCATTTTTCCTCGTTCTACAGCTTGCGTTTCTGACAATTGTTCCTTCCTATATCCTGCCGCTATTTAACAAGTTCACTCCTTTGGAAAATGGGGAATTGAAGACTGCTATTGAAAAGCTTGCTGCTTCTGAAGAATTTCCTTTGAAAAAGTTATATGTTATCGATGGTTCCAAGAGATCTTCTCACTCAAATGCCTTTTTTACAGGGTTACCATGGAACAAGAGGATCGTTTTATATGATACTTTGATTGAGGATTCAACCATTGAAGAAATTGTGGCTGTGTTGGCCCATGAACTCGGACACTGGAAATTGTACCATGTTCCTCAAATGATGGCTTCTAACCAGGTGCAATTTCTCATAATGTTTTCTGTGTTTTCTGCCTTTATTCATAATAGCTCGTTATATTCTTCATTTGGTTTCACTACTTTACAACCTACATACATTGGATTGCAGTTGTTTGGCGATATTTATACACCAATCAACTGCATTTCTCAATTTGCCGATAATTTGTTAATCAGAAGGAACGAGTACCAAGCCGACGCCTTTGCTAAGGAACGTGGCCATGGCGAAGGATTGTCATTGGGTTTGCTCAGTTTGTTTGATAAAAATATGGACACTTTGGAAGCAGATCCATTATACTCGGCGTACCACCACTCACATCCAATCTTGCCAGATAGATTAGCTGCTTTGGGATATGTTTCCAAGGAAAAACTTGGGGGAGGAAAGCAAAAGTTTACTGAGGAGTAAAATTGGTTGTTTTTTAGATTTTGTTGGTTTGTATAAAGGTCTGGAAGATATTTTTCCAACCACTAGACACGACCACTTGTGTTGTGACACAAAAATATAACTATTCACACATTTCATGTTATATGTTTCAGAATACTCTTTACATCCTAGTTTGGGATATTCCTATGGTAATCGTGTGGTGATGGCTGACCGATTAGGAAATGCCTCACATACGTTTTCCCTCGATCTCGAAATATAATTCGGTATTATCCTGGAATATAAATAAGAAAGGATAATCCCTAGAATATTGAAAGGTCATCCGTTTAGATTAGTTTTATAACTCATACACAGTTACTTTCTACTATTAGTCTAAAGAATGCCCCGAATTCCCCGTCACGCTATTTTATTAGGACTGGGTTACAAATTGCATCCTGCATTTATCTCCTAAAATTCTATTATAGTTCATCAGAATTTATTTGATTTTATTAGTATTTGTCTAAACTTAATGTTTAATTCGATGTAGAAGGAGACTTTCCATTGATCACAATGATCGAAAAGTTTAGTTTTTGTTATTTAAATATTGTCTAAACTATGGACGATATATGCTCAGTATAGAGTTTTTAGGTTTTGTTGGGTTAAAAGTATTACGTTTAGAATTTAAAGAAGGAAAAGGCTGGGAATTGTGTGTAGCAGATTGGTGCAGCACTTCTTATTTCTCTAATTATCGGCTCCAGAACTAAAATACTAAAAGTGTGGCCTGGCGCCAAAGAGAAGAAGAGTATAAATAAGGGATAGATATTGCACATATGCCGTTAACCCAATAAGTTTGATGTCTTCATTTATTGACGTACGTCAAAATGTTCCTATTATTTTGAACAATATACTAACAGCAAAAATAGAACCTTGCGTTTCTAAACAATCCCAGTATTGACTGGAAATCAGTGATTTTAGCGTTTACTGTTGGTCAGTTTGCGTTTGAGAACTATCTCCAGTATCGCCAGTATCAAGTGTTGAAGTCCAAGACGGTTCCAGTGAGTATTCAGGCCGAAGTTACTCAGGAAAAGTTTGAGAAGTCACAGGAATATTCCCGAACCAAAGCCAAGTTCTCTGTCTTCGGAAGTGTTTATAAGTTGGCTCAGAATTTCTTGACTATCAAGTACGATTTATTGTTCAAACAGTGGACGTTCAGTGGATTTTTGTTGGGCAAGATCGCTCATTTGTTGCCTCTGTTCTTCGGTGGTGTAATCACTCAATCAGCGATTTTGATCGGTGTTCGTTCAATTGTATCAACTGTATTATCACTTCCTACATCTTACTACTCGACGTTTGTCTTGGAAGAAAAGTTTGGATTTAATAAATCGACTGTGAGCCTTTGGATTCTGGATAAAATCAAGAATTCCTTGGTAAATACGATTTTTAACGCTTTAGTTTACAGTGGGTTTGTTGCAATTATCGATGCTCTTCCTGAATCTTTCGTTGGATATGTGATGGCATTTTTCATCGTGGCTCTGATCGCATACATAACTATATTTCCTACGTTTGTTCTGCCACTCTTTAACACGTTCACTCCCTTGGAAGATGGTGAATTAAAGACTGCAATCGAAAAGCTTGCTGCCTCAGAAGAATTCCCTTTGAAGAAGTTGTATGTAATTGATGGTTCCAAGAGATCTTCTCACTCAAATGCCTTTTTTACAGGGTTACCATGGAACAAAAGGATCGTTTTATATGATACTTTGATTGAGGATTCAACCATTGAAGAAATTGTGGCTGTGTTGGCCCATGAACTCGGACACTGGAAATTGTACCATGTTCCTCAGAGGATGGCTTCTATTCATATCCAATATTTCATCTTGTTTTCCCTTTTTGCAGCTTTTGTTCGTAACGATTCGTTATATTCTGCATTTGGTTTCACGAATGTGCAACCCACGCTCATTGGATTAACCTTATTCTCAAATATTTATGCTCCAATCGAATGCATTTCTCAGTTTGCCAGTAATCTGTTCATCAGAAAGACTGAATACGATGCCGATGCTTTTGCTAAAGATCGTGGCCATGCTGAAGGATTATCATACGGTTTGATCAGATTATTTGGTAAAAACTTGACTACTTTGCAAGCAGATCCATTATACTCGGCGTACCACTACTCACACCCAGTCTTGCCCGATAGATTAGCTGCTTTGGGGTATGTTTCCAAGGAAAAACTTGGGGGAGGAAAGGAAAAGCCTACTAAAGAGTAGAGTTATCTGCTTTAGATTTTATATGATTTTGCTAGTTTTTCGTCTAAACTTGATGTTTAATTCATCGTAAGCCTGTCTCATCTGGACGAATCCCAAATGGATCTTTCCAATCAAATGGTCGGCCAACCGTCTATCGCTGTCCAAGCGCGATAAGTACGCACCACATCCTTCACACACTTGAAGTTTTTGTTGTGATGTCTGACCAACATTCTCTGCAATGTTACGGGCGGTTTCTGCCAACCCTTCTCTCTTTTGACACAACTGATCCAAGCGTTCTGATTCCAGGATCGCCTTGACCAAGTGTTTCTGCTGGACGAGATAATTGATCTCCTGTGTCATAAGTCCAATTCGTGTATCCAAGTCATCCAACTCCTTGGTTACTTTAGCAATCTTTTCCTGTTCCTCAGGTGTCCTTTCAAGCCGCTTGTGTGCAATTTCTATGGTACGGTCAAGCTCAATGATATACTTCTTCAAATGCTGGAAATATTCGTGCTCAAAGTCGGGAAACTGTTCTCCTTTTTTGCGAACACGATATTCATACTCAAGCTTGTGTTTCTCCAAGTGTAATCGTGGGCACTTGCCTAAATCCTGTTTGGTGCCCACAAATAAATCATGCGGACATGTTCCCACCAAGAAACTCTTGCACACTCGATGGCTGGTCATTTCTGGCTCTCGTCGCCTGTTCATGCTGGGTGATATGAGTGCATCTCTTCCCATCAACTGTTCTAGTAGTTTCCTCTGATCTTCAGCCATTGCTACCTGTGTTTGTTTGATAAAGTGTTGTGTAATGAAAAGCTGTTGATACTACGATTTTCCTGCAGTCAACTCGATGCCCCATCTTAATAGTGATAGGAAACATCGAGTCAGACACGACCATGGCCTATTTCTGGACTATAATAACGGAACCATATTTCGTATGGTTTAATGGTAACAAAAAATGAAACCGTGTTGTGTTTCGTCTGAGAGGCATATATAGTCTAGGGATAAACCGGGATATCTACGCAAAATATCCTGCTTATCGGGCTCAATTATAAATATTCACGTGGTTTATCTTCATTTTGCACCCAAAATGTCTGAATCAACCCCAAGTTACATAAAAGACGACGTCTTCAGTCCGGTTCCTGATAATTTACAGGGTTTAAATGCCTACTTGGTAGCTGAAATTTTTGCTCCCCGCCTTCGACTTTTCTTGATGATTTAAATCAAATTGAACTTGGCATCACTGAAATTGCTACTAAAGGTAATGCTCATCACGATTTCTCCTCCGCTTCTTTTGAACAAATGCAAGGCAAAGTAATCCGTAATTGATACCGTGGTTTTGCTGAGACAATATACGGATTTATCAATTCCCGTAAGCCCACAATTCAAGCTTTTGAATCACATCAATGTCGAAGATCCTTTTACTCGTTTTGAACTGATCATTGTGTTAGTCTGAAACAGGAAACGTATCGGGCTCATTTTCTCCGTTGCCACCTACTTGAATATTTAGCTTCACTCTTTCAAAGGTTGCTTTTCAAACTGCATGCACTGGTATTCCCCTTGAAATCCAAGAATTCATTGCACACACCGATGCAACTTCTTACAGGTACGTTTCTTAATACGCAACTTTGTGGCATAATCACTACAACTTGCAGAATCTCGTGAAGGTCCTTACTGGTGACTACCTCGTGTACGAGCCAGGCAATTCTAATTTCAAGAATGTGCAGAATGACTTTCGGATAATCGATAATGTTGATTTTAAACGTATACTATGAAGAGGAATAGAAACAGATGTTCAAACACAACATGACTGCTACTTCTTCGAAAGTGTTGACCATTTAACGAGTAAATAGTGCGGCCTGAGGATTACGGAATTAGCCACTAAGCCCAAGCCAGTGACAACAATTCAGAATTGTACAAAGTCTTGAGTCACTGTCAAAATCCCATCACGTATTCAAGCATAAATCCATACATTCTAGCTACTTAATGTCAGAAACTATACCAAAAAATTTGCCAATAAAATGGCAAACTTTATCAGATAAAAGGTAACTAATAAACGGTGGGTTCCAGCTAAATTAACGTTAGTATGAGTTCTTTTAGACTCCACCCTTGAAAAAATTGGAAAGAAACTTGGTGATAGCGGTGTATCCCTTGAATAAAGGATGGACTGTAACTTCAGAGTCCTGTTTCAGATCCAGGCAATTATACGTACAGTTATATTCCTGTGGAGTTTTTATAATCTCGGTTCCCGACATTATATCTACTACCACGGATATCTTTGGCTTAGTTGCGTAAACAGCCTCGTTTTTGGAATACACCGTGTACTTGGATATGAGCTGTTCATCTGTAAGCTCAACATATTGACCTCTGTCTACTTTAACACCATTTTCAAGCAACTTTTTGGCAACTACCGGAGGAAGACCATTGGATACACCAAGGTTACTATATGTCAATTGGCATTTGGGCAATTCGTGCTCGTGCAGCTTTGAGCGGAACTTAATTTCATTTTTATTGAGTTTCATGGCCTTGGTGACGTAGTCATGATCAATAGGAGATAACAATTCGTATTGTGATTTCAACTGCATAAAATCTTCAGACAATTCAATATCTCCATCAGGTCTGATGGAAACAAGACCATAATTGTTGGGTTCCTGTGAATATTCATACACCAATCCCCCCAGAAAAATATCAATCATGTCATTAGAATAGAGAGACTGGATTTCTTCAAACCGCCGTGGAGTCACTTCGTTGCATCCAAACTCAGAAAAGAATACTGGTCGATTATACTCGCTATAGTCGTCAACAAGAATATTGTATCCACTGGTATAGAACGTTTGTTCACCACACCATTGGTAGGAATTGACTCCATAAAAATCAACAGAATCAAAAGGTGAATCTTCGATACACTCAAGATATTCTGACATTGACATACGATACTGCAAATCGTCGGCAGCAGAGTACCCCACGGGGATTTTTCGTGGTGAGTGCTTGTCGATATACATCTTTATATCTCTCACCATGGCCTTGACGTAAGGTGGAGAATACTAAACGGTTAGTAAAAGAGAATGAAAAAAATGAGGTTTCATTTACGTACCTTTGCAGAAGTCTCGTCATTGACAATTTCGTTTCCAGCGAAGAATCCAAGCGTATTGTTGTAGTAAGAAAACTGTTCAACGACTTTATAGACATTCTCCAAGTATGTCCGCGTATATGTTGTCCAAGGTTCGTATCTGTTCAAGTGGTGACCAATCAATGGCGAGTTGACGTCCAAAATAAGATAAATTCCTGCTGATGCTAACATTGACATACAAACGTCGTGATTAAGCGCAGTATTGATAGAATAGATCCGAATTGTCTGTTATTTTTGTTAGTAATAAGAAAGCCTAATAAATGGCGATAAAAACATACGTTAATTTCCAATTCCTGGAACAAAGCTATATCTCTAGCACATTCTTCTGGATCAGATAAGGGATCTTTTCTTCGGGAGAATCCTGAAGAGCCGCCGGGCTGGTAATCAAGGCCTTTAATATGGAACTGTGGTTAATATTTCTCTTGATAATATAAAAAATTAGACAATTGACGTACTGGTTCTTTTGTGACGCTATCAATAAAGAAACGTCCCTCCACTGCTATTGGATGGACGTATGCTTGAACTGAAAGCAACAAGTAAAGTAAGAACAACATTGTAAAAAGAACAGTTGTAGGCGGCAAAAAAAAAATACAAGAGCTAAAATTAATGGGTGCAAAAAAATTATTAAATATCTATAAAATTAAACCATACATAAAAGAAGTTGCTAAAAAAGAACAGAAGCAATAGATTCAACGTAATTCTTGTTATATTTTGACTGTTGTTGACTCTATTCGAAGTAACATGGATACTACACAAAAAATCACATGACTTTCTTTTCCCCCGCAATAAAATAGATTTAAAAGCATGGAAATTTAATAGTGTCAATAACCATGGTTCATTTCAAAAAAGAACTTAGTTCTAGGCTCGATTCAATTCTTGCCAAAGCTACAAGTACTGATGGTAAGGCAGCTCCAAGTATCAATGCTGTGATTGCTGGTGTTTCTGATCAGAAACAGACCGTTTATCTTGAAGCTAAAGGTAAACGGAGTTCGGACTCGTCCGAAGCAGCTCTGATTACGAACCAAGTGGCGTTCTATTCATGTACAAAAGCATTTACGGCGATTTGTATCCTCAAGCTCTATGAAGAAGGAAAACTCGATGTTGAACTTCCAGCCAGAACGTATCTTCCACTTATATCGACCATAGGATTGATTGATCCCGATACGGTGAATGCAAAAGATGGAACATTTACTGTGGAGCCACGCAAGCCGCAAAATGAAGTGACAATCAGACATTTGTTGCTTAACACTGCTGGATTCAGCTATGCGTTCTTGAGTATGGATTACTTGTTCCTTGCCACCAAAAGAGACGTACATATTT
The DNA here is from genome assembly GCA_030563165.1 of Teunomyces stri. Classification (NCBI taxonomy): domain Eukaryota; kingdom Fungi; phylum Ascomycota; class Pichiomycetes; order Serinales; family Debaryomycetaceae; genus Teunomyces; species Teunomyces stri. Next base: position 97,076 of record JAKUBI010000021.1, read on the forward strand.
CGCTTCTCAAACCTTCAAGAGAACTCTTTTCCACATCTAAAATGCCATTGATCCATGAACCAGGGACACAATGGACGTACGGCCATAGTTACGACTGGCTTGGGCTTATTGTTGAAGCTGTTTCCGGCCAGAAACTTGGCGATTTCGTCAAACGAACCATATTTGATCCAATTGGAATGGACTCGTGTACGTTTCATATCACCGATGCGTCACGGCTTGTTCAAACACACAGACGTCTTTCGAACGATACCATCAAGCCCATGACGAAAATGGGAGTCAGTTTGGATCCTGCCATTGATCTCGGGGGCCAGGGGAGTTTCGGGACAGTGGGAGATTATCTCAAGTTCTTACGGATCTATTTAAATGATGGGGTTTCGCCCGATACTGGCATCCAAATCTTGAAGCAAGAGACGATGAAATATGCGTTACAGAACCATTTGGGCCCGGGCCTTCAAGCAGAGTATCCGTTACTGGGCGACCAAGCTCTGTTTGTCATTGAAGGCTTTACATTGACGGGACACGGCTACCGAACCAGCAACGGCCATGGGGCCTTTTTCTGGGGAGGATTGGCCAATCTCGTGTACTGGTTTGATGTAGACAATAAAGTGGCAGGTTTTTGGGCCGAGCAGATGTTTCCGTTTATGGACGAGACATCAATTCGGTTATATGCCCAATTTGAACGCACGGTATACGATTGTATTGAGGCGCAGAGTAAACTCTAAGAATATAAGAAATCTCCCCATAGTAAAATAGAATTTCGCACCGAAAAATCTAGGTAGAATTCGCACAGAAAAACGTTATTACATAATTTTAACCAAACACATTACCAACACTGTTTATACGTTCGTTATTGATACCATGGTTGCTGAGCAACTGTACGAACCACTAAATACGGAGCTGACGGATCTCCCACTTCTTCCACCGGGATACGATAACATTGCCGATGAAGAATCAGACATAGGCACTGCCTCGGGCTCCGGCAGCCATACGATAGAGCAGTTTGAAATCGATGATTCATACTTTGACGAACTGGTGGAACGTGAAGGGTTCTTGGTGCGGGCACAGTTGATGACCAAGAAACTTGCGAGTAACCTCAACACCAGGATCATCAAGCCTGTTTCCCAGATGATTGACCCCATGTACGAGGGATACCAATACTTTAAGCAGCAGTATGAGAAGTCGATATTGAAGATCGGCAACCCACTTGTGGTCAACCGGCTCTTTTACTTGATATTTATCATGATGATCGTCTTTTTCGTCACCAAATATACCGTGACTGACGGCATTAATGGTACCAGCGGCGGAGCATTCTCTAACGGCAAGCTCTACGATATCTCCAAATTGACGTATTCTATCAGAAGCAAGATCGACCAGAAAACAATGAAAGAAAACTTGGAGTACTTTTCAAGCATGCCCCACATCACAGGATCCAAGGGCGACTTGACTCTTGCCAAGTTTGTCGAAACTTCCATGAAAAATTACGGCATCAACACCATGGAATTCAACGAATTGCAGAGTTTTCTCAACTACCCGACTTCCTCCAAGGATACGACGTATGTCCGCTTGGCTGACGGTTCTGTCGATGCGGTTTTGTTTGAACAGAGCGACAACGAAGTGCACTTTTTCTCATACAACCCCAACTCGTTGTCCACAAGCGACGAAATCGAATCCCACTGGATCTATGGGAACTTTGGAACCGCTCAAGATCTTGCGAAATTGAAAGAAAAGGATATTCCATTACAGGACGCTATTCTCTTGATCAAATATGGTGGGCCAAGAGGAACTGTTCCTGAGGCAAATAAACTCCAGATTGCCCAATCATACGGGGTCAAGGCCGTTATTTATATCACTCCCAAGATGGAATGGAATGGCGAGGTTCATGACAACTTTATCCAGAAGGAAAATGTCGGGTTGACCAGAGAAAGCCCCGGCGATATTTTGACTCCCGGATGGTCATCCGAAGATGGATATGCCACGAGATTGCCATGGTTCAAGTCGGAAATCACTCCCAAGTTGCCTACAATTCCTATTTCATGGAAAGATTCCCAGAAATTCCGTGCAAAGCTCGATAAAGGAGTTAAGTTTGATGATGGATACTCAGGAACTGGAGACCAGGTCAAGATCAAATTACGAATCTCTAATAAGGAAAGACCAACACACCAGATATGGAATGTTGTTGGTTCTATCCAGGGCCGTGAACAGCCAGAAAAGGGAGTCATCATTGGTGCTGGTAGAGACTCTATTTGTTACGGTACAATGTCCACCAATACCGGGACTGTCGCGTTGTTGGAGATCATCAAGGTCTTTACGTCATTGCAAAGAGAATACAACTGGATTCCTACGAGGTCGATCTATTTTGTTTCGTTTGATGCTACTGAGTATAATTTAGCAGGGCTGTCCGAGTGGATTGAGAGCAGACGCGACCAGTTAAAGAAACAGGGCTATGCATACTTTGATTTGAGCGATGTTGTTGCTGGTGATGACCTTTCGATCAATGCTCATCCATTCTTGCATGATGTGATTAAACAAGCACTTCAAAGTGTCAAGAGCGATGTTACCAAACGTGACGACGAGAACAGCAACCTTAATTTGTACGACCTTTACAAGAAGCAGCATGACGGGAAGGACGATTTTGGGTACGATTTAATTGAACAAAAGAATTACATTCCATTCATCAACTTGATCAATGTTCCAGCGGTGGAAATCAAGTTCACAGGCAAAAAGTACCCCAAAAACTCATGCTACGATAACTTTGACAACTTTGAAAAGTCACAGGTGGATCCAAACATGAACAAACATAGTCAAATTGTTGAATTGTTGTCGTCTGTGGCGTTAGTATTGGCAGAAAGCCCCGTGGTTCCATACAACTTTAATGATTTGACGACCCATTTGATCGAATACACTAAGGACCTTGAACGGTACTCGAAAGAAGTTGTGGACCAGCCACCACAGTTGAAGTTTGATCCACTTTTCCGAGCCATCAGCGAAGTTCAAGAGACCGGGTCACGGTTCCATAAATGGGCCGAGAAGTGGCGTACCTATGTCTCCGATTTGGCCGATATTGAGCCTGCAGCACTTGCGATGAATAGATGGAAGTGGAATGATAAGATCGTTCAGTTCAACGAGTATTTCATTATCAACAAGCTTCGTGTCAGAAGACCAGGTTACGTCAATAGGTTGTTTGGCGTACCGCACGGTGCACCGGCGGTGCCTGATGGTAAGCATCACTGGAATTCGTTTCCAATGGTGAGAGATCATTTGCTGAACCAGGATTTTGAAAAGGCCCAGCTGGAAATCAACCGCGTGGCTAACATGATGCTGTTGTTTTCTTCAAAGATATTTGAAGCATAAGGATTATTGGGGTATATACATATAAATATAAGATAAGATAAGATTAACTATTAGTAGGTCTTTATTATTGTTAAGAAGTACCAAATAAAACTCGTTCAGAAATCCTCTTGGTGGCCAAGCTGGCTAAGGCGCGAGACTGTAATGATAACCTCAAAGTAATCTTGAGATCGGGTGTTCGACTCACCCCCAGGAGATTTTTTTTAAATTTTTCGAATATACTGTATCATTTATTCTATTTAGTTAAAACTACCAAGTCTTCGAGGTAGTAATCACGGGCACTGTTGTAATGGAATTGGCGAATGGCGTTGTTGAGATTAACAAGATATTCAATATTGGGACCACTGGGACCAGTAGATTTAGCAATAACAGCTGCAGTATCTTCAATTGATTCAGGACCAATGAATGATTCGTTATCGATGGTTCCTATGTAAATCATCGACTCGATGTAGAGTCTGCCATCTGTTGTTTTTGGAACCAGGTTCAATGCTTCATGGCCACCATCGTAATCTACAACATAAAACGGAACACGATGTGTACTGTACCCATCCTGTTCTCTCACATCAAGGTACTCCTTGACCTTGGCAACGTTTTCTGGCTCAATGTAATATGCCACTCCCCATACCCGTAAATCATCTTCTTTTAACTGATTGATCTGACGAGAAATATCTTCAATTTCATTCTCTTTACTTCCACGACCTCCCATCTCATACAAATGAAGAGAATTGTGGAACTTATCTTCATTCTTCAAGTCTTGTAAGGGAATAAGTGTCACTACTCGTCCAGGTGCCTCTGGTGTTCCTCTATGATCGGAAGAACTCTGCCAAAATCTCCGAATAAACCCTTCGAGATACCCCAAGACTTTGAATGACGTATATGGAGGTGGCTTGTATATAAGTGACCCGTATCCAATCACCCAGAGGCCCGACATTTGTAGATAATCGAAAGTTGTCCCAGCTCATATATATGTGGATCGTGTCACGTGTACGATATTCGGTTTATACCTCTATACATATTCATAAATAACTGATTTGAAATGCCATTCGAATCGTTTCAATCAACTTCTCCTTGAAGTTAACCTTACGGACCTTGAGCACTCGTGCTATGATCACAAGAATAGCCACGATCGATACCACCACTAGCGAGTTTTCCTGGAAATAATTGCGTACCAATGAGTAGAGATAAAGTGTTCGTGTTCGAAGTTCATCTATGGTCAAAGAAACTGCATGTTCAGACGTATCATTTGTGTCTTCGGACTCATATTGTTGCTGGATATCTTTGAGCGACTTGTATTTGAGATCCTGTTCCTTCTTGAGCTGTTTCTGTTGACGCAACTCAGCTTCTCTGGCTTCCTGTTGTTTGATTTCAGCCTCACGTTGTTGTTGCTTGATTTGATCCTTTCTTTCTCGAATACTGTTCAATTTTTCCACAGCTGATAATGAATCATAAAAGTTACTGTCTTGAACAAACCGAATTGCCTCTTCGAACCGGTCGTTCAGAGGCAGCACTTCAAATACCCACAAATCAACAAGTTTCTGTGAATATTGATCGTTCTTTTGAACACGATGACAGAGTTGTTTTAACTCTTCAACATAATCTTCCCAAGAATCAACCAATTGAGAATTGGTCACCAACAAGAGATGATAATTGTACAAGATTTCATGCGGAATCAGTTCTGGAGAATAAAATGGCTTCAACCTCAGAACCACATCCAACTTCACGTTAAATGATGACATTTCTTTCATCAAAACTCCAACCTCAATGAGATATAAACTGATAATCTTAATAAACAGTTTCTCGCTCAATAATTGCTGCTCAAACGCGTGGAAACTTCGCTCATAAAGACCACTGATTATTCCATACGATTTCTCATAGTTGCGATTCACAAAATACTTGACTGCTAACCGGTAGCTCTCTTCAATTAGTCGAGGAGTAGAAGAATCCATTGTCGTTGTCTCTCCACAAATTACCAACCGAGGACCAAAAAAAGATATCTTACAAATTATATGCATTCCAAGACATATATATATATATATCTTTAATAAATTATTCATTTCTCTATCTAATCCTCTTCATCGTCCGCCAATCTCTTGGAATGTCCCAAAGCTGCCAATCTTCTCTGTTTCTCAATTTCGGTTTCGTGTAAATCATCGTATTCCGAATCTTCACTTAATTCTTCTTCTTCTTCTTCTTCTTCTTCTTCTTCATCATCATCATCGTTTTCTTCCTCTTCATCCTCTTCACGTGGAATATCACTCTTCAAATAACTAGCCAACTTTCTCTCGACCTTATCAGTAAACTTAGGATCACCAATGCTTGAATCGTGGGTGGGATCCGCAACCAAAATCTTGCTTCCATCTCCACGCTCGAAATCAGTAACATTAATAGATGGAACAGTACTATCTTCCTTTTGTTTAATCCCAACCAAAGATAATGCTTTTCCAACAATACTGGCAGACCGACTCCGTGCAGTGGACAGCGACCGGTGACGATTGACCTTGAACCGTTTGATGACTTCCCCATCGGCATTCTCAATAACCAACAAATCGTCAATCTGGTGAGCATACACTTTGCGTTGCTGTGGATCAGACTTTTTATAGAAAGCTCTTCTCCGCTCACCTCCACTCAAGACTTTGGCCAATCTGCTGTGTGGTGCCTTGTCAGAATCAGATGAATGAACCGAGTCCGAAACGCTAGAAAACTGTGATAATTGACGATGCAACAGTCCTTCCGAATGAATACTCATCATGTCGCTACTGTGCTTAGGCGATGATGGCTTTGGGGGAGCCGATTCCTTAACTGGGAACGATTCAATAATCTCACCAGTCTGGTCTTCAATAATGATCATGTTACCCTCCTGGAATGCTGCTGTAGGGATACATTCGTTCCTCGATTCAGCCTTGGTCAACATATGGGTGCCATCATCTGATTGGTCTGGAGCGAATGTCCCTTCTTCCTTGGACATCAGTGAAGACTCATAATAACTCTCCTTATTAGTCAGAGAAGAAGGTGAGTCGTTGGACGATGATTCAGGAGCCTTGGATGGTGTACGGCCCAACTGTAAAAATTCTGTTTGAGGTCTCTGTCTTTCCTTGTGAGGCTCTTCGTTCTCGTCGTAGTTTGTACCTGCGCGTGATAATGTCTTTTTGATTCTGCTTCCAGGACCACTCTTCTTGTGCTTCTTCTTATGCTTTCTTCTATTGGCACCACCAGCAGGTCTTACTTTAATACCGCTGGTTTCTACCGGATTTGATTTCTGGTCATCATTATTCTCATTTCCCTTAGTATCAACACGGTGCAATGAAAATGATGTCGATACCTTGTCCAACTTCGATAATCTCGACATCCACGCTGGCCCACCTTCTTGTGTATTGGTGGTGGTAAACGACATTGTGATAGCCATTCTGTTCAACCGTTTACCCAACGTTAGCACAGCAACTGAAGATCCATGGACCACAATTGATGTGATCACCACAAAGCAGACAATCGGCCAAATTGTTGCTAACAATTGATAATGAGGAAAATCGGCGCCTGGAAGGGTGTGAAGAGGAGTTTCTTCTTCGGTGTAATGAGCCTCAAGTTCCTTACGAGCCAAAATTGCGGCAAAGATGGCACCGACACCGATAGGACCAAAATGGCCACAAAACAATGCTTCTCTCCAACTCTTGACGTCGGGAGTAAATGGTTTGAGGGCAACAACAGCAGGGATTCTTCTTAAAAACACAACCACAATTGCCAAAATGATGAGTCTCCAGACATTTAAACCCAAACCAGTATTGTTGAAGTCTGGCCATGGAACAATGGCTCCGAAATAGACAAAAAATGCCAAGTTCAACAACAAGTCAATGACATTGGATACGTGTGATTCCTCTGTCTTGTTGGCAAAATCCCCGTTCCAGCCAAAAGCAGTCCCTGCAGCAAACGACACAAGTAAGTCGTCGACTCCCAACATGGACCCAATACCAGCAGAATTGAATGCTAAAAACACAAAGATGGCCAAGAAAGATTCACGGTCAATCAAGTTCTGGCGTTCAGCAAATGCCACTGCCTTTCGCAAAAGGAAACCGAGCACGACCCCCAAGATGCATCCAAAGATACATTCCCAGAGAATGGTGATCAAGATCCAGTCCTTGACGATTTCACGGCCGTTTCCAGGGTAGAGAACCAAGTTGAGCGATAAGTAAATAAAGGGAAATGCCATGCCGTCGTTACAGCCAGATTCGGCAGATAACAAGTTTCTTAAATGGCCCGGGACTCTTTCGGCGAACTTACCCTTACCAACAACGGCAGCAGCCAACACAGGATCTGTTGCTGTGACACATGCACTGACAAGGAGTGCTGAAACAAAGTTGAAATGTGGAATTAGGGCCCAGATAAAGAGACCAACCACGAGCCAGCCAACCGTCATCACTGGCAATAAAAAGATAGCTACCGAAAGCCAGTGTTTTTTCATGTATTTCCGAGGTAATTCGACTGCCACAGCCACGATCTGGATGCAAAGTACGATACGGCAGATTTCCAAGGTGATATGGTCGGAATTGCCCCATGAAATAGGATCAAACCATTTCAAGCAATGGGGACCCATAATCAACCCAGCAATGGTGGCCACTGTGGCTTCACCTATGAAGAGTTTTTCCTTGACAAAGAGCGATAATAGGGAGAAGATGGTACTGAAAATACCCACACAAGCATAAGCAATGTGTGCTTTTTCGAGCTGGCGGTTAGTCACTGCAAGGGGGAAACGGACGACTGAGTGCAGATTGACGGTGTCGTCAAACAAAAAAAAAAGGGGGACAGTCAACATCACTTCAGTTAATCTATCTTACATACTTCAAGTTGATTCCACACCATGATTAAACACCGTTTTCATTCATATCAATGTAATACATTTAAAATATATGAGACTTTGCAAGGGAGCCCTTTTGGTAACCTCCGGGTTACCTGCAGGAACGTGGAAATCGAAACAAAAAAAAAGATGATAAAAATAATACGTAAAAATATTGGTAATGAGGTTACTTTTTATGTCTGCGGCGGTGCAGAGAAGTGACAAGAAACACCAAAAAAGTGGGTCCTGGTATAGATTTGTAGGGTAAAAATCGTACGGTGGTTGTAATCATGTGGATTAGATCGTCAAAATGGTCAAGAAATACTTGAAAAAGGCCCAGAACATGTAATATCTGATTGGCCCATGAGATATTCTTGGCGGGGAAAAATAATGACTGACGTTCGACGACATCTTCAACGGTCCACGACATGATAAATGAGATTGCGATAAAGTGCGACATAAAAATGACATAAAATTGTGACGTAAAAACGCGACATAAACACGACGTAAAAATGCGACACGATTTCACACACATCTCTTATCATGTCACTCTTTGTCAGTTCTCAGGAACATGACCCAGGGGTCCAGAGATCATCTTTTTCTGGTTCAACCAATCAGATCGTCCATATTGCAGATGTTCTTGCCGCAATCACAACCATTCTGGCACTGGCTCTCATGATAATACGTCCTGAAGGTATCATCTTCTACGCCGAATATAACCATGTCACCAACGTCCAGCTCAATATTGACCCACTGCTTTTCAGTTCATTCAGTTTCCTTGTACGAGACGAGGATCTGCAAGTGATTGAAGCTTCTTCTGGCGCCGAATTGCGGCTTGGAGTCGATGTCAGTTTGATTGGCGATGCTTTCCAATCAGTGGCCTCCGGCATGAAGAAACCAAATGCACCCAGCAACGATAAAACAGTCGAGAACGTCACTTGTTACATTACGTATCAAGGCAGTGGCCATCCACTTGTGATTGAGTTTGAAGATAATTTGATGAACGAACGGTTGGAGTTTCTCACCTTCTACCACGATATCACGTATCCCTATGACGATGACGAACCAGATCTGCTTATAATAAACTATAACGAGGTCCAGTTTGAACTCATGCTCAAGTCAGACGTATTTGCTAATCTCTTGGCCGATTTACACCAGATCAATACTGTCGATATGTTCATATATCTCTGCAACGAGGCCCAGACTTTGGGCTCACGTCGTGCTACTGCCAAGTCACACATAAAATTCATCGATAACCAGCTCAATTTCATCTCCAACGGACCAATAGGACACCTGAAGTTGATTTACCCCGTTGAAAAGACGATTCTCGAGAAAATGCTTATTTTTGGTAAGGAGAACGGCGAGATGAAACCGATACGTACGTCGCTTACCTCGTGCTATAACTTTACCAACTTCATCAAGATCCTCAAGGCAGTCAAACTCTCGTCCAAATGTAAGATCTTGAAGGATTTGAACGGAGTGCTTTCCGTCAAGTTGCTCTGTAAGAACCCGTATTTATCCAACTATACCGGCACGTTGGTAACATTCAATATGCTTGAGGTGTTTTCGATTGATGATAATACGAGTTCGGAGGGAATCAATAATATCTTTGATAACACAAGCTACGAATATAAGGAAGACAGTGCAGCAGCAGCAGCAGCAGCAGCAGCTATCAATGAGTACGAGCCATTGGGACCCGAAAAGCCTCGAGCCCAGCCACTTTCATTGGCATCGTTTCGGCCAGGAGCACAAATCGATATCACAGACTCAGTTTACGATAAAAAACGGAAGCATGAAGAAGATGAAGATGAAGATGAAGGGATACATACGGTTGGAGGAGCTGTGGAAGTTCCTCTTTTCTTATAGATATAAATTAATATAAAAGAGGGGCAAGAAGTGAATCAATAAACGGAGATATAACTGTCGATTCTATTCTTTTGGTTCTGGGCAATACATTCGGCGATCCAGGTGATGTTTCTGATCTCCTGTTCCTTGGATCTGAGCCAAGCCCATACCGTCGACAAGGTGAATTGTTGCGTAAATGCGTTCTTGCAGAACTGCATTTCCAAGAGATAGAACCAGTCTTCCAAGTTACGTGACGAGTCGGCAGAGTCGTTAAAAATTTCCTTGAGATCACCGACACTTTCAACAATCGACTTGACTTGTTCAGCATCGTCTGCCTGTGCCAACGCGTGGTGGTATGTGGGGTACAACAGGCCGTAGCTGGGAAACAACAGCAACTTATCTTCTGCCGATAATTCGGGGTTGTTCAACGCATTGAGGGCGATGTTGATCACACGTTTGTCGGCCTCAAAGTTCAACAAGCGGGCCATGATTTCACGGTCGGGCGATGTGAATTCGGTGTTGATGAACTCAACAAATGCGTCCAAGTAGTTCTTGTACAACTTGTTCCGAATGATTTCGATGTTCAAGTCGTCCAAGTCGTCGGCCGTCAAACAGTCCTTGAAAAAGGGAGCCAATGGAGTATCGATCAACACGGTCGAGTACAAGCTCTCGATATCGGTAGCGATCGAAAGGGTGGGCAACGTTTCGAACCAACCCAACGGATGACACTTGGCCAACGTCTCCAGACCGTCTCTGTCGTGCAACGTGCCGGTGATCATCAACGACACGTTGTCGATCATGTAACCATAACTGATATAGTCCAAGAAACGAGTCAATCTGCCTGAAGATTGGGACTTCAAGTACTGGAACTGCAGGTACATCTTTTTCAGCAAACTGTCCTGGATCACACTGGTCAGCAACGGACCCGAGTACGACGCCAAAAAGTTACCGTAGTCCGTCGCCGATAACTGCAACTTCAAGTCCTCCAAGTTATCGCACTGCGTCAAGTTGACGTACTGGTTGCTTCCAAGCAATCCACTTTTGTATCCTCTGACAACACCTTCGACGTAGCCGTAGTTGACGTTGAAATATAACCCTTCCATTATAAGGAGATTGTAAGAATAACTTTGTTGATAAAATTCGTGCGGAATTAATTTAATTTTACCTACACATTCTTTAATACATTCTTTATCATGGCTGATATCTTATTGGACACGCTCTCTGAGACATTGGATCCAGAGTTGGTGCTCTACTTGAACAGTAATCCACACATGCGCCAACAATCTACAAGTTATCTCCAGGAACTCTTGATCAACGACGACTTGTTGTCGACAGAAACATACACGACACCATCATCAACTGCAGCCGCAAGTTCCAATAAACGTACGCTCATTGAAGAGATCGCTGAGTTGGACCTGAAACAACGCCAGATCAATCTCCTGCTTGCATCCATCACGTCTCAAAACCGTAACTTGATCATCGATATCTCCAACGACCTTAACCACGTCAAGTCAGCCATTGGAGTCGACTACGAGCCAGAAATCGCGGCCATGCTCAAGATTTTGGATACAGGCAGCCACAGAAACACGTTTGAGATCGCCATCAACACAAAACTAGCAGCTTCCATCAAAACAACCAGTTCCATCCTCGCCAATATCGACTCGGTACTCGATCTCTTGGAACTTCCCACGCTCTGCAAACTATGCATTCTGCAGGGTAATTACCAAGAAGCTCTTGAAATCTCTATTTTGGTCCAGACGCTTCTTATTCGGTTCCCCAAACTTGCTGTTTTTCAACATATCCATTTTCAAGTGGAACAGGAGTTGAAGTTGATGGTCAAGGGCCTCATTATGCTCCTCAACACCAACTTGAAACAACACAATATCTTAAAGATCTTTCAGATCCTCAACAAATTGGATCTTATCAACTTTGACTCTTCGCCTTCGATCAACTCATCGTCATTGGACCGTAAGAAACAACACCAGAAAGACCAGTTCCTTAAGATCATCTACTTGAACGCCCGCTACAAGTTCATTGTCAACGAGGTCGCCAACCTTACACCATTGATCAAGTTCAATAAACTCACATACCTCAAACGCTTCATTGAAATTTACCGTGAATTCATCTTCAATTCCCTCTCCATTTACTACGCCATCTTCACCACATCGTCAAACAACGATACGCTCCTCATTAACCAATTGATCACCAGCCTTGCATCGTTGTTGTGCTCACAATTGAAACTTTACTTACCGGATCTTATTGCCCACGATGAACAGAGCCAGACCGATGGCTTGATCCTCCAGATCATATATCTCTGCAAATCTTTGGCAAAGTACCACGTTGATTTTGAAGCTATCATCGTTACCGAATTGTGTTTCTGTGAATCGCCACTCGTATCGGAACTGGACTGGCAAAGAAACCTGGCGAAGGTGAAAAAGATCCGCCAGTTCTAAAAAGTTCTACATGGAAGAACCTGTTCTTCTATTTTTGTTACAAGGAGTTCAAACCAAACAAGAAACCAAGTTCCCGTTGGCCCAATCTCGATACAGACTTCATACCGTTTTCATCGAGCGCAGAGTCGACAATCTCCTTCTTCTTGTCTTGTAACTCCATGATCCGGCTCTCGACCGTGCCTGAAATCAAGATCCGGTGCACATACACCTCGCGTTCCTGCCCGATTCTGTACGCCCGGTCCATCGCTTGTTCTTCAACAAACGGATTCCAGAACGGATCCATAATGATCACATGTGAAGCACACGTCAATGTCAACCCCGTGTTTCCTGCGCGCAACGATAACAACAACACCTTGATATCTTCCTGGTAAAACCGCTTGATGGTCAGGTTTTTGTGGTCGAGCGACATCGAGCCGTCATACCGCAAGAACTCAATGCTCTTTTTGTCCAACATGATCTTCATCACGTCAAACAACACCGTGAATTGAGAAAAGATAATCACCTTTTCGCCCGGATACTTCTCACCAATTTCCCGCAAAAGATCAATACACTTTTCAATCTTGACCGATGCCGGTAAGCCTTCTTTCTTCTCCATAAGCTCAGTGATCATCTGGACATTGGTGCTGCTACCTTTCTTTTGTGTATAGTATCCTTGACAGAACTCTGTCAATTGTGTATAAGAATAATTCTCATGATGCACCTTAGCAAAGATCGTATAGTCAATCAAGTCTGCCTGTCGCACACGTATACCACACTCGGTACACGAAGCAATACGCAAGTCAGACACATCGTCTTCGACGCTGTTGGATTCAAAGAAGGTCTCGATACAAGAATGACAAATCATATGGCCACATTTGGGAAACAAAACTATCGAATCAGAACCAGTCAATACATTGAAGCAGACGGGACATGTCGTCATACCTGAATCGAACTCGTCCTCGTCGCCACCATTGCTTGGTGTTTGGCCCGAAAGCATCTTGATTCGTTCGACACATTCCTGATCGAGGCTTTGTAACTGATGGTACATGTTTCTCCATTCACAGGGCCGGAACCGGTCCTCGGCATCCTGTTGTGCTTGACGTGACTTCATTTCTCCAATCTCCACCAAGAACTGGTGACAACACGCTTGTCTTAAGCGGAGCAACAATGTCAAGATACTCGAAGCAGTGCCTTGTTTGTGTTTCTCGTTCATCAACAGCTGTGCCTTCTTCTGGATCCCGGTTTCAAGCGAATTGTAAAACTGTTTCTCGTTCTCTTCCATTTCAACATAGTCTGCTAAAATGTGTTTCTCAGGCAATGTCAAGATCGGTTTCCCATCAATCAACGAGTTCTTGGACCGACGTAACAAGATCGCCTTGAGCACCGCTCTCAATTTCCTCATACTACTCGACTTGTCACGATCATCGTAGTTTCCTGAATTGGACTTGAGGGGCAACGAAATATCTGCCCGGAACTTATACTCGTCGTTATAAGGTCGGATACGAAGAAAACGGACAATTGGAAACAATTCATCAACATTATTCTGGATGGGAGTACCGGAAAGACAGAGCCTGTTCTCTGCCTTGATGCACGAGACTGCTTTCGAGGCAATGGCCGCCTTATTTTTGATATTTTGAGCTTCATCCAAGATAATTCGGTAAAAGAAGGCAGTTTTGCTAAAGAATGGCGACTCATAGCTCTGGCCTCCCTCTGATGACAGGGGAATGTATCCTGTGCTTTCTTTATTAAGTTTTGCTTCAAGAAGCGCTTCCTTGAAGTGACGTTTCCATTCCGACGATAACGTACCGTACGAAGTCAAAATGGCATCGTATGACTGGAGACTTTTGAAATTGGATAACGATTTCTTTTCCAACCCGTGGAAGATCCCTATTTTCAATGGCACCGATACTTTGACCTTGGATTCCAACTCGGCTGCCCATTGTCGTAATAACGACACTGGAGCGATGATGAGGGTTGTTTTGCGGCTGGAATCAGATGACTTGTTGGCCACCATTAATGCTATTGCCTGGACGGTTTTTCCCAACCCCATATCGTCAGCAAGAATGCCACCCTTTGACTTGGAGTTTTCCATCCGTTTCAACCATGTCAAGCCCATTCGTTGGTGTTTCATGAGATTGACGGAAAGTTCAGGTGGTGTTGGTTCGAGTCCGTCTTCGAGGTCTTCATCGGGTCGGATATTGTCCAACAAGTTCTGGAGATCTTCGTCTTGTGTTGTTGGCTGTCGTGAATAGATGTTCGGTACGAATCCCGGCTGTTGTTGGTGCTGGAACTGTGCAAGTGCATGTGAAGGGGCCCAAGGTTCGTAGTTGACCAAAGGAGTGACACCGTTTGCTCGTAGCTGTGCATCGGCTTCACGGAGTCCTTCGTCTATGAGATTCAAGCGTACGTTGTTGCCCTGGATGGACAGAACACGCTGGTCATGGGCTAACTTGAGGGTGTGGTACTCGCTTTCCTTGGCCATAATCAGGTGTCTGACTTTATCCTCCAATGTTGTGTCGTTCAGGGCCTGGAGCTGTTGCTGGTAGAGTTTTAGTGATGCGATCGTTTGCAGTACCGAGTCCATAAACGACTTGATCCGCAGGAGTTCGTGGTGAGTATTTCGGTTGAGGGTCACCAATGCCATCTTTTCATTGTTGTAGATTCCTATTCGTTGCTGGAGCTGGGCGATTTTGATATTTATGGCCGAATAGTTGGCATCGCCCACATTCGGCACGATCCCGTTGGATTCAAACGATGTGGGCTTGAACCGTTTCTTTTCACTCTGATCAGGTTCCAAGATCACCAACTCATCTTCTGATTCAGCATCAACATCAGGAATCTCATCTTCTGAAGATGAAAGATCAATGATCTCGGCATGTTCAGGGATCTTGGATGGCGGTTCGTATGTTCGTTTCTGATCTGCAACAACGCGTGGTCTGAGTCCTTCTAACCGTAATGTTTGTGTGTTATTGGTGGTGGTTGCGGGTGTTTGGTCATTTTCATCATCAGAAGAAAGATACACAATGGTTTCTGGGTCTGGATTCACCATTGGTAAGTGATAGATGGATGTTGGTAAAATGTATCAACGCATGGATAACAAAACAAAGAAAAGAAAAAGAGATCGGGACACGGAAAAGTGTGAAAGAAATAAAAACGGCCATCCCAAAAACCGTTTCCTATTGGTCCGATTCCTACATCTAAGGCGCATGCACGCCAAGCGCTTCAACGAGCATCTTTTTTTTTGCTTAAAAATAGTATTCATAATCTTTTTATAGACGATCGCCGTTTTGTTCCAAGATCTTATCCAAAACAATCTCCAATTCCTGTTCCAACCGAGCATTGTTTTCATCAAAACATAATCCACGTTGGTAATCGGCGCGTGCATCTTCGTAGTTGCCCAAAAAGAAACTGGCCACGCCTCGTCTCAAAAAGTTATCAGGAACATTCATCTGTAACCCCAATAACATATCGGCATCGTTGAACGCTTTGATATATTCGCCAAGCTTCAAGTATGCATCGGCACGGCTCTGTAGCAAGAGCCCGAATTCCTGTAACGATCCCTGAAACGACTGGAACTTTTCTCTTCTAGCCACCATTTCTATTCCAATCGAAAACTGTTTGGCTGAATCGGCAAATTTGCCAGCCGTAAACGCTTGGACACCACTTTCATATAACTTCTTCACCATCTTGGACCGATCCTTGTTGAAGTTTTCGACACTGGCAGCAGGAGGCACATCGGAACCTTGGCCTATTATTTCAGTAGTGAGTGTATTGAGCTGGTCAATATCGAGCTTAAGTTGTGGTGCAAGAACTGCTGCTTCTTCAGGAACCAGTAAATGCTTTGATTTGACATCGTAGCTTATAGACACGTTCATGGTTGATGTGTTGAGTTTATGAACACGATTTTTCACCTAAAATGGCCGGTGGTGTATGCAGGATATGGCAGATTTCTATTAATATAAGCAACTAAAAATCTGTAACATAACGTGGTTTGAAGTGATTATGGACTGATTCTGTTGATTATTCTGACTTTATGGCATTTATTGTTGTGGTTAATATTTGTGTCAATGTTAAGTTTTTTGTCGTAATAAAGTGTAATAATGTCAGTTGAATAATTCGCGGGTGCAAATGTATTTGTGTTACCATGACTGGATGCTACGAATTGTATCTTACCACGAGTCCCAGGCCCAAGCCACAGAACCATGGCACGCTTCTTTTATCATCTTCCGTACTTACGAAACATCACCATGAACAGATGGATCTTGTGTGCACCATTGGTCATATTATTCAGAATACGAACCAAGCCGATGTTGCAACACAAATAGAGAAATTGACCCGAAAACGATGGGAATTTATGGACTTGTTTCAAAGAGAAACAATGTTTATGATCAGTCCAGTTAAGATCCTTATAGAGAATAAAGAACAATTATCATAATTATCATCATTTCAATAAATTAAATAAATAAAATTAAATAGAATCAGCATCATCAGCGAGTCATTATCATCATTATCATCATTAGCAAGTCATTATAATCAGCAAATATTCATAATCATTGGTTACCATTGGTAATTATCTTCTTTTTCATCATCAGTTTCTTAATCATTTCTTTATCGCGTTATGTGCCCGCGCAAATGAGTCAGATAAAAGATTGAAATTTTAGATACAACATAACCATCACTTTTCATCTATGTTTGATCTTAAACAGGTTGTTAGACCCAATATCTTGCTGCTAGAACCATACAAGTGTGCTAGAGACCTTTTCAAAACAGGAATTCTTCTTGATGCTAACGAAAACACCCACGGACCGGCGCTCGCAGCCGTCAGTCTGCTTGAACACGAGCTCGAGTTGAACCGGTACCCTGATCCCCACCAGATCGAATTGAAAGACCAGATCGTGGCATACCGCAATGCCACCAGTAGCCACAAACTCACAGCTGCCAATCTTTGTTTGGGCGTGGGTTCCGATGAAAGTATCGACTTATTGATGCGGTGTGTGTGTACGCCTGGCAAAGATAAGCTCTTGGTGTGTCCGCCCACGTACGGAATGTACTCGATCTGTGCTCGGATCAACGACGTGGCGTTAGTAGAAGTTCCATTGATGTTTCCTGGATTCCAGCTCGATATCGATGCTGTGGCCCAAACTCTTGCCAGTGATGAGTCCATCAAATTGGTATACTTGACATCGCCAGGTAATCCCACGGGCCAACTTTTGGCGGTGGACGACATTGTTTCGCTCTTGACCAAGGTGGAAGATACATGGAACGGCTTGATTGTGGTTGATGAGGCGTACATTGACTTTACGATCAGAGATGGCGGCGAGCTGCAGTCTCTTGCAACGCTTGTCACCAAGTATCCACGACTTGTGGTGATGCAGACGGTGTCGAAATCGTTTGGATTGGCAGGGATCCGGCTCGGAATCACGTATGCCACCACCGAGTTGGCTGGATACTTGAACGCCATGAAGTATCCGTACAATATCTCCTCTCTCACTGCCAATATCGGAATGAGAGCTACAGATCCTGATGGGCTTGCACAAATGGAGGAGTATGTGCGGTTGATTGTGGAACAGAGAACCATCTTGTTGCAGGGTCTACAGGAACTTGAATATGTGGGCGAGAATATTGGCGGGCTCGACTCCAACTTTCTTCTTGTTCAGATCTTGAACCGCGATCGAGTTGCGTGCAACAAGACCGCGATGGAATTGTACACGAAATTGGCCACCGAGAACGAGGTTGTGGTGCGGTTCCGGGGCACCGAGCTCAATTGTGACGGTGCGCTTCGGATCTCGGTAGGCACAGCTGCCGAAAACACTCTGCTTCTTGCCCGTATTGCCAAATGTCTAGATGAAATAAATAGATAAAGTCTTTTTTTTTTTTTGTAGTGTATAAAACTTTTCAAATTTTTCAGTGAAAAATCTACATTATCAACATCATCATGGCTCGACTCAATTTGACAGGACTTGTTGTGTCGCAGGGCAAAATGGCCAAGACCGTCAAGGTGCGTGTACAGACCAAAGGCTATGATAAGAAGATCCATAAAGAAGTGATGAAAAGAAAGGATTATTTGGTTCATGATGAAGGAGAGCTTTGTAAGGAAGGTGATGTGGTGCGGATCGAGGCCGTGCCGCGGATCTCGACGCGCAAGACGTTTGCGGTGGCCGAAATCAAGGTGAACAAAGGGCAACAGTTTGCGTTGTATGAAACAATGGCCAAGCAAAAGGTGCAGCATGAAGAAACCCGTAAACTTGCGGACTTTGTGGCGCGGAAACAGGAGTTTGAGCTGGTGGTGACGCAGATTGAGGATTTACGCAAGTTGGACCAGATAGCCACGAGTTTTGGGTCTGCTGGTGAAGATGAACGGTCAAAGTTGGTGGCAGAAATCGATACCATCAAAAAGAAGTACAATATTGCGTCGTGGCCGCTGCCGGAACCACCATTGGCATTGGAACTCAATGTTGCGGAACAGGAGCTTGGAGAAATCGAGCGCAGAAAAGTGAATTTCAATGCGATTTATGAAAAGTTGATGAGTGGGGAGTTTGCCGAAGAAAGAAGCCGGATCTTGGCCACGATGACAACCACGCCAGAAGAGAAGCTTCAGAAACATACGCAAAAGAACATTTTGCGTAAGTATATTTTGAATCCAAAGAATACTTTAACATTCACGAGTTAATCCCGTGAGCAAAGCGAGTGGGATTACTGTTCATAATCATTAAATCATGTCAATAGCTACTGTTTGTATCATATAAATACAATATCATACAATATCATATAAATATCATATAAATATCTTCATCACTTTTTACTTTTCTTCATCAAATCGCTTCATTTCGCATCATTGCTATATGCAATACAACAGGGTCTGATCACAGTATCATTATAAGCATCATTAATCGTATCTATTTCATATCTACTCCATCTTCTTCTGCTCTAATTCTTCTGCTCTACTTCTTCTGCTCTACTTCTTCTGCTCTTCTTCTTCTTCTTCTTCTTCTTTTTCTGCTCTGGTGGACTTCTACTTTCTCTTTTCTCTTCTATCATCACATTGTTATGGTTGCTGCGACATGTTGATGCCAATAAACAGCATCAACATTACCATCAACGTATTCCATCACATCTACATCACATCCACATCACATCTGCTCTGTTTTTCTTGTACTTTTCTACTTTTCTTCTACTCAACTCACTTGAAACAACTTTCGCTGCGCTCAAGTTGTTTCTTAAGTTGTTTCAACATGGTTGGCCGTGTACTTCGACGGTTGCTTACCGATACACTCGAAACACCCGCGAGTGTACGGCGGATGTTTGATCCGAACGATGCTGAAGGTTACTTGAGTGAATACGAAGCTCAACTTCTTCCCACGCTCCAAGGCTACTACCAAAACGAAGCCAAACATAAACATTTTGCGGTACCCGTGCGCCATGCGTTGCTGGCACCAGTTGTATCGATTGCCAACCTCAGTATCAAACCCGGAGAGCCTCATTTCATCACATGGTACTTGATTTCAGCATACTTTCCGTTGATTTCGGCATGTTTGGGCCCGTTGGCCAATATGATTTCCATCATCGCATTGATTGAACATTGGCGTATCGATACAAATACCGGAGTCACCATACCGGACGACCGGCCATTCATGGTATTGAACGGATTGCTGTTGGCTTTGGGAATCATCGGCAACATCTCGTTGCTCATGAACTTTTCTGGAACCGTCAAGTACTTGGTCACTCAGTGTATTTCGATCTTCTGTTGGCTTGCTGCAAGCGTGATGCTCACAGTATGTGTGGTATTGGTCAATCGCGGGGCGTTCTTGGGCCAAGACGTTGCCTACAGTCGTTCCGAAGGGTTCTGGATGGCGGTGTTCACGGCATTTCTCTACTTTGCCTGTTCTACTATCTTGATCATCAACTTCTTGGGCTATAAACTAAAGAAATATCCTCCAATCTTTAACTTGAACGCCAAGCTGCGTACGTTGATGATCTATACCATCTGTTTCGCGGTATGGGCCGTGGTGGGCTCGGTGGTGATGAGCAAGATGATCGATGGGTTACTGTATGGCTCATCGCTCTACTATTGCGTGGTCTCGTTTCTTACCATCGGTCTTGGTGATATCACCCCAAACACTGCTGGTTCTAAGGTGCTCGTGCTTCTCTTCTCGCTCGTGGGTGTGTTGATCATGGGTTTGATCGTGGCAATGATTCGTCAGGTGGTGCTTTCGACCTCGGGCCCCACGCTCTTTTGGCACCATCTCGAAAAGAGCCGACTCAAGCTTCACGAAAAGCTCCAGCGTGAAGGAACTCACTTGTCACACCAAGAAGCATTTGATCAGATCCGCCAGCTTCGACGTCGAGCCAAGATCCGCCAGCTCAACTGGTCGTTGTTCTTAACAATCCTCAACTTTGTCATGTTCTGGCTCGTGGGAGCCGCGGTTTTCCATGCTACCGAAGATTGGTCGTACTTTAACGGTATCTACTTTTGTTTTCTCTGTCTCTTGACCATTGGTTACGGCGACTTTGCTCCCACGACCCCATTGGGCCGCACCTTCTTTGTATGCTGGGCTGTTGGAGCGGTGCCGTTGATGACGATCTTGATCTCCAATATGGGCGACAAGCTCTTTGACTACGCCAACACGTTTAGTTACCAGATGTCACGGCTCTTCTTTGCTAGCACATACAAGAAGTTGGGCAAGACCGAGGTGGAACAAGAGATTGAACAAGAGTTGGAAGAACTTGAAGCTGACGATGATCAGAGCTCTCTGACTTCGGCACTGGTGCCGGTAGCAGTCGAGAAGGAGCAATGGACAGCGTTGCGCCAGATGGCTCTGCTGGTACTGGAGAAACGGCGCCAGAAGTACGAAGATATCAATACGCTTCTCACCAAACTTAAACCACTTTTGGGCGATATGCTCGAAAACGAACACAAGAACTACAGTCTCGAACAGTGGGCGGAGCTTGCGGGCTCGGTAGATCAACAGGAACACGCAGCACAGCTCCAGAGCGAGTTGTTCTGGGTATCCAACCAATCGCCGTTACGTCTTCCGCTCAAAGAACCAAACTACTTTATCATGAAGATGTTTATGAAGATCGAACGAAGTTTGGACGATTTGTTACAGTTAGAGATCGAAACAAGGCGAAGAATGGAACAGTATTAACTATTTATTGAAGATTATCGGATGACGGTCCGGTCCGGTCCGTTTTTTTATATAAAAAAGAACCCCAAAATTCCATCAATATAAAAGTAATGAGAACTGTTGTTGCAGTTGGGGGTTGCCCTGTGATTAGAGACGTGGCGGTACCGCTTCCACGAGCCGACGAGGTACAAGTATCGGTAATTGCGGCTGGCTACTCGAATCTTGTGCGTATTCGTGCTTCCGGGCGTCACTACTCAGTAAAACTGACTGGAAATAGCGAGAAAATCATCGGGGTCGATGGTGTGGGCTACGTCGATAACGAGTTGGTGTTTTTCGTCACGCCAGAGCCAGATTTAGGGAGCTACGGCGATGTGGTTAATGTCAAGCGGGCCAATACGTTTCCACTCCCTTACGGTACCGACGCCGCGGGGATCGCGCGTGTGGCGGCGTTGAGTAATGCTGCGATGTCGGTATTTTTTGCGTTGGCGCGCGTTCAATTACCGCCAGAATTCTCGGTAGCGATTGTGGGAGTTACCGGGACGTCGGGGCGCATGGCGGTGCAAGTCGCAAAGCTTTTGGGCGCCGGGAGAGTTGTCGGTATCGCACGGCTGCGTGAGAGACTTGTTCAGTTACAGAATACTCAACCGCTATTGGATGAAATCGTAGCATTAGACATGCTGGACGATGAGATCAAAGCGTCTGGGTTACGTGACGTTGATATTGTGCTTGATTATGTCTGGGGTTCCACCACGACGCGGTTGATTTCTCTCGTTATCGCAAGCAGACCACTGCCAACGCGCGCGCTCGCGTGGATCGAAATTGGCGAGAGCGGCGGTGAGTCGACGATCGCACTTCCCGCCGCGATATTTCGCAGCCACAACTTTACGTTATTAGGCAGCGGCATCGGACCGCTTGAAGATGAATTAGCGAGAAAACAATTAGCGAGAGCAGCAGTGCTGCTTGCGCAAGGAGAAATTACGGGAGAGTACAAGGCAGTAGATATTGAAGACATTGTCAAGGAATGGAATGCTGAGTGGAATAGTGATGTGAGAAGTTATTTTACATTCAACCACAAAGCGTAACCACAACGAGCGTAGCGAGGTTGTGGTTACTGTGAGTGAAACACAGCTGTGAAACACCGGTGTTCATTACCATTTGTTATCTTTTTTCTTTCTGTAATCCATAAAAGTGTCGCTATTTTTCTCGCTATTCTCACTATTCTCACTATCACTATCGTTATCGCTATTTACTTATCTTTTCTTTATCTTCTTTCTTTATGAACGACGACTATGTCTACGACCCTGTGGTTTTTACACTCACTTCCCGTTTCCTGCTCCTGCTCTCGCAGCTCAAATACTTTACGTACATGATCATTGGCATTGCGTTGTTGTGGCCATGGAACTGTTTTCTTTCTGCCTCCGCCTACTACGCCGACCGCTTTGCCCACTCACCAGCATTGATCAAGATCTACTCGTCCACTATGATGTCTGTGTCCACCATGGCACTGGCACTCTTCAACTTCTACTTGTCTCAGGTTCAACAGGGCGTCGATTATACTCGTCGTGTCAATGTGGGTCTCACACTTACAGCAGCTGCATTTGTGATCATGGCCGTTTCCTGTGTTTCCCAATGGTTCATCTCGATGCCTGATCTTATCTTCTTCACTATATTGATGTCCATGGTCTTCTTGCTGGCGTTGGCCACTTGTTTGGCCCAGAACGGTACGATGGCCATCGTCAACATTTTGGGCGGAATCTACGCCAATGCAGTGATGGTGGGCCAAGCAGTGGCAGGGATCTTGCCGGCAATAGCACTCATGGTCTCGATCCTTGTCATGGGCGACTCAAAACCACAGGAATACGTCGCTAAAAACTTTGGTTTGTTTGTTTATTATATCACAGCCAGTCTTGTGTCAGTGGTTTCAATGTTGTTGTTGTTCTGGTCCAACCGTGAAGCCCACGAGTCAACATACGAAGCATTAACTTTGTTGGTTGATGGTCAACAAGAACCACAAGAACAAGAACAAGAACAAGAACCAGAGGAAGAAACGGTCCAGAAAGAACACGTTCCGTTTGGAGTCCTCTGGTCTAAACTTAAACTCATTGTTCTGGCCATCTTTCTTACTTTCTGCATCACCCTCATCTTCCCCGTGTTTGCATCCACGGTTGAATCCACTCATACTTCAGATTACTGGTTTTTTCAGAAAAAGATCTTTATTCCGTTTGTCTACTTTATCTGGAACTTGGGTGATCTCGCTGGCCGTGTGCTATGTGGGTACCCGCGCTTGGGCATGCTTATCACGCAGCCACGGACGTTGTTGGTGTATTCTGTGGCACGACTTGTGTTTATTCCGTTGTTTCTTACATGTAATATCCAGCCGCGTGGTGCATGGATCCGGTCTGATCTGTGGTACTTGGGGCTCCAGCTCGTGTTTGGGATCACGAACGGGCAATTGGCCACGAGTTGTTTTATGATTGTACGTGATTATTGCGATACTGACGATGAAAAGGAAGCAGCAGGTGGATTTACCACGGTCTTTTTGAGTATAGGTCTTTGGGTGGGCAGTTTGTTGAGTTATGTAATGGTTTGGATCATAAACTAACTCGAGTTGGTTGCAATTGATCACATATCAACCACACATTACAACATTACAGCATTTTCTCTCGCTAAATAGATTTCTCGGTAATTTAACGATACTCTCGCTAAAATAGATTTCTCACTAAAAAACTTACCACTACTCCTTTATGTCGTTTTGGGCCAACAATAAAGATACGTTCAAGTCTGCCGGTAAAGCTACGGCCAGAGGCATTGGACGTGGTACCAAGGCAGTTGGCAAAGCAGGCGTCAGCACATACAAGAACCATCTGGCCAAGAAGAAAGGCGACCCGAGCCATGAATCTTCTAACGAGCCGTACACGGGTCCACCGGTGCAGCCGGTAGCAACAGAGCATTTGAAGACGTTGCCGCCACCTCCAAAGCGTAATGTGGGCACGTACGATGTACCTGCGTTTGGTGAACCGTCCCAGTACCAAAAACCAGAGACAAAGAATTATTATGAAAATGAACAACCACAACCACAACCACAACAACAACAGAACTATCAAGCTGCTCCAGGTTATCAGCCTCAAGCTGCTCCAGGTTATCAGCCTCAAGCTGCTCCAGGTTATCAACAGCCACAGAGCTACGACCAAACGCAGCAACAAGGCTATGGACAACCAAGTTATGATCAGCAGCAACAAGGCTACGATCAGCAACAGAACTTTCAGTCTCAACAGAGTTTTCAGTCTCAGCAGAGCTTTCAATCTCAACAACCACATCAGCAAAACTCTCCATCGCAGTTCCTGACCCAGTCACTTCCGAACCAGTCGCAGCAGCTGTTCCAGTCGCAGGAACAGCCAAATCAAGCAAACTTCCAGCAGCAGCTCCAGCAACAACTTCAACAGGACCTTGCGCCTGGAAACCAGGCGATTCCACCACCAATGCCGGCAAGAGATGTCCCTGTTCCTCCGTATCTGGCCCAGGACCATCCGAACCTCCAGCAACAGCAACACCAACAGGAGCCAGTTACTTATGATCATCCGTACCACACACCACAAGAGGTTCAACAAGCGCAACCAATTCAACCAACACAACCTATTCAACAGCCTTTCCAGCCACAAGCTCAAGCTGTTCAACCTGTTCAGTCTTTCCAGCAGCAACCTCCTCAAGCACCTGGTCTTCCTCCACGGACACAAACTGCACCGGTACCTGAACGTGGCCCCAAGAAGATCGAGATCAAACAGGTTGATGTTTCCACGCTTCCACCACCGCCACGGCACCGCATCGCAGTCGAGGCTGCTGCTGCTACGCCTGCAACGTCTACTGTGCCCAAAAGAACCGCTTCTGTTTCTTCAACCGCAAGCTCAGTTCCAGCACGGTCCACTGCTCCGCCTACGCCAGCACGATCCAGTTCCGAAACATCATCTGTCGTATCGTTTCCACCACCACCCAAGATTTATCGTGGTTCTAACGATGAGGCTCCGCCACCACAGCCCAAAAGACCAGCGGAAGCGGCACCTCCAATGCCTCTAAGACCAACCGAAGACGTTCCACCACCGCAACCCGCGAGACCAGGGCCAGATTTAAAGAAAGCACCGCCTCCAAAACCAGCCAAGAAGTTTGTGTCTAAGGAAGAGACACCACCACCAGCGTATACTCCAGTGGAGACTCCCAGCAGTGCAAGAATTGAGCCTGAAGCTCCAGCACTTCCAGCAAGACGTTCAGAGCCGGTGGTTCAATCTTCTAATGATGAGTTTCTTAATCAACTCAATCAACGGCTTAAAAAGACCCAGGCTTTACCAACAAAGCCAGACAAGCCAGAAAAGCCTTTAAAACCAGTGATTGGAGCGAAACCAGTTATCGCACCAAAACCATCAAAACCACATGTTGCTGCTAAACCAGTTGATAAACCAGTTGTTAAACATGCACCGATTGTTCCAGCAGCCAAGCCATTGGTTCCTATTGTTAAGAAGGTTCCTCCTCCAGTAAAGCCAAGAGTTCCGTCACCAGAAAAGACTCCACCGCCAGTGAAACCAAGAACAAGTAAACCAGCAGCAGCAGCACTAGCAGCGGTAGCTGTTGGTGCTGTGGGTGATTCTGGTTCTAATGGTGCTGCTGGTGCTGTTGGTGGTGGTGGTCGCTACACACGCGGTCCACCACCGCCACCACCACCCAAAGCACGTCTGGTTGCACCTCGCCATGATCTAAACTTAAGCTCAGGATGGTACGCCAGTCATGGTTCATTATCGCTTCCTTCCGACATCTCTGATTTATCGTACACCACGTCGATGAAAAGTAGTGGAAATAACCATGAAAGATATATTTCACTACGTCTTAAAGATTTGGGCGTGGTGGAGTATACAATCCGGTGGCACGGCAGTGATTATGTTGGTGCTACTGCTGAACAGACGTACCACGAGCTGCCGATCACGGCGCGCGTCCCTAGCCACGACGAATTAGTGAGCGCGCACCGCCAATTTGGCGAGCATGTCGCTGCGTGGTGCGAGCATCGCATGGGCGAAACGGTTGCGCGCGGCGAGTGCTGGAACTTGGCGCACGATGCGTTAGAAAAAGGCTGCGGTCGCCATGCGTTCGTATCGCTCTACACTCATCACGGGTATCCGATTCTCTCGCTAGAAACGGTGGGAGGCCAGATTCGGTATATTGGCGGCGTTGCTCAGCTTGACGAGGTGCGGCGGGGCGACATTGTTCAGTTTGAGCTGTGTGAGTTTGTGGACGGGGCGCAGACCCAGACGGCGGGCGCACCGGACCACACCGCAGTGGTACTCGCGGTAGAAAATAGCGACGCGCTCCCTAAACTTATTGTTGCGCACCAGAACGTCGGCGGTGTACGTCGCGTGGTGCAGGGAGAATTTGTCGTGGCACGCCTCACGCGCGGACGGGTGTGGGTGTACCGTCCCATGCCCGCACTGTGGGCTTCCACCGGAACAAATGTATAGATTTGTACTTTTTGAGATGAGATGAGCAATGTCGGTGCCCGCGGCCCTTTCGTCGTACCAGGACGAACACACGTTTCAGTATGACCAGGTCAAGGCCTTAGATCATCAACGCACTCATTTGGGTTCATTTACGGATCTCGAGCTGCGTGTGGTTCAATACTATAAGCTCGATGAGTTGTTGAAGAAATTACATGGTTATAAGAAGGTAACGCTTCAGTTTCCGGATCCTTTGATCTGTGACTCGGCAACAGTGGTCCATTACCTCCAGAAGAGATTGGATGAAGAGAAGAATGAAAAGAATGAAGAGAAGTTGAATGAAAATGAGATGGATGAGATAGAAGTAGTTTCGCCGGAAACAACTTCTTGCTCGGTTTGGGTTCTTGCCGATACTTCCTACTCTTCCTGTTGTGTTGATGAGGTTGCTGCTTCTCATGTTAAAAGCGATCTCGTGGTGCATTTCGGTGACGCTTGTTTGAATGTCGTTGATAAACTTCCTGCGCTTTATGTTCTAGGAACACCCACCGTTGATTTGAACGCGGTTGCTGCTTCGTTTCGTCGTCAGTATCCTGATCCTGCTTCCAGTGTTGTTCTTATGGCCGATGCGCCTCATACACAACTTCTCAAACAGTTGAAATCGCTCTTGAGTGAATATTCCGATGTTGTCGTGGCAGATTTGTATCTTGCCCCTGAATCACGAGCAGAAATCGTAGGCTACGTGCCTCTGCTGGCCGGAACGGTGATTGCTAATCGTTGTATTGATGCTGATGAATGTTCTCGCTACCATCTCTTTCACATTACACGGCCGCAGGCGCCTCGGCTTCTTCAGTTAACGACCCAGTTTGCCAGCTGTTGCGTATATGAACCTGCAACAGCTTCGGTGAGCGACGGTCCGTTTCCGAACCTCATGCGTCGCTACCGTGCTGTGCTTCAAGCACGAACAGCAGGAACGGTTGGTGTGCTTGTCAATACGCTTTCGCTTGCCCATACACGTACCCTCGTGACACAACTTGGGGCCCAGATCACGGCTGCTGGCAAGAAACATTATGTGTTTGTAGTAGGAAAACCCAACGTCGCCAAACTTGCCAACTTTGAAAGTGTTGATGTCTGGTGTGTGTTGGGATGTGATCATCAGGGTATAATTCTTGATGAACACAACGAATACTTTAAGCCAATCGTGACACCGTTTGAGATCCGGTTGGCGTTACAGGATGAATTGGTCTGGGAAGGAAAATGGGAAACAAACTTCAATGTATTGATAAAAGAAAGCACAGTGATTGGAAAGGAAGATGGTGATGATGATGATGATGAAGGTCCCGAGTTTGATCCTGTTACCGGGAAATATATCACCTTTTCACGGCCGCTCCGACAATTGCAGCATCTTGAGATCACGGCAGATGAACCAACAACGGATTTGGTGCAGCGTTTTGCATCTACGGTTGCTATTAAGAACACAGTGTCTACATCAGCCCTTCATCTTCAAAACAGAGAATGGACGGGTTTAGGAAGCGATTTTAAGGAAGAGGAAGCTGCAGAATTGGAACAGGGCCGAGGAGGAATAGCGAGAGGATATGATAAGTAGCTGACATTGTCGCTATTCTCATTTCTCTACTGATTTTATTTATAGAACGATGTAGAATCAACAATATTCAAACTTTTAATTCGTAATTTTTCACTTCTTTATCGCAAATGTCATCATTTGTGGCTGGTGTGATTCTGTGCCTGGTTCTTGTGGCAAGTGGATTTATCTCACGTTCTGTTGCTGTTACTGTTACTGTTACTGCTGTTGTCGTTGCTTGTTGTTTAACTTATACGTGTCTTCAGTATAAGCTTCCTCCTACGAAGTGGAAACCATTTGATACTAATGATTCAGCATTGATTACTGGTGGTACGCATGGATTGGGAAACCTGTTTGTGACTGCGATGCTTCAACGTGGAATTGGCCACGTCTACGTTATCGATATTGAAGCTCCTCCGCCGAATCCAAGAATTACATATATCCATTGCGATTTGGGGTGTCAGAAAGATGTGGTGCGTGCGATGGAACATCTTTTCCATGATCTCAACCAATCACATCGCCGGATCTCGTGTCTTATTAACAATGCTGGAATCACCCATCGTCGCCAGCCGTTGTGGAAGCTTGAGGAAACCGCCGTGTCGCAGGTTCTTGCTGTAAACCTCGAGGCACCAATCACAATTCTTCGTTCGATCCTTACGAATCATCTGTCATCCAATCAACTTTCTCTTGTCACCATTGCTTCGTGTCTCGGTACGTTTTCTCCCGCTAACCTTTCTGTCTACGCTGCATCCAAAGCTGCTCTTATTCTGCTCCATGAATCACTCGCCGTTGAACTCAAACCGTTTCCTAAAATAAGACCGTTACTTGTAACTCCCGGCCAATTATCTACACGAATGTTTAGTGATATTTCCACTCCAAGCCCATTACTTGCTCCTGTGGTCGACCATACGGTTTTGGCTACACAAATCATCGAACGTGTGGCTCGAGGCGAAATCGGCGTTGTTGCATTGCCACTTTACGCCAACTTCCTTCCCGCTGTCCGTATCCTTCCGTTCTTTCTCCAACAATGCTGCCGTACATTCTCAGGAATAGATAATCAATAAATCCAAAAAAGAAAACTAATTCTTTTTCTTTTCTATCACCAGTTTCATTAATTCCACTAGTTTTCTTTGGTTAATAAACCCAGAAATATCAAAAAACTGGCCGAATTCCAATTGACCCTCGATCTCGGCGTCGTTGGCTTCAATTTTGACATAATAAACACTATCGAACTTCGTTGTCCAGCCCCGAACCACAACTTTCTCCTGCTTTTTATATCCAATATACTTGACATCTTTGTAGACACGGTTCATGATCAACATCACCCCACTAATCACGAAATACACCACCACCAACGCTGCGGTGATCCCAAAAACGTCCTTGAACTCATACTTCTTATCCAAATAAAAGAGAATGCCTGCAATCGCTACGGTCAGGTACCCCAACGCCAACTTCGTGTCGCCGAACTTGAACGATTCATCGTATCCAAATTCCGAAAAAACGCCTGCAAGCGCCTCATCTGTCGCTTGACGAAGCTCGTTGATAGAACTGCTGGTTAGTGGCCGCTTTCTCTTATTTCCTGTAGACTTACTTTAAGTTAACTTTGGCCATTGACACGTCGAATGAAAAATGAACATGTAAAAAAAGTTACAAAGTGCAAAAAACTCCACCCCTCATCCATTTTATTTCAATCACCTCTCCTTCGACTCCACGTGATGGACAGGGTCAACGACAAGGCCCAGCAGCGGGCCAGGAAGAAACCAATCACCATCAGTCATTTGATGGAGTTTCCGCTGTACAGAGACACGCCTGCGTACCATGCCAATCGTCACAAAGAAAAGAAACGAAAACCAGTGAAAAACCATCATCATCATCATCATCATCAGCTTAAAGGAATGGATTTCATCAATGTCAATTATCGGTTTGTTGTTGATGGTCTGAAGCATTATGAAATGCAACAACTCGACGCCAATGTCGTGATAAATAATGCCGATATCATGAGGGTCGTGGTTCCGCGCGGCGAACAGTGTCCCCTTTGTCTTGACGAGCCCGTGGCTCCACGCATGGTGCCGCTGTGCGGACACGTGTTGTGTCTCAAGTGTGTGCTTGAGCTTCTTGCCAGTGAGGTGCCGCGTGCTCAGAAACAACACGGCGCTGCAGTCATTGAAACGTACCGCGAATGTCCGCTCTGTGCCCAAATCATTCGCCCTCACGAATTGCTACCGGTCCTGTCAGGTGTGGCGAGTGCAGCGGTGCAGGTTGGAAGTAGTGTGGCGATGCAGTTGATGTGGCGCATGCCGGCCCTGGTCCTTGCCGTGCCCGCAGGCGTACGCAGCGAACCGTTTCCCCTGGTGTACCGCCACGATACACAGCCGTATGTCCGTGTATCACGAGGCGACTTGGATTACGCCGTGGCTCGGTACCACGACGAGAAATTGGCGTTGCAGGCTCAATTGGAACACGACCAGCTTTTGTACGGCACAAACTCCACCTTATATACCCAAGCAATGCTGTTCATCGATGCTGAAATACAACGGTGGCAGACCAAGGCCCCACGAATCGATCACTGGCCAGAAATCGATGTTTCTTCACCGTTCTTCTTCTACCAAACATGTTTCTCGTCATCCACCGTCTATGTTCTTGCTCCACTCGATGCCAAACTCCTTAAAACATGCTATGGTTCGTATTCATCGCTTCCACCCACAATTTCGGTGGTGGCCGAACATATTCGATTTGAAGAACTCGATGAATCAACATCTTTCTCCAAGTACAAGTACTTGTCACATCTTCCGTTGGGAACACAGGTTGCGTTTGTTGAATGTAATTGGGCTGGAAACGAAGCAATCGATGCTGAAACTTGGTCGAAATTCAAAGATGACTTGACGAAACGGACTCGGGCACTGGCCAAGAAACTCCGCCTTGAAGAACGTAACAAACAACGGGCATTGGAATCAGCAGAATCGCGGACTCGCGACTTTTATGCTCGTGAAAACAACCCAACCATCGGCCATGAACCAGAAATACCTATTGGTCGCTTCGGATCCCTTTCAATCGTCGATAATCGGCCATTGGAACCAGTAGAACTGGTGGAACAATCCTCAAAAGAGTACACCACGTCGGTGTGGGGTACACGAATCCCACGAAACGACGACGATATCGAAGCAGAAGCTGAAGCCGAAGAAATGATCCGTAAAGCCCGGGAAGCTATGGGTACCAAGGGTCGGAGGCGTAAAAAGATGGTGTTGATGCAAAATTAGATAATGAACGTTATGTAACCTTATTCGTCGTAGCTGGTATGGCTACGGGTGGCCCAGAACACTCCGCCCATCACCAATACACCCGTGCCCACCGTGGGGAAACACCAGTACGGAATCGGTAATGTCTCTGCGTTTGGTGGAGGCACAAACGGAAACACAGCAAGAAATACGTTGGCACACAAGAACACGGCAATACAAACGTACGGTGCCGAAATGGTGTTTCTTCTGGGTCTTTCAATGAGGTGGGTTGAGTCGTCGGAGTTGGTGCGGTGTCGGAGCGTCGATGTATCGAAAACATCACCAAACGATGTGACATATTCGCCCTCTAATTCAGTATACTCATCGTTCTTTCCCCAGCGTTCACTTCTGGCCAACTTCAAGTACAATAAGCCGCCTGTCAACAAGATATTGATCCAGGTGCCAGGATAGATGTAGAGATTGACAACAAACTCGTATATCTGTACCAGCGGCGGCGCTACAAGCACCACCACGGTCACCAACCAGTGTAAGAGCAACAGGTGGCTGAACTTACGAAAGTATCGCGAGAACGGGATATAGTTACCTAACGCAAGTTCCTGGTTCACCACCGAATGGGCGTACAGCACCACAAGCACGTTTCCGAGATTCAGCAACGAGATAAATACCGGAAGCAACCGCGACGTGACACTGGCACCAAAGATCTTGTTGAAAAAGATCCCGGCCACCAACACGCCGCTCTCCAACATCTCCTGTTTCGGGATCACCACCAAGTACAGCACCAATACCAAGAAGTAGAGCGCCGTGGTGGCAAGCACCGCAGCAGGAGCAGCCACCGTAAGCACATGCACAGGATCGTCGATCTCCTGAAGCACATAGTTGACGTTTTCCCATCCTTTAAACGAATATACCACTTCCAAGAGCCCCACGGCGATCGAATACGTATCTGGTCTCATATTATCGTGAAACCGCCACATATTGTCAAAGTTATGCGTTGGATCCACCGTGACAATCCCCACCATGACTGCCATACCAAGCACAATGATAAACACAAGGATTCCGATCTTAAACACTCCCAAAAAGTTAAAGAGCTGCGTGCCTTGATATGGAAACCGTGAGTGGAGAATCACACAGAACGAGATACACACCACACCAAGAAGTTTCAGGGCCCGATCGTTACCCGTGTCGTGTCCAGTAGCAGCGTACAACACATATTTCCCAAACGCAAACGAGTTGCCGGACGAAAACCCAAGCAACACAATTGCAAACGAATACACACAGCCCATCAAGCCTGGCGGAGACCGAAACACACGTAAGAGATAATTCTTCTCGCCTCCGTTCTTGAACGGAAGATTGAGTGCATATTCGATATAGATCACCATGCCACAGAGAATCACCACACCACCAACCGCAAACATACTGAGAAAAAGACCCACATTTCCGTTGGCGTACTGGAAAATGATCGACGGGTTGGAAAAGATCCCGGTACCAATGATCTTGTTCACTATAAGCGAAATACACGAAAGCGTGCCGAGCTTCTCTTTGCTGGTCATTGGTGGGTACCGATAAGTTTCGCTTGGGAAGATATGGGGTCAGATCACGTGAAATTTCAGGCGAAAGTATAACTTTTTTTTTTTTTTTGCAACCAACATTTATGGGGAACCGTCGCTTATTTATAGACAATCCCGATATTCAACAGGTGCGAGATGTACCTACATTAACTCCGTGACGTGCATTTTCATTTATGTCTGCATGAAACTCCAATACCCGTTTAGGACAGTTTCGGCATCGTAGTGTGTCCTATTTAACCCATAGCCAACATTGGCATTCAAAACATTAACAGCAACACAACAAGTATCGAGGATCGCTAGTTCGTCGATATTTTCGGTCTGGCTCCCTGTTTCGGCATGTAGTCCAATTGAAAACGTAAAGTAATCCACCGGATCGGGCCACAGCTTTCCCCCCTTTGTTTTCGCGACCTGAAGCCCGACGCAGTACGGTTTCGTGTCTGTTTCCACCTGTTTATAGATAAACTTTGTCTGGTGACACGTAGAATCCTCATAATTCATCGAGGGAAAGTTCATGTTCACAACCGTAAAGAGCGGCGGCCGAAATATTGCAAACTCAGACAAAAAATCGAGGATATGTGCGTTGATTACTGCAATATTTGTTGCTTCGACATTGTCCCGAAACGGACTGCGGTGGTACGGCTGAAAAACCGTTTCGTCCCGAAAATACATCGGGTTCTTATCGCCACTGGACACCACGAGCGTCGACGCGCCACGAAACGCACTGTACCGCATCATCGTGGCGATGGGCGACGCATCGTCGTAGTTGGCCGTGAGCAGAAGCCCTTCGTTTGGTCCAATAATGACAAAGTCCGGCAGAAACCCCGGATACAACGGAAGAATCCGGTCCCATGCCGCAACCAACGTATCGGTGACAGGTCCATTGATGTACCATGCATCTGGATTAAGCGGGTCTTGGCCGTACCTGAAATTTGACACAGTTCCATGCAGCAGCATTCCATGCATTTGCGCCGAAAGATTCCATGCATCTTTCAAATATCGCTGTTTTTTTGGTAAAAGATGGCCGTACTGGCCGCCGTCACTAACATCATTAACTTGCTGCTGGTCCTGGTACAACGTTCCCACCAAAATGACGTTATGTTCCTTCAGAAGGTGTGCGTGGAGGTACCGAACATTCTTTGAAACCCACGAGTCGGTGGTGGTGAGCAAGATATTGAGGGCAGAGCATGTCGTAACGAGCCAGAGAATGTACATGCGGCGTGTTTTTTGATTATCTTATCTGATCAATCAGTGGAAAAAAAAGACTTGACAGATATTACACAAAAGCTTAACGACTGATGTACTTATTACGTTATTTTCTAGACATTACATAATAAACGCAATATTCATATCTTGAGGATGGGAGCAGGATAACTGGGGTTTCTGGGAGTATTTCTGGCTCAACAATGCGCGCATGTTGTTGAGCAAGCTGAGGTAACTCTGGTTCTGCATCTCCGTTATTGTCTTGATAAACGACCAGCTCATGGCACCTGTTGCCGAGCCGTTTTCGGTTGAATCTGCAGACGTTTGGTCGTCCTTGCATCCCAGAATGGAGATGACGTCTGCAGGCAGTGCTTTCATGGCCTTGACGGCGTTCTGGTCGACGGTTTGGCGTTTCATCACCTTTTTTCCGAGTCCCATAAGTGAACTGAGGGCTCCACCAACGTCGCCACGTTCGTAGCTCATAAATGCCGACAACGCACCCGTTCCTGCGTCCTTTAACAAGTTGGGTTCCTTAACCACGCCCTTAGTCAGGTACACGTACGGCAAATCAAGCGCGGTACCTGAATGACAGCTGTCAAAAAGCGCCGTTAATCTGCACCCCGGCGGAAGCGGACGCACCATAATTGCGTGCATATCGTCGTCCACAATGTGGCCCTGCTGCTCAAAGTCTACCGGATAAATCACGTCGTCGAAGCCCGACTCCTCGTCGCCGTCCAAATCGGGCGTGGTGCCCCCGTGCCCCGAATAATGGAACACAAGCGAATCGTTCGGCCGCGCATCTTTAACAAGCCACTGCATCGCCCGAATCATGTTTTCTTTCGTGGGCACGCGCGCCATCTCGCGCTGGTCGTCGGTTAAAATGACCATATCTTCCCACTTGTAGCCCCACCGCTCAACAAGAAACCGCAGCATGTTTTTCACATCGTTGATACACCCCCGAAGCTCGTTGCGGCTCCCGAAATAGTTTACACCAATAAGAAGCGCTTTTTTCCGCCCGCTACAGTCAGAATACTGGAACGTCATGTCGGTCTGCCCGAAATGCTGCTGCCCGGGCGGAGGACCGGGCGGACGCAGGTACCCCCGCTGCCCAGCGGGCGGCGCTCCAGCGGGCGGCGCATAGTTTTCATAGTTTCCTGGCGGTGGGCCCGGTGGCGGTGCGTAGTTGCGTGGTGGAGGGCCGGATGGCGGCGCATACTCGTTATACTGACCCGAATACATGATGATTGTTGTTTTGCCCGTCGAGTTGAAACGGAAACGTACCCCCTACGTCATCGTGTCGCCGTGCATATGCAGGCTGGAATAATACGCGTAAACAAATGTTTCCGGTCTGAAAAATACCCAGAAAAATATCTATTTCCCCTGCGCCGGGTTTCTATGTAATGCGCGCTCACTCAAGCGAGTGAGTGAGTTTTCGAATGCTATGCACGAGCGCTCACGAACAAAGCGAGTGAGCCTATGTTCAATGTTGACAGCTGCCTGATCGGTTCAGTGCTGGCGGTTCACTCACTCAAATCGCTCGTGAGTGAGTGCTTCCAATTCCTTTAATGCCACTTGGTACAAGAGCAACATGATAGAGCTCTGTACGCCTGTCCAAATGAACCGCGGCCCCACTCCGGAGAAGGCGCCGAGAATGCCTTCGTGGCGGTAGATGGAAATAATGGCGGTTACCGAACCCCCGGAACTCGTTCCGGTTTTAGTTCCGGTTCCGGTCTGAATTCTTGTCTTTATCACATCCAACGGCGTGGTCAACACACCTGCCAATCCGCCTGCCGCCGCTCCCGTTCCCAATTCCAACCATACAGGCAAGTCTCTGCCGTGCCACCACATTGCCCACTGGCGAAACTTTTCATAAAACGCAAATTGAATCGCCAGAAAAGGCAAGTCACGGAACAATGTTTCCTTGTAGCCAAACACAAACGTTCGGGCGCCCTCAGTTTTGGCGATGTGTCGCACGGCGTCGGCGAGGCCACGGTAATTGTAGCCCGAACCTGTCGTATATGGATTATTGTATCTTCCCTGAAGCTGCAAACGCGTTTTCAAGACTTCCAGCGGCACGTAGAAGACGCTCAGCGCCAAGTCGCCCATGATGCCGGCGACAAAGTACAGCGCTGTTTCTGGTACGCCTGCGGCAAGGAGTTTACGTTTGATGAGCTCGTAAGTGCCAAAAAACGCTGCTGTCAGCGGAAACAGGCCCAAGATCGCGGGCGTGTAGCCTCCGTATAGCCCGCGCCACACGCCTTCTTCACGAAGAATCGTGGCGTATGCCCGCATCATCTGCTTGTACTTGGACCCTTGGTAGCCTTGTTGCCGCGTTTTGACCGTGTCGAGCGAGTGCATCGCGGTGTCGCCCACCATGCCGCCCACGCCGCCGGCCAACATGCACTGCACGAGCAGCGGCACGTGTTCGGCCGGCAGCGGCGGTTCCTGGAAGCTTAGCGGGATCGACGATGTCATTGATGGAAGGGTTGGTGGAAAATTTTCAGTCACGTGGAAATGTTGATAATGTTTTACGGGGAAAAGAAAAAAAAAGTGTCACGACATTTGTCTGATAATAATTTCTTGTATGTATGTTTAAGAGAGGGTTGAGGTTTTATCGGGTGCTTGCGCTAGAACTGTCGTGCGACGACTCGTGCGTGGCGCTTCTTGAACGTGGACTGGTGCTGGAACCGCCCCGTGTCGTTGCGGCCGAGAAACGTACGCTCGCCTCGGCCGCTGCGGGAGGCATCGTACCGACAGCAGCGCACGATTTCCACCACCGCGAAATGGCAAAGTTAGTGAGAGATTTCTGTGCGAAAAATAACGTGGGGAGAAAGTCACCGCCAGGACTTATTTGCGTAACGAGAGGACCGGGAATGACGGGGAGTTTAAGTTCGGGGATTCAGTTGGCAAAGGGGTTGGCAGTGGCGTGGGATACGCCGTTGGTGGGAGTGCATCATATGTTGGGGCATATATTGGCAGCAACCGTGGCGAGCCCCGCTAGCGTAGCGAGAAACACGAATCAATCTAGCGAGACAAAAGATTTACTGAAAAAAGGTGCGAATTTGCCCGTGATGAAAGTTACCGAGAATGTTGGCAATAATGTTAGCGACAAAAATAATGACGCTCGCGGCGGCGCTGGCGCGCCACTGCTCGCTTATCCATTTTTGTCACTTCTCTGTAGTGGTGGCCACACCATGCTTGTCCTCTCCACGTCCCTCTCCCACCACGAGATCATTATCAACACCAGCGACATTGCCGTGGGCGATTCACTCGATAAATGTGCCCGTGAACTTGGGCTCTACGGCGACATGCTCGGGCGCGAGCTCGAGCGCCACGTCGCGGCGATTCCCGCCGAAAAAAAACGTCGCTACGCCCAAATCAACACGAAACACCGCGACAACGCTGCCGGCTGGAAATTGGGACTTCCGCTCCGTGGGCCCCACGACGAGCGCGTGCCGGCAGTGGTGGAATTTGCGTTTGCATCTTTCCTTAGCGGAGTCCGCAGCGTGCTTTCTCGCGACAATTCCCCTCAAAACCGGGAGTTTCTTGCCTATAAACTCCAGGAAACGATATTTGACCATATCGTCGACCGAGTCAATGTGGCGGTGGAGAAATATGGCGGTGGGAAATTTGCGGGCGTGCGTCATTTTGTGTGTAGCGGTGGAGTTGCCGCGAACGCGCGCTTGCGAGAAAAACTTAGCGAGGTTCACTGGCACAAAATTAGCGACACTCCCGTAACGTTCCATTTTCCACCGCCATCGCTTTGTACCGACAATGCAGTGATGATAGGCGTGGCGGGTATTCATATCTATGAACAGCTCCGGCTCCAGTCAACTCTCGATATCACCGCGCTCCGTAAATGGCCACTCGCCGATTTATGTACCGTCGACGGCTGGACCGACGTTAGCGACGCAGATCTACACCATACAAAAAAATAGCTTGTACATAAAATAAACTAGAGAGACGCTTTAGGACTCTGGGCCAGTAAGATCTGGTTAGCAGTATCGATAATCGATGTTTCTAGGTCCATAAATTTAAAGCCC
This sequence comes from Teunomyces stri, assembly GCA_030563165.1. Lineage (NCBI taxonomy): Eukaryota > Fungi > Ascomycota > Pichiomycetes > Serinales > Debaryomycetaceae > Teunomyces > Teunomyces stri. The sequence continues at coordinate 135,751 of JAKUBI010000021.1, forward strand.
AAGATCTGCCTTGTTTTCTCGTTATTTACCGAGGAAGGTACCGTCTTCGCGGCGTCGACGCCGGGTTTTCCTACTGGCAAGCGATCTCTCAATTTAGGGAAGTGGTGGCGAACGATATCGAGGATAGTTTGCGTCGTGAACGGTGCGTTGGTGACGAGTAAACGTTGGTTCTGGGTATTGACTGCCTCGAACGCGGCCAAGTGAGCTCTAGCGACGTCGCGCACGTCGACAAAATGACTGGCGTAGCGAGAAACTTTGTCGCTAGGCGCGAGAGCGAGCACCAGTGCGACAATCGCCGCCGAAGTATTGAGACTGGCGCCCTTCGCGAACGGAAACGTCTGGGGCCCAAACACAAACGACGGACACACGGTCGATAATACAAAGTTTGGTTTTTCACGCTCGACAAACTCCCATGCTGCCTGTTCAGCAAGTTTCTTCAGTGCCATGTAGCCGAAATGGATATTGGTTTTCGCGCGCTCCCACGAAATATCGTTCCAGCTCGTCTCGGTAATTAGTGACGGCGCAGTACTGTTGAGATCACACATAGATCCAATTGACGACGTCACCACTACCCGTTCGATCTGGGGACCATGATCCTTTACTGCCTGGAGCGCGTTGCGGGTTCCGGCAATTGCAGGGAGAAGGACTTCTTTTTCGATATCGGTAGAGGTGTCAGGTGCTGGCGACGCGGTGTGGATAAATACCGAGGCGTCGCGGTGGCGTCGCAATACCTCGTCAAACGCGCCCGAGCGCTCAATGTTAGCGACAACTTCGTACTGGAACCGCGCGCTCGCAAAGTCTCGCTGGAGCTGCGCGCCTTTTGCGTCGGTGCGCACCACGCCAACCACGTGGTACTGTTTCTCAAGCATAAGCGCAATAACATGCTGGGCAATGTACCCGTTAGCACCGGTGATTATCACGGTAGAACCAGCCATTTTTATATTGTTGTAGCTAGAGTTTGGTTGTTGGGACACAGGGTCCCTCCGGCTCTATATACCTCTGTCCGGAACATAAAGTTCCCGTTCCGTATCCCCACTGCCGCTGATTTCTGCTCCCCTCACCGCCTCGACCTGGACCCAGCGTTCATGTGCGAAAAACACCGCCAGGATCGGTATCGGTATCAGTAGGAGGAGGAGGAGGAGAAAGAGGAACAAGGGCTGCCAACGCTGCCACCAGTTGTCGCCATGCCGTGAAATCGTCGGTTTCGCTCCATAGCTCGTAGCTCTCACACTTGTCGCTATCGACACACGCTGCAGCAGTACGAGCAAGCTCAAAGACTGTCTCGCCGTCGCGGTACGTTCTCGCGACATACTGCTCGTTCCACCGCGCGCGGTTGGCTGCACCGAACACCGCTAATTCTTTCTGCACCCACGCAGGAACTATTTCATGGCTCTGGCGCGCCACCGCCGCCGGCTCGCTAAGTGCCACAACGGCATATATGGCCACAAGCGCCGCCGCACCGTCGTCAATCTCCAAGTACTCAAACGCAACCGCATTCTCCAACGCCGTGATTACCGCATCCAAATCATTGTTAAGATACACGTCCTGCCAGAAACAACAGCCGGTATCTTCATCAAATACATGGATTCCAAATGCTCCCATATTACGACAATAAATTAACCATGCGGATCCTCGCTATTTATAAAAAAATCTCCCTAAAATCACCAAGAAACTCACTACGAAAAAGCTATTTATTTTCGCCTCGTTTTTTGATCCGAGACCGAATCCGTTGTCGCAATTCCTCCCCATCTTCATCTTCCGATTTGATCTCATCATCTTCTGAATCTTCTACCGATTCTTCTGAATCTCCTACCGATTCTTCTGAATCTCCTACCGATTCTTCTGAATCTCCTACCGATTCTTCTTCTTCTCGGTGGCCTAAGTAACAGTCAGTAATATTCCACTTCTTCACTAAATATCGCCAGGTAGCGTAGTCAAAACTGGCAATGTGGTGGTAAGTCTCGCTACGCTGCTCGGTCTGTGTCTCCTCGTACGCCTCGCGGGGCACAATGCTCACCATCGGCACGCCGCCATCGTCGCGCACGCGGAGCCGTGCGTCTCGCACAAGAAAACTCGTAAAAAACAAATTCTCTACCGACTGCGCAAACAGCCGAGGATCAAGAAAGAACCGGAAGAAATTCACCTCGTCGTCATCCTTGGCGAGAAACGTCTGGTAAATAAGTCGTACCATGTACGCCGTATTGTTTTCCTGCTGCGCATCGAGCTCGCTAGCCTGGAGCTCGCTGGCGGTGGTAGTCGCTCCACCACGCACGGTATCGTCCACCGTGCGCGCACGCACTGCGCGTACGCGCTCCGTAGTAAGCGGCCCGTTAAGAAAATCGCTCGCTATCGCGCGCCGCGACACCGCGTGGTAGAGCGCACCGAGCCGGAGCCAGTTTGTCGCGGTAAACAGCGACTCGTCCTCGCTAGCATCATTATCGCCGGCGTACCGCTTTACGGCCGCCACCACTTCTCGCTGGCCAAGCGCCACACCCGCATCAAACCGAATATTACGCACATTGACAGCAGCAAAGTCCAGTGTCTCCTTAAACGCCTCGGAATCCTTGAGATGCACTTTGGTATCGTTGTTGCGATCGCGCTGGACCATGCTGTAGAGCCGCTGGATCTCGCTAAGATGATGAAGAACAAGCTCCAGCGCAGTCCCATGAGCTGCATCGGTTCTATTATCGACCAACTGCCGCCGAAGCTCCTCGTAGTTCTCGAGATGTTGCTGCTTGGAAAGTTTTGTCATGAAGAATGTCACTATTTTTTCTCATTAAATTCTCACTATTCTCACTATTCACTTGTCACCATTTTCATCAATGAACGCGTCCACCACCATCAGACGGCTCGATGAAGCCGTCATTAATAAAATAGCGGCAGGTGAAATCATCATTCATCCTGCCAATGCACTTAAGGAGCTCTTGGAAAACGCCATCGACGCTGAAGCAACGCAAATCTCGGTAGTTGTCAAGGACGGTGGCCTTAAGTTGCTCCAGATTACCGACAACGGCTCGGGAATCCGTCAAGCAGACCTCCCTGTGCTCTGTGAAAGATTTACCACGTCAAAACTCGCTCGCTTTGATGACTTAGAGACAATCGCCACTTACGGATTTCGTGGCGAGGCTCTCGCTAGCATTTCCCATATTGCGCGCGTCGCAGTAGTGACAAAACGTCGCGACTCACCGCTAGCGTACCGGGCTCACTACATTAGTGGCAGTTTAGCGAGCGCGACCTGGCGTCCCACTACCGATACCGAGACCGCCATTAAGGCGGCTGCAGGCACAGACGGGACCCAGATCTCGGTCCAGGACCTTTTCTATAGTGTTCCAGGCCGCTTGGCGGCGCTCCGGCCCAGCGACGAGCTTTCGCGCCTTGTCGACGTGTTGGGGCGGTACGCGGTGCACCGCGACGTCGGTATGGCCGTAAAAAAAGCTAGCGACACCACCCCGCTTCTCGCTACGCGGCCCGCGATGCCGGTGCGGGAACGGATCCGGACCGTGTTTGGCACCGCTGTCGCCAGCGAGTTACTTATGGTCGAGGTAGCTCCCCAGCCCGAGTACGGGCTTGTGGCAGTAACGGGTGCTGTGTCTACGCCCAACTACGTCAGTAAGAAGAAAATCGTGCCGGTATTCTTTGTGAACCACCGTCTCGTGACATGTGATCCGCTCCGGCGCGCGCTCGCGGCGGTGTACCACCATTTTCTCCCTACAGGATGCCATGCGTTCATGTACTTGTCGCTAGAAATCGAGCCACGCAACGTCGACGTCAACGTCCATCCCACAAAACTGGAGGTACGGTTCTTGTTTGAAGAGGAGATTGTGCGGGTGATTAGCGAGGCGCTCCATGACGCGTTAGCGAGCGTCGATAGTTCACGGAAGTTCAATGTCGCACGCGCGCCCCTCGCCGTACGCCCAGCGGTGGCGGTGGCGGGGGACGAGCCACCGCAAAAAAAGCGTCTGGAGAACCGGTTAGTGAGAACGGATCTGCGACAGAGCAAAATTAGTGCGTTTCTCGCTAAAGAAAAGGACGTTGACGACGATAAAATTGACCACATCGATGAAGAAATGGATGAGGATGACGATAGTCATGTTGATTCTGAAAAACGGCAGCTTGTGGAAGTGAATCTCCAGAGCATCAAGGAACTACGTAAAGATGTCGCTGGCGGTGCGAGTCGCTCGCTAACGGCGGTATTTTCAGGAGCGGTATATGTGGGGATTGTGGACGAGGAACGGCGGCTCTGTTGTTTCCAGCACGATGTCAAGTTGTTTCTCTGTGACTATGCCGCCATGTTGGGTGAATATTACTACCAGGTCGCTCTCGGTGCGTTTTGTAATTACGGTACCGTCAAACTTAGCGAGCCAGTGGTGGTGCGAGAAATGCTCGCGGCGGTAGGTGATACCGTCAAACCTGGCGGCGATATCAGAAATATGGTGCTGGTGCTTAGTGAGATGCGTGAGATGTTACGTGAATACTTTCAGATTGAACTTGTGGCTGCTGGCGGCTCTGATAACGACGACGACGACGATGTGGTGCTTGTGGCGCTTCCGTTACTTCTTCCAGGCGCGGTCCCACTGCTCGCTAAACTTCCGTATTTTCTCCACCGGCTCGCGCGCATTGATTATAGCGACGAAAAACAGTGTCTCGCTGCGGTGTTGCGAGAAATCGCACTTCTCTACGTCCCGCCCAAGCTCGCTAGCGACACTGCCCCCAGCGCTGCCCGGGCCCAGCTCGATGCCCAATTAGAGCATGTGATTTTTCCTCAGATCCGACGCCGTTTCGTGGCACCGAAAACATTAGCGAGCACCGTGGTCCAAGTCACCGACCTCCCTGGTCTCTACAAAGTATTTGAACGGTGCTAGCATGTGACAAACCGGTATTGTAACGTAACAATATTACAGTAATTTTTTTTTTGTTCTTTCTCGGTATTCTTGTCGCTAAATTTTTTTCTTAATATTCTTTTCTCCTCAATTCACTCGTTTATTAACACATGTCTGCCAACGAAACATACGCCCAGACGGTGGTCCATGGCGCGTTTCCACGGAATGTGCTTGAGTTCCAGGAATCCCAGGACTATTTCCAGCAGCTTGTGTTTGTTGATTACCAGCTCCAGCTCCTTGTAGCCAACGAGCTCGCGGGCGACGAGTTTCCCATATCCATTCTGCCAGCCACCATCACCAAGGTGGATCTGTTGGCCACATACGTCCATTCCATCGCTGCCAACTATACCACAGCAACACGTACGTACGAGGAAAACCTCTACTTCGCTGTACTCGCGGCACAACTCCATTATCTCCAGCACGACGATCCACAAATGTCACAGGCCCTCAATTCTATCGCCATCAGTCCCGTTGCTGCCACCACCGCCATGCTTCTGTACTTGACGTGTCGCTACTACGTACTTGCGGGTCTCCAGTCTTCTCAGTCATGGATAGCGTATTTGGGCCAGCGTCCGCCATTTGCGGTGTCGCAAATCGCCGCTAACAAATGGCTCTCGCTACTCCACCGCCAGCTCGCGCGCACGCGCGCGGCGTGGACGTGGCCCGACGTGGTGGCGATGGACATAGGCGCGCTTTCTACCGCTGCGTTCGCGGCGTACCTCGTGCACGCGCGCGAACATACGTCGCTGGCGCTCCGCACCGAAGTGTCGCGGTGGATGGTGCGCGAAATCGAGGCCGAGCTCGCGACACCCGCAGCGTTTCCTCATGCCACCGCTACCGCCACCGCCACGCCGCTCGCAGCCCACATTGACAATTTGTACCGGGCCTGGAACGGTGACCAGTCACTTTTGTCGGTCCTGAGCGTACGAAAGTTGTTGCTCAACGCCGCTACAAAGACGTACCAGTCACAAACGGTGCTCTCGGCGTTGATGGACGTACTTATCGTGGCAGGCGACTACGACGAGGCGTTTGCGGTATTCAAGACATACGCGGCGTACGTCCGTAACGAGCGCGCGCTCGCGAGCGGCCGCGCTAGCGACATCGTGCGCGTGATTTCGACCTACGCCCGCTGCGTCCGTCTGTTTAATCTCTTGACAGCGGCCCTGAAGTTCAAGTTCACACCGGAAGAAACGGTGGTGCAGAGCTTGACGCTGTGGTGTGAAGAGTTGGAGGAACACTTGGCAGCATTTGCAACCATTGCCGATATGGATTACGGCGAAAATAGCGAGAAAAATAGCGAGAGTGTCCCTACGGGTCTCGCTAACGGTACTGCCAGTCGCTCCGCCAATCCGCTCCTGTTCCTTTACCATAGACACAACGCCAACATTCTTCTTGCCGATACATCGCCTCTGCTTACGCTCATCTCGGGTGCATGGTATGCTGTTGGTTACTTCTACTACTTCATGGCGGTGCAACGGCTGCCTACGCTTGCCGTGATGGGTGCCCACCGCGACGCTGTGCTTGCGTGCTACAAGCGCAGTCTTGTCGTCAACACCACCGGCAGCATCGACAACTTGCACCAGTACGCATTGGCGCTCGCCCAAGCCGGTGACGCCAAGCTGGCGGTCAAGTTGTGCAAGTTTGCGTTGCGCAAGCACCTGGAACTGTTTACCACATGGAACTTGTTGGTGTTGAGCAGCACCGCGCTCCACCGCGACTCCAAGAACGACGGAGCGGCTTCGGCTGCCGCTGCAGCCCTCAACATCGCAACACTTTACCTCAAGAAACATCCACAGGCACCAGCACATGTCCGGCGCGAGATCCTCGAGCTCAAACTCACGCAGCTTGCGGTGCTTGAGGCGATTCATGGCACCGAGTACATTCTTGAGCTTGTGCCCGAAGCGTTTGTGCTTTTCCACGAGCTTTTCGAGGTGGTGGTGCTGGAAAAGAAGGTGCCGGTCGAAAACAAGTGGTCGCACCGGCCACTGGTGCTTGATCTGAAGGAAGTGTCGAACGGAGCTGCGGCCACTGCCAAAACGAGAGTGGCGACGGTGACTGCTGCGATCAGTAAGCTCAAGGTGGCACCTGTAGCCACCAGCACTGCCACGACCATGGACAACAACAGAGTGCTTCAAGACTTGTGGCTCTGGACCTCATGCGTGTACCAGAGAATTGGGCTTCTTGAAGAATGTGAGCAGTGTATAGTTGAGGCAGAAACGGTGTACGAGCCAAATGTCAAGACGTACACTGCGTTGGGGTATCTTACGTCAAAGAGCCGTAAGTTTTTGCTGTTACAGGAGTACGAGCGGCTGCTTGAACAGATGAGCCAGCAGCCATACAACCGTGAGTATGGCCGGACGTTGCTTGGACTCAGCAAAGCGTTTTTGGTGGACGACGACGAGACGAGTTCGCTCTTTACATCAACAAAAGACCGTGACGCAGGTATTGTACGTCTCAAGAACCAGTTGGAAAGCTATGCATTAAGCTGGCCATATGGCTACAACAACAGTGAGGTATGGTTTTATTTACTGAAGATCTATGAGGTGTTGGACGATAAGGTGCGGATGGGCGAGAGTTTATGGCGATGTGTGGAGTTGGAAGATAAACGGCCGGTGAGAGGATACGAACGGAATCATTAAATAAGTTGATAGCAGAATTACTATTAATCACTGATAACAGGTCTAGAGTTTGTGTGTGATTGTAGAGTGAGTATGCTCTGACTTTTATTACTGTTTCTATGGTGATACTTTCAAGCTGGAGATGCTTTCAGTGCCATGATGCTTTTCTGGATCGCTCGCTTCGCAGGTGCCGTTCTGATATTTACCGAGCTCACTTTTCTCCTGACTCGTGACTCTCATTTTCGTTCATAAAACAAACTTTTTTAATCATCAATGGAAGTCTTGTACTGTTCAGTGTGTACATATCCGCCCGAGTACTGTGAGTTTGGTGTCAGTGCCAAACGGTGTCGTGATTGGCTCGGAGAAACGCATCCCGAGCTCCATGCACAGCTCTATTCTGTCGATGCGCTTGCCAACATCACATCGACACTTTCGGTTGAAAAAGAACAAAAGATCACCGATGACTTGGCCAAGAAACAGTTGAAGGAAGAAGCAAAACAGGAACGTGAGCTCCGTAAGAAACTTGCCCTGAAAGTCGTTATTAAACGAATCGAACGTAACCGCAGAAAACATATCATTTCTGTCTCAGGACTCGAGGTGTTCAATATCGATATGAAAAAGTTGGCCAAGACGTTTGCGTCCAAGTTTGCCACAGGAGCATCGGTCACCAAGAACGCCGAGAAGAAGGAAGAAATCTTGGTCCAGGGCGATGTCAGTGAGGAGGCAAAGGTATACATCGAGAAGTTGTTGGAGGACCAGGGCTTGAATGAGGTCAAGGTCGAATGTATCGATGAAAAAAAGAAGAAGGAGAAACCAGCCGTGCCAAAGTAAGTCCAGAATGTCCCCGGGGGTTGTATGTAATTCTAAGTAGATCTATCGTATATTCACAGCACCACACCATTAATTGACTATTTTGCTGATGCTCGGCACCTTGCTGTTGTTATCCAACGGTATGCTGCTGAAATGTTCATTGCTTGGAGCAGCTGTAGTGGGAGCGGCAGCGGGAGGAGGAGGAGGAGGAGGAGGAGCAACGGGCGCTGGTGGTGGTGCTGGTGGTAGCACTGGGACTGCAACTGGCGGTGTTCTTGCTCCATTCACTGTTCCCAGTCCGGTGCTGCCTGTCAGCGATGCAGCAGACATCGGAATCATCATGAGATTCGGCTGTGGTTGTGGTTGTTGTGGAAGCGCATATACCAAGCTTCCATTTGCAAGCATGGGCTGAAGCGAGATCAACGGGCCGTACGGCGACTGGATCACCGGCTGAGGCATCGGATACGTATATGTCGGTGCCATTGCCCGCGGATGATGCTGTGGATGATGTGGGTGTTGCTGCTGTGGATGTGGGTGTTGCTGGTTTATCGGAGGCAGTCGTTCGGGCGATGTATCTCGTGATTCCTTCTCATCAAGCTTTTCCTGGCGCACCAGCTGGTTGTACTGAGCCATACGGAGCGCATGGCGTGCAGGCGAGTCCAAGTTGAGGTACGCGCAGTTGAGTTTGCCCTTGAGACAGTTGAGACACGCCGGAAGCGTTTCGTCACACTTGATCCGGCGTTTTTTGCATGTGCCACAGCCGAGGTGTGAGTTGCGGTGCTTGCGGCGCGAGTTCTTCTTCTTGGTGATGGAAGCAGCGCGTGGCACGGCAGTGGACGCAGTTCCAGCGGACGGTGCAGCGAGAGGAGCACTATTGGCAGCGACAGGCGGTAGCAGAACCGGTCCTGGCGGCGGTCCTAGCGGTGCGGGAGGCTGCTCACCATTTACAACAACAGTGGCAGACGCAGCACTGCCAGCGCTGCTGCTCGGTACCGCAGGCATCGCCATGAGTGGCATCGATGGAATGAACTGAACTTTTGGTGTATTTGTGTGAGTATTTGTATTTGTATTTGTTGCTGTTGTATTTGTTGTTGTTGGTGGATGGTTGGAGATGAGCAGAGGCACCGGTGCGACCACGCCCAATGGCGGAAGCGTGTAGTGAGATTCTTTATTGTTTGGCGGTGATTTTAACGCCGAATTGTAGAGATCCATGGCACACGGGCAACAGAAAGAGTGGTGGTGGAAGTTGAATATTTGAGTTTCGTATTTGTCTGCGACAGCAGCGGGTTTGGTGACACAAATCGCAATCGATTTCAGGTACGGTGCAGGATGGGACGGTAACGCAAAATCCGGGCACAATTTTTTGCCCGACTCAGCGGCGCCGAGGTGGTGACGGCACAAAGATACGACGGTTGGCCAATAGCCGTACAGTGCGAGGCGCGCGTAAACGGAACGACAAAAAAATGTCTTGTGAGTTCTCGTAATTTTACGGACCGTTCCCGTCGCCCAAAACCAACCGTGCTTACTAATTTACGGGTAATCGCAGGGCGCCCAGACGCAATTACGTCACCGAATTATGAAACCGCTACATTGATTTCATTGTCCAGCAATCAAACCATTTTTCCCAGTGTCTGAAATCACCTCTAATTTCTAATTGTGTATGTATGTCTGTCTGAACTGTCAACTCTTTCTCTTTGTATGTCTTGTTTCTTTCTTTCTTTCTTCATTCATTTCAGCTATTTACAGCGTTCTTTCATATCTACATCAACTCTCTCCATAAATATGGAGTAAATATCACCACCGCAGTAATCAACGCATCAAACCCTTCATACACCGCCAACGGAAACCCAGCCACGCCTCGGGCCTGGAAGTTACAGTAGATCGCATAGAACGCCACGCAGAAGAAATGGTTGAACAACATCATGGGAAACGGCAACATGCCCAGCAACAACCCGATGGGCCCACTGACACACGATCCGCCCAACTGGAAATACTCAAAGCATCCACGCTGCAACACCACGAGCGCCTTGCGGTCGGCCGCAAACAACGTGTACAACGCAATCGAAAGCGTGTTGATCACAGCATCCAACCGCTTGCGCTTGCGGTGGAACTCGCCGAGCTGCCGCGATACCAGCGCATGGTCGCCCAAATCTGCCACTTGTTTGGGGTGCAAGAGTTTCGCCAACACCACGGCATCGTTGAGTCCCACCGTCATGCCGCCTCCGGTAAGCGGATGTCTCATGTTGAGCGAATCGCCCAACATCACAAGGCCCCGGTGCTCGTCCAGACCCTGTTTCATCGCCAGCAAGAACTGGTTGGGCATCGTACGGAACCTCTTGGTCTCCAACGCCGATTGGAACGCAGCCAGCACACCCGGAGGCACCACGGGTGCGATCTGCGTCTTGAGGTAGTCGTACATCTCGGATACTGAGGGTTGTTTTGCGCCACGGAACGCACAAAGGATTCTGGTTTCATCGGGCGAGATTTGGTAGATCAACACCGGCGCATGTTCGCCCAAAATAACGTGGCCACGGCCAGGCAGCGGCAATGTAGCGTTCTTCATGTGGAGACCCACAAAGTACGAGCCAATCAGCGGTACGTTCAGAGGCAGCAATTCTTTTCTGAACTTGGAATAGATCCCATCACATGAGATCGTCAACTTGGCACGGTAGTCAACGTACGTGTCCTGAGCTTCCTTGACCTTGACACCCACCACGGTATTGTTTTCCCGGAGGATCTGCAGCACGGTCCCTGTCAATGCCGTGACGTTGGGCTCGTTTTTCACGATGGCTCGTAAGTTACCCAAGAAATCACCGTGATGGAACGCCACACCACGCACCCGTTCGTCATCATCCCATGCCTTGGCATCAAGCGTGGTATCTGAGTGCATCTTATCGTTATCGCCTGACACACAGTCGGCTACTGGCCGCACAGGGTTGGTGGTGGCTGCATCTGCTTTGAGTGGATAGTTCATCTCGATCTTTTGGCCATGGAACTGTACGTAGTAGCCAGTAACATCCACCGCTTCAATATTGTTGATGGCCTGAACCATTCCAAGCTCACGCAACGCCTTGACACCGGCTGGCTGCATCAATTCGCCAACGATTCTGTCGGGCTTCAGCCAATCACGCTCCACAATCAACACTGTTCTTCCTTGCCGTGCAAGCGCCGTGGCAATAGCAGGACCCACCACGCCAGCACCAATCACAATGACATCATACTCAACCATATTTGCTTTGTATGTCGTGTTTTGACGGGAATACTGTGGTATATATACAAATGCGTATACGATGAGTTTGGTGTATACTTTTTTGTCGTATAGTATATGCAGGAATGGTTCGATCTAGTGGGATGATGTACAAGAACAGAAACAACAACCAATAACGACAACGAGGTTGTTGTTCTGATGATTACATCTCGTTCTTCTTTTTCTTCTTCTTCTTCTTCTTCTTCTTCTTCTTCTTCTTCTATTTATTTATTCTTTATTTATTCTTCTTCGCTTTCTTCGCTCTCTTCCTCTGCGTCTTGTAACCAACTGATAAACTGTGCAGTTAAGCCACGGACCAAACTGTCACCGTCCGTCGTTGTCCACCATTCCAAAATCGAGTCTTCTTCAATAATATCCATCTCATATAAGATCCGGACCGCAAGAAACATCACCGTTTGATTATATGCTTTATCAACCTTGGCGATCTTGGTCTCGAGCACCATACATAAATCCACCTGCTCTTCATCATTGAACACTTGTCGCTTGAACAACGGACCCCAGTGCTTGAAGATCTTTGCCGCAGCCTCCTTCGCTTCTAACGTGCCGGTAGCCACAAACTCTACCACTTTATCGACCAATGCCTCAACCGTGGCCTTTCTCACCTCGTGGTACGTCACGTTCATCGACATCCGCAACGTATTCAACTCCAACGACGCAGTATCCAAGTCATGGTTGTTGTCCAATGCTCTCTTCGCCGTAGCAATCGCCTCAACTGCAAAATCCTCTTCCTCATCGTCAGAATACGCTTCAAAGTCGGTGGAAAGCACCAGCGTCGCCGAAAGTCGACGTGCTTTCTTATGCTTCTTGGCCTTGCTCTGAGTTACCGACGCAATCGAGTCGTCCGAGAAGTTGAGCGCCCGGAACTGGTACACCACGCCCGAATACTGGTTCGTGGTGCTGATATCGGACTCGGTATCGTCGTCCACCTTGCGGTCCGACAGGTACACAAACCCAGCACCGTCCTCGCCCACAATATCCACGTCTTTATCGTTGTGCGCTTCGTCAGCGGATTCAGCCTCGTCAAACCCAAACTCGTCCGTTTTCTTGAACGGCTGCTCGCCAATCCGGATATTGAATGGAACATGCACGCCGTGGCCGATACGGACGTTGTAGCCCACCACCACGCCTGGACTGAGCGTCACGTCGTGGCCAATCACTCCGCCACACGCCACAATCGCCCGGTCAAGCACCGTATTGTCTCCAATCACCGCTCCGTCCCATACATACGAGTTGTTGATCGTGACGTTGTTGCCGATGGTACAGTTCTTGCCAATGACACTCTTGTTGATACACGTCTTCTCGCCCACACTGGTACATGCGCCGATCGCAGTTCTGCTTCCGATCTTGCACGACTGTGCCAATATCACCTTTTCTTCCTTGTAGATATGGTTGAACTCGTACGAATAGGTGTTGTTATGCAACAAGTTGGCGTCAGGGACCAACGGGTAGCACCATCTGGCCAAGATATCTTGTGAAATGGCATCGTACGTCGCCCAGCTCACCACCCGCGCGGCATACTCCGAACTGTCGTCGGTGATGTACGCATAAATCGTCTTCTTGACCAAATCAGACGTCAAAACACCACGAAGAAAGTCTCGTCTCAAGTACTGGTAGTCGAAGTTCTCCTGGAAGATCTGTGGCACTTGGGGCGAGCAGATATGGACGTGGCAGTCGATCAAGTCGTTTCTCACCACGAACTCGTCTTCGATATCTTCAAGCAACTCGGGATCGAGGGCAATGCTGCCCTTCTTGGCGTCGCCCAGCAGAATCTGCTGGTAGTAAATACATCTGTCGGTCCTCTTGTCGAGAATGAACGCCGCAGCGTCCACATACAGCCGCAGGCGATGCTGTGGCGACGTAGGTGTGAGCACCATCGTGACAATATGGTCCTTGTCTTGTTGTTTCTTGTGTTTGTGTACACTCATCGCCTTGTCAAAGTCCATGTTCGTCACCACGTCGCCTGTGATCAAGAGAAAGTCCCCTGAGATCAAGCCCCGGTTGTCCAAGTCACGCATGGCATCACCAACCGACCGCGACTCGAGCGACATCACCGTACTGATCTGGAACGGCGAGTTCTTTGATGTCCACTTCGAGTTCTCAATATACTGCTGGATCTGCTCTCCATGCGACGAACACATCAAATGCACCTCGTTGACACCAGCTTTGGCAAGAAACTCAAGCGTATACTCAATCAACGGAACGTTGGCCAACGGCAACAAACACCGCGGTTTTATCGCAGTCAACGGCATAAACCGCGTCTCAAACGAGTCTGTTAAGACAATCGCCTGGAATCGCTCGTCCAGCACCACTTCTTTCTTCTTGTTTTTGGGTGGCATTGGTGTATGAAAGTTAGTTGTGCTTCGCTATTAAATTTTCTCTTGGGTCACGTGAAGAATACAAACGAGCGCAGGCGAGTGAGTGCAAAAAAACTGTCTGCAAATGACTGTCTGAAAATGACTGTCTGAAAAGTGGCTAAAAAGTGTCTGTCTGAAAAGTTTGACAAGGTCGACTGTTATCTATCTATTCTTTATCACTATTTACAAGCCTATTCATTCGAACTAGCAGCATTCGTTGCTGCCTGCTTCTGTTGCTCTTCTCTTTCCAACAAGATCTGTTTCCATTCAGGAAGTGGAGGCGGCTTGGACTTGTTGATCTCGTCTTCCTTCATGGCCAACAAGAGCGTACCCAACAACAACACAATGGTAATGCCCTGCGCGTACATTCTTGCCTGGACAGCTTTCTGTGCTGTGGTCATGATTTTGTCACGGTTGACCAACACCCAGGACCCGTAGAGCGACGCAACCCACGAAGAGAAAATGATGGGATACTTGTTGTTGTTGAGAACCGTGAACGTCTTGTCGGACAACGACAAGTTGTTCCACTCACGGAACTCCTGTAACAACTTCCCTTCGGTATACTCCGACTGGTGCATCTGTTTATCGAACTCCCACGATCCTTGATCGGCCCAGAACGCTGTCATGGCAATGGTGGGCATGGTGAGAATACACGTCTTGATTGACGAGTTGAACGACCGGAACCGCACCGCGTGCTTGTTCTTCATGTACGCAAAAAGACCCACAGACAAAATCAGACCATAAAAGAACCCTTTGGAGGCCTCAGACTTGACATGAGAGATATGGGCATCTCTTTCTTCCGTGCTAAGGATCTTCATTGTATAGCAATTCTGTAGATTAAAAAGGGACGATTTCAAACATGCGACAATTCCCGATCGGGGATAGAGGTCGTGCGCCAACAGACAACTAAATTAAAGGACAATTCAGACATTTCAGACATTTCAGACACTTATCAATGAACCATATGCAACATACCATGAACCACGATATGCCCGGACACACGATGCCCGGACACACGATGCCGGGACACGAGATGCCTGAAACGTGTTCGATGAACATGATTTTCACGTGGGACTGGAAAAATACCTGTGTCGTGTTCCTGTGGTGGCATGTCAAGTCGTTTTCAGGGTTCCTCGTGTCGTTTGTGGCTATAGTAGCGGCGACCGCAGCGTATGAGTTTATTAAACACTGCACTGCACGGTGGGAACTTGGCTACACGAGCTTATTGGCCAATGGAACGCCCAATGCAAACGATACGGCCATCCGTAAATATAAACTCAAAAAGGCAGTGCTCTACGGGTTCCAGGTTGGTTACTCGTTCTTGTTGATGTTGGTCTTTATGACATACAATGGCTGGTTCATGCTTGCGGTAGCCATTGGTGCTGCGGTTGGGAACTTGGTCTGGAGCTCACCGTTTGCACCTGCAGTTAGAGAATTGTCGTGTCACTAAGTTATAATTAAATGATTTATATTTTTCTCAATATTTGCTCGTTTTAATTGTTCTCTATTTTTCGCATCCACAAATACCTTTTTGCAACTATTCTCTACTTATGGTTCCTTCTTCTTCTACCACAGCATCATCCATCGAATCACCCGCAATATCTCGTCAAGTATCGAACTTTTCCAACGGAGAACGTTCTATCGACTCAGAAACCTTGGAAGAGGCACTTGTCCAGAACCATACCCACCTCGAGCCAGAACCAGATTCAGAACCAATTGTTCCATCTCCACCAACTCCAGAACAGAATCGTCGTCATTCTCGACCTTCATCAATGCCACCTCCTCCCCCTGATTTTTCCAGTTTAATTAGACCACATGTAACTCTGGAAAAAGACCTAGAATTACACCTAGAAGAACTTCGCCGGGTTGCAAGTGAAAATATCAACACTGCTCTTTTTGTTGAACGTATCTCGTCTGACGATCACGTTACAGTCGAATCTGTAAGGTCGTTGGCAAACCACGAAGAAATTGCTCCTCCTCCTAACGTAACTGGTTGGAAAAACTCAATAGTTGCACTCTTGTTTTCACGTAGACACAACATTTCAAAGAAATTAAAAAGAATCTTCAACAAAATCAGAAATCGCCAACCCACTAACTGATCCGTTTTTAATTTCATCTATTTAATAAAATGTTTAATAATTGACAGATTATTGAAATAATTGAAATAATTGAAATAATTTAGATAAATCCGTAATATTTTAAAAACTAATAAACATATCCAGAAATACTAATAAATCTACTTGTTTTTGGAATTTTTATTAATCTGTGTCTAGAATTACGCCAATAGATACATATAATCAACGATACTTGTAGGGAAAATGTTGTTTACGGAAAAAATTGACTATTTGATTCGATGCATATCAGTTTTTTAAGTTCAAAGTTTAGCAATAAAATTGTTTCAAAAGATGACAAACTCAATACTTAAACCCGTTTCTTTACATCCGTTGTCTTATACATGAAAATTGCGGACAGTGGTTCATGCAGATTTAGTTGGAATGGTATTGGTCGTGCACGTACCAAAGCACTGTGGTTTGAAAAAAACAATTTTTCACTGGTCCATTCCAACCAACCCTCTACATACAATGTTTGGTTCCTTGTTCCAATATGCTTCAAAAGCAGTGTTTGGTAGAAAGTCTGCTACGACTACTCTCATTCAAACCAGAAACAAGATGAAAACTCACAAGGCCGCCGCCAAAAGATTCATAAAAACCGGTACGGGTATCAAGAGAAAACAGGCCGGCAGAAACCACGGTAACGGTGGTTTCAGTACTCCATCTTTGAGTCACTTGGATTCCTTTGTCAAGGTTGGCGAAAGAGGTAACCACTTAAAGAAACTCCAGAAATTCTTACCATAATCCATCATCCCCTGTACATAATACGTTTCAAATATACATTAATCTCAAAAACGTTGGATATCATTAACGTGTCAAGGTTTCCCTTACTACTAAATAGTTGGGGAGCACTGTAGTCTGATATTGCAGTTTGTTGTGTTTGTTGCATAAGTTCGTTCAAATTCAGACTCCTTATTTCTGATTGTCAGTAACGTCAGAATTCAAGTATTTAATCCATCCAGCTTGGTCACAATTCAAACTTTTCAGATTTTCATAGTCTTGAGCAGGTCAGTCTTATAGATGAAATGATACTGGAAGCCCAAGAATTGTTTAGAATTATATTTGGAATCTTGTTGTTTCACGAGACACTTAATGATTTATTCTTACTTAATTCTTTGTCTTGTTAAGATTCCAGAACCTCCGCATTCCTAGTTGACCTAACTTTAAAGCTTTCGGTGGTCAGAACTACACTTTGTTCCAATTATCAAGAAACTGTAGCAAAGTTTTCTTCTCTTTAGTTAAACACTGTACCTATACCTAAAAAGGCCTTAGAGTATCGGCCATTCTTTAAATTCAAAAAAGATGATGATCGCTAAAAGCTTTATATTGAAGCTTGCAAACCAATCATATACTTGAAGAACCTCAGGTTAATGCGAAAAAGTTGGTGAATTAATCCAGGAATATAATAATGGTGGGGATTCTTCTCTTACGGTTGGGATTCCCGGATCCCTGGTTTTGGGCGTGGCCCTACAAGATCTTGTTATTCCCGAATCCTGTGAATAGAAGTCTTTTAAAACCTAAACTATATCTTACAGAATTTTACTAATTATCAATAATCAGAGTATCTTAAGTTTATTTTGAATCTAGACATCTTTTAGATATGTATAAGCAAAGTTTAAAGTGTATTACCGATAAAGTATAGACTTATGATATAAGCTCTTGTTAAAAACTTTGGGGAGCGTATATTATTCCAAACCTTAACCTTTTAATGCTACCTACAGATCAATGCAAAAGATCTAATAAATTCAATATTATTATTAAAAAGTGTAAAGTTAAGTCCACGATTTGAGTGAAGAGTCCTGTTCCTCGGTCCTAATTTTAGGGCCGAAAGTCAGGAAAATCTAAAAATAACTTATTATGAAAGTACTACCCTATTTTCTGTTACTTTTGTTAAGCAAAGTAATTGAGATTAAACCCACCTGAGAAGATAATAAGATTATATGGATAAAATAAATATTCAGAGGCAATATGTTTCTTTATTAAAACTTAATAAATATTAACTGGGCGTGTGGCGTAGTTGGTAGCGCGTCTGCCTTGCAAGCAGAAGGTCATTGGTTCGACTCCGATCTCGTCCATATTTTTTTATTTCTGCTATTGGTTTTCATCTATTATTTTTTGATGTGCATTGAAACGTTAGAAGGTAACTTGGTGGTTATACTTGTAGTTCTGCTTCTCAATAGTAGGCCTAACGATACAGTATAGGATATCCCCTTCCTCCATTGTTAGCTGGTTCTCGCACGACCTCATCCTTTTGATTAATTTCATTACTAACTACAAGTGAATACCAATATTCACCAATTATGGAGACAGAAGTAATAAATTACCTAAGAGATATCAAAACATCTCTATCCAGCACTGATACAAACTATAAGTTTGATGAACAATTAGGATTTCTTGGTTCAGTAATCAGTCAAACTGGAGCCGATGAGACACAGAGGATGCATTTGGCAAAAAATGGCGAAGTATGGGGTATATTATTCGAATGTATTAGTACCGGCAATAACAGAGACTTGTTTGAAGTATCCAGTCATATAAGGTTGTTTAGAGCAATCTTGGTATTAATACGTAATTTAGTCGTCAATTACCCTCAAGGAATGAACAATATAACTTTGTTGGAATTGTTGAAGGCATTCAACCAGTTTACACACAATTGCTCGAGAAACAATGACTTTTACGGTAAAACAGTTGAGATATTCTTTCAAGTAATTGTCAATTGTCCATATCAACAAAATGACGATGATATCACCTCCAAAGAAGTGGTGTATCAGATCAATGACTTATTTGAACAGATTGAATATTCAGAATTCAGACAGGTTGGTATTCTTGCATTGAAAAACGTGTTCAGAGGGATGGAAGAGGATACGTATCACAACTTGAACCTTTATCATTTACTACGGTCCAATTCGTCGTCTGTCATGTCATTTTTCTTGCATTACTTCAATGAGATCAATTTTGAGGAAACTCTTAGCGAACCGTCTAAAGCATTAATTGCAACGCTCTATGAAGTGATTACACATGAGAGTTTTGGAAAATGGATTGATGCAAAACAACAAGAGACAGATTTCATTCCTTGGCTAAAACTTTGTCAATTATTGGTTACTTCTAAGGAAGATTGGAATAACTATCAGCTTACGTCGATGCTTTCTTGGAATTCAGATTTATTTATTCTTCATTCCAAGCAGGCAATCCACCAACTAGAGAATAGTGAAATTTCGTATAGCGAAGATCTTGAGATAATTATCGTGATCTTGCTTGACGTTCTTGGTGATCTATGCAAGTATAATCAGTCCAAACAATTTTTGGAGCATTATTCATTAGTTGATCATTTGATTGCACTACTCAAAGCTGTTCATGAAAACATCAAGCCTATTACTATCAAAGATAGAGAAAAGTACAAGAAAGTCTCTGACATGGATATCAAGAAGACAGAATTGGGTCAGCAGATGCAATATCCTCAAGTAAAATCGTTAGTAATTGAGATCATTTCATATATCGTGCATGGATCATTTGAATCTCAAGAGAAAGTCCGAGAACTTGGAGGCTTAGCCGTTATACTATCTAACTGTATTATAGATGAGAATAATCCTTTTGTGAAGGAGAGATCGATAATGTGTCTTAAATTCTTATTAGCTGATAATCCGAAAAACCAAAATTTTGTGGCTGAGTTAGAAGCCAAGAAGGTAGTCGACGATCTGGTCTTACAAGATGCGGGCTACCAAGTGGACATCAGCGATGGCAATTTGGCAGTCAAGAAAAAGAATTGACGTGATTGTATTTTTAGCGGCCAATGGAAAATATAATTGTCCTGTGATTCGCAATTGTAATAAATGGGTCTGCAGTTTTATTTTTTTGAGGTCCTGATCAAATTCGCAGCCAAACTCAAAACAGGTGTGAAATTTTGTAGCAGATAAATAAGACCACTTTCCCCGTTTCTTCCGTATTCATTAATCACGACGTACAACCTAGAAAACAGAAACTATGTCTGTCGTCTGGAGTGATTCTCCAGTCGAAGACAATGTCTTGCATATCTTACCAGAAGATATCATCTCAGAACTTGAGTATCTTTCTCGCCAGGTGGCTGGTATACTACAAAAATCAGAGACACCAAACGCCAAACAAGATTTGAATACTATTTTCAACACAATTGAATGGTTAATCAAGAAGTTTATTCAGAGTATCGATATTGTTTACCCAGAGAGAGAAATAAGCTCTAGAGAAAGCAAATTGTCGTTACAAAGAATGCTTGATACCCTGAGCGTCTCCCAAACCTCACAAGAGGCGGATTTTTTACCTTTAATATACCACTACTCGGGATTCCCTAACCAAAAATCTGAACTGAAAAGATACGCCGAGTACACGACATCAATGCAAAACCCTAATCATAATGTCCATGACCAGTACCTTCAAGAAAACTTTCCAAATTCCTTGAACGTTAGAACAATGGAAGAATACGCGTCTTGGGTTATGAAATTATTGGAATATAAGACCGACTTTGACATTCCTGATACTTTGTTTGTTGCAAATATAATTGGTACTGCTCACAGAATCGAGCCTAAACCAAAACATTTTGAAGAATACATCGTCAAGTATTGCTCAGACAATAGGAAAGACAAAACCATCCCAATTGATTGGGAAAAGCTCTCGACAGCTTTAAAGCCTTTCTTAAAGTACCAAAGTGCAAGTACGCGTATTAGAGAGGCTTTAACTAACGATGATTTTTCTGAGTCTATCAAGGTGGAACTTATTCACAGTGTTTTATCAAGATACAGCTCTGACCAAATCTCTGATCTTGAGTGGTTTATGATTATCAAATTGCTCTGGACTAATTTACCACAAGCAATGGAGATTTCAACCACCTCATATCCAGTTTTCCACAAGATACGTGGATGTAAGTACTCAGAAGTCTTAAATCGTAACGCATCATTTTCCCAATTGGTCACTCAAACCTGGCCCAGATTCTACAAAGATCTTAAGAAGTACTCTAAACAGACTGAAAAGATGGATGAGAAGGCCAAGAAGAATGATGGGAAACTCATGAAGAAATTTAAGATCCACGACAATAACTTCTTGCTGAACAAGGTTCAATCACTATTCACTCATTCCCCCTTAAAGAAGCAAAAGAGTGTATCTCGTTCTCCAAGAACGTCTTCCAAGAATTCTCCACCAAGGAAGAATACAAACGAAGCTAGGGATGACACGAAGACCATAGCCAGAAAGGCAAGCGGAGACAGCTTATCAGGAGGTAGTATGTCGAAAAACAGTCCTTCATTGTCTAGTCCATTGAAGCCTAGCTCATTGGATGAAAGTCCATTGATTGGCAGTCCAATTGATAATCCTCTGCTTGATAGACCTTTGGATGAAAGTCCATTTATCGAAGTTCCCCTGCTTGATAGTCCATTACTTGGAAGTCCATTGAATGCTAACACATTGAATAACAGCCCAATGAGCTCAACTCAACTAAAGGAAATTGAACTGGCAGATATTGATCTCGAGGATATACAACTCGAAGACATGCAGATTATGCAAAATGTGAACCATAAGCTGAATCCTATTCCATCGAATCGTGCCATGTCCACAAGAAGATATTCATCATATGATGATCTGAAACTTAAGGAGGCTATGTGGCCCAAGAGATATTCCTGGAACCCAACTCTGATGGATTCGTATTATTTGAGTGATGACTTATGGTTCAAGAGTCCAGTTGATATTGTACTTCACTTGAATACAATAATTGATGTTTAAATTTACTAATTACTATTTGCAGAAATGAATACAGCCTATTGGTTCAATTGGTCAATAATAGCCTTCTTAACCTTTTCTAACGATGCTTCGTCGATTAATCTGATTCTCTTTTCCTTGGTGCTCAATTGCTTCAATTCGAGTGGCAAGACATCTTTTTCAAAAGAGTAACCTTCGAACGAGTCCAACGCCTTGTTGACAACTTCTGAAAACTTGGCTGGGTGGGCAGTAGATAAGGAGATATACTTGATTTTGTCTTCCTTTGAGTCTTTGGAAATAAATCTGTAAGAAGTGGCCACACCAACAGCAGTATGTGGGTCCAACACGTAGTTTTCAGGATGGTTTGAGTAAACTTCCTTGATAGTATTAACCGTATCTTCGTTATCAACTCTTTCAGAACCAAAAAGCTTTCTGGCAGACTCAACCACGGCTTCAGAAGCAACAACAGAACCGGTAGCTTTCAATTGGTTCATCCATTCTTGCAAGGTAGCACCAGCTTCTTTGTCATTACCATTGGCAATAGTGTTTCTTATCAAGTACCACAACAATCTTTCAAAGTTTGAAGAGATCAAGATATCCATCGCTGGAGAGTATGTGGCCTTGACGGCTTCGTCTCCGCTGGTGTTCTTTTCGTAACGGCCGGACTTCAAGAATCTATCCAAAATATCGTTTTCGTTAGTTGCAATAATCAACTTGTCAACTGGCAAACCCATTTCGGTAGCATAGTAACCAGCCAATATGTCACCAAAGTTACCGGACGGAACAACAAATCTGATCTTGTCATCGGAGTTGCCCAATTGTTTTCTCAACTGG
Organism: Teunomyces stri; assembly: GCA_030563165.1. Taxonomy (NCBI): domain Eukaryota; kingdom Fungi; phylum Ascomycota; class Pichiomycetes; order Serinales; family Debaryomycetaceae; genus Teunomyces; species Teunomyces stri. The sequence continues at coordinate 158,344 of JAKUBI010000021.1, forward strand.
AAGTAGGAGTAGAAATAGTATGTTTGTTGAGCCAAAATACGGGCCCAGTTGATGGAGTTGACGGCACCAACGTGATACTTGTCATTGAATTCTTTGTCACCAAAGATTTGCTTGACGATATCTTGACAGTCATCAAAGGTACCCTTGACAGACAAAGTGTGTACGTTGGCATCCTCGACGGTGGTCATTTGTTCTTCCTGGATAGGAGAGATTCTACCAGTTGGATACAAGATGAAGACAGAAACGTCCTTCTTGCCACGTAAACCATAGATGGCAGCAGAACCCGTGTCACCAGAAGTAGCACCAACCACGGTGATGACGTCCCTTTCTTCGTTGGTTGCCTTTTTTGCGTTACGTCTGGTCAAAAAGTATTCAAACAAGTTACCCACAAACTGCAATGCAACATCCTTAAATGCATAAGTTGGACCATGGAACAACTCCAACAAGTACAAATCTGAGTCAATCTTCTTTAATGGAGTGACTTCTCTAGATCTGAAGGTGGAATAGGACTTTTGAATCAAGGTTTTCAAGTCTTCATCTGGAATCTCCTTTGAATTCACGTATAATCTCAAGATATTAAAAGCTAATTCGTTGAAAGATAAATCTTTCCATTCTTCCAAGAATGACGAAGGTAACTTCGGAATTTGGGATGGTAAGAATAATCCACCGTCTTTGGCTAAACCAGTCATGACGACATCTTCAAAGGAGAAAGCCTGTGCGGCACTGGAACGAGAAGATCTGTAGACTTGTGACATCTTGTTTGTAACTAGAATAGAGTTGTAACTTTTTCACAAATAATTCCCAATATTGAGTCAACGTTTTGTGCCGGTACCGCTTGGTACTGTATGAATTATGACACACATACCTCCAGACAAAAAATTTTGCGGTGTTCATTTTATCTTCACGTGTCTATGCACGTGACGTGGGTTCTTTTGACCACATGCGACAAATAATGATCGTTCTAAATTTCACTAGATACCTTTACATTGATCCAGAATACCGTTCCCACCTATAAGGAAAATACCCTTTAATTTTTCTCATTTTCTTGTATATATTAAGCAGAATCGGTATCAATCATACCAACTCCACCATAGACTCATAGATCAATTGTGTTTGTCTGATGTTACAACGATGGATCGCCAGGTGTCACTTTCGGTACAATAGTTCCAGTAGTGGGTTCAACGCTCCTTTCCACACTACTCCATATTCCGACAAATACTACAAGCCAATAATACGTGAAGGTTATAGAGGGTTTGATAAACTTATGATTCCAAAAGATTTTAGAGCAGGAAATCAGGAGCTAGACATTAATCCAGAAGACGCCACACAACAAGAAAACCTACAAAAAATCATAAACTCATTTGAATCATCTGTAAAGGTTGCAATTGGGTACGGTTCAGGAGTATTTCCTCAAATCGGATACGATAAGGAAAAGTCTGAAGAAACACAGATTGACTTCATCAACATTGTGGAGAATAATGATACGTTTCACAGACAAAACCTAAAGCAACATCCAGACCATTACTCAGTCAAATTTCCCTTTTTGATTAAATTAATCCAAGGACGGAGTGGAATATACTTCAACCCTTTTGTTAAAACAGACTATGGGGTTATCAAATACGGCATCATCTCAAAGAACACCTCCTTGAGAGACCTAAGTGAGTGGAGATCTTTGTATTTTGCAGGTAGATTGCATAAACCTGTTAACTTTATAAAGGATGATGATGAAACCATCAAGTTCTTGAATCAATTCAACCTAAAAAATGCAATGACGTTATCCATCTTGTTGATTGAAAAGAATCAATTCTCTGAGGTTGAATTATACGAAAAAATTACAAGCTTATCGTATTTGGGAGACTTCAGAATGTATATTGGCGGTGAAAACCCGAACAAGGTGAGAAATATAGTTGACAAGCAGTTCTTACTCTTCAAGAAGTTGTATGAACCTATTTTGGACTATTTTGTTCACAGAAACTGTGTGATAATAATAGATAATAGTGGAGCGAATAGAATATTCCGCAAAAATTTACCTGTCAACACAAAGATAAAGTTAGTCAGTACTTTACCGTTGCATTTCCGGACCAAATTGTATCAAATGTATCGCGATAAGTCGATCAAAGATATTGTCAAGGACAAAGACTTAGCTAAGAACTTGACAAAGGTGGTAAGCAAGACTATTACCTCGTCCTCTATTAAACAGGCAATTAAGGGATTCTTCAGCTCCGGAATTATCAAGTCTATAAAGTATGCATTTGCTAAGCATCACAAATTTTGGAGAGGAAGATTAAGACATGCATAATCCTATAAATATATGCGTGTATGTTCTTTTATGTGTAAATAGAGCAAATAAGATACATTAGTCATATTAACTGGACGTAAGCATCCACCACAAGATATATTATTCTATATTGTAGTTTACTTGCATCACCATTAAAATTCTCGATCAAGAATATTTAAGGCGTGAAAGTCATTAGGGCAATACTTTACTCGGGATGAATGTGAGGGTGGGGGTAGTTGAAACCGCAGATTAGTTGACACACTTGAAACTTCGTGGCTATTGAAATAAGATGATGGAGGTGGGGTATGATTTTGAGCGTTCGTTGTTTCCTGGGTTTTGAGCTGGTTTGTTGGATTGATTCCTTGACTTAATGTAGTGAAACTTCTATCTCTAATTGACAATTGTGCAAACGACGAAGAAGATGAAGAAGATGCAGGTGAAGGTGATATAGATTTTAGTTGATTGTTTATGCTGGTGTATTTGGTAATAGGAACTTGGAAATCCTTGTCTTGAGGTTCTTTGCTGTTAGAATTATCTTGTTTTATGCTGTTATGTGTAGAGTTTGTATTTGGTAATACTGAATTGTCCATTCTAGAATGTTTAATTCTCTCCCTTTTCAACAAATCGTCAGGATAAATGTCATTGCTTAGTATTAAATGTTTGATTTTTGGATCCTTTGATGGGAGAAGAACCAACTCATCGTTTTCCTCTTCAGACGATGACGAAGTAGCTGTAAGATCTGTTTCTTCGTTTTTCATTGAAGATCTTTTTCGTTTCTTCGAGTTGAGTACTTCAAATGGGTCAAACAGGTAGTAACTAATTAAATGAAGCTTTTGATTTTGTTTTGTAATAATTGAGAAGCTTTGCTTCACTAGAAGAGACTCTTCTTCAGTTGTTTCTGTCGATACGGGGTCCGAATCAGTTGTCTTGTTTGATTTTTTATCCTTCGATGGCAATTGTTTGTAAATTAAAAACTGGCCATGATGAACCTTTGAAGGAGACCAAACTTTGCCATCGGTCCATCTTTTCATACCACATTGGGTTTCATTCCAGACAAAGACAGTATTTGGTTTTATGTATTTCTTTTTTTCAATATTGTTCAATCGACGATTAATGGTGGGAAGAATCTCTAATCTAGTTGCTTCAAAAAGAAGTAATGCATCCAATACTGTTTTCGTTCGTCCCTTGTAGGTAATTATCATATTGCTACTCAGATTTTCACTTGAATTATCATTGTCTTTGCTCAGAAAGCTGGTAGCCTCGGTTTGAGGGTTATATTCTGGGATGATCCACATTGGTCAGTTTGGGGAATCTCCTTATTGAATAATGTGAGAGATAAGACGAAAATAATGTAGATGCTGCAATTTTTGCTAAGTCAGGCCAGTCATGAACGAAAAGAAAGGCATTGACGTGAATGACAAAAAGGAGTCAACCCAAAAAAATTTATGTAAAATCGCGATACTAGTCGAGCTAGGAAATCTGAGTATTTAGACAGATCTAAGTTTAACTTATGTATGGAAGAAATGAGCAAAATGGAACCTCAAATACAACCAACTAACTACTTTAGCGAGATATCAAAAATGTATCATTGTATTGAGCTTTGAGGTAACCAGAAACCCAGCAATTGATTGAAGTATTAATTCGGTGTTTTAATTTGAATGTAAGATACCTGTTATCAAGAAATTTAAGTTTCCTGATTGAGGATTTATATTGTTAATTCCTATTTTTGGTGCTCATGTTCAAGGACAAATGTAAAAAGTCACCTTAACATGTAATAATTTTTCCCGCATTAATTTATAATAATTGGGACAATTTCGTATATTACACCGACTTTTTTGCTTGTGTAACAAACTGGGCATAATGAGGCTTTATTCTGAGGGAAAGAGATGCCAGGGTCACCAAAGGTTTGTTTTATTCTACCATATTGCTATAATAATATAACAAAGAATCAACACTCTGTATTCCACTTTTGAGTCACCTTTCATTTGCAGCGAAGTATTGCACAATCATTTTTAGGTTTAATAAATCCTCCTGAATTTTTTCCATTTTTGTATATTTTTTACCAACCTCAATATTCATAGTTGCTACTGGTTAAAATGTTTGGTTGAGCCGAACATCGCTATTTTCAAACTTTCAAAACTTCAGAAATTTGAACAATTTTTTGTATTTTTCTCCACTGGAGCAGCAATTTTTGTTTTTACCCAAAATTGATTCAAATTGCATTGTGGTAATGAGGAGAAGATAAAGAGGGGAAAAGGTTGGACTCTGTTTCTGACGTCAAGTGACCATTTTGTTTTCATCCCCTCATTTTGCACCCTTTTATTACGTTTGTTTTTGTTTCAATCCTATACGATTTATACGATGACATGAAAATTGTCCCAAAAAAAAAAGTCGCAACAATTTTTATAATCACACTAGCTTATATTATTAGAGAGATAAAGGAGGGGTAATATTTAGAATTTTTTGTCCCACGAGTCCAACTTCATGGTACCATTTTCTTGGAAGTTGATGTGCATCTTGAATGCATCCTTCAAGATGTGAGGTTCATGCAAAGTCTTCTTCTTTTCCGCATAGAAGGTAGCTCGATCCAAGTAGTCTTGTAATTGAGCTCTGTAGTCTGGGTGTGAACACTTGTCAATGATCACTTTAGCTCTTTGCTTAGGAGATAAACCTCTGAGATCAGCCAAACCTTGTTCAGTAACAACAACATCCAAGTCGTGTTCGGTTTGATCAACATGGGAAGCCATTGGAACAATACAAGAAAGACCAGTTGGGTCGATCTTGGAAGGTCTGGCAGATGGAGTGTGCATGATAGACAATTTGGCATTTCTGAGGAAATCAGCAGAACCACCCAAACCGTTCAACATTCTGGAACCCATCACGTTGGTGGAGTTGGCATGAGCGTAGATATCAACTTCAACTGGAGTGTTCATGGCAATAACACCCAATCTTCTGATGATTTCGGGAGAGTTAGAAACAACTTGAGATCTCAAACACAACTTCTTGGAGTAAGAGTCCCAGTTTTGGTAGAACTTTTCAAAACCTTCTTCAGTCAATCTGATGGAAGTAGCAGTGGCAAATTCCAAGGAACCGGATTCAAAGAAATCCAAGAATGAATCTTGCAAGACTTCGGTCCAGACAGACAAGTTCTTGAAGTTTGAAGATGCCAAACCTTCGACAACAGCATTAGCAATGTTACCGATACCAGATTGCAATGGGTGCAAATTTTCTGGCAATCTACCGAGCTTAACTTCGTGTTCAAAGAATTCTATGAGATGTTGTGCAATGTTTTGAGAAGTGATGTCAGATTCAGTGTTTGGTGGAACCTTGTCTCTGCTGGTAGATTCAACAATTGCAACAACCTTGGATGGGTCAACTGGGATAGCAACAGTACCAATCTTGTAGTCTGAAGAAGTGTGTGGGTATGGTTGTCTGAAAGGTGGGTTGACAGGCATATCAATGTCGTGGATACCTTCAAAAGATGGTGTGTTTGTGTTGACTTCGATGATGATCTTGTCAGAAACAGAAATCATTTCTGGAGATGCACCAACAGCTGGACCAGGCACAATAGAACCATCTTCGGTAATAGCAGTGGCTTCAATGATGGTGAAGTCCAACAAATCGTCGTCCTTCTTGTCTCTGGTGTAGTATCCGTAGGTCAAATCTTGTGGAAACATTGACAAATGCTTGTCAAAGAACTCAATTCTACCTTCATTGATACCTTGAGCAATTGGCTTACCGACTTGATGTGGAGATCTCTTAAGGATCATATTGTTGGTTGCCCATCTACTCTCTTCAGGACCAGCAGAAGCGCCAACAAATAAGTTGAATTGCAATTGACCTTGAAGGTTGTTCTTTTCAACGTGTTCAGCCAAAACAGTTGGGATGACTTTTGGAGCACCAACACCAGTAAAACCGGACCAGCCTAAGTATTGACCGTGTTTGAACAACTCGATACATTGTTCTCCAGTTCTCAACCTTTGCAAGTATGGAGCGTATCTCACTCTCTGTTTAAGTAAGGAAGACATTATGATTCAAAACGAGACCAATTACTCTGTTTCAATATTTCAATTAAGCTAAGCAAAATCTACGATTTATTCAGTTTCGTGAATAGCCCTTGTATTATATAGTCGCGTATCCAGGGAACGGCCAAAAAAAAAAAAACATCAAAAAAAAATAACCTCAACAATTTTGATTTCTTTTTTTTTTCTTGCTCTACATTCAAGATTGCCTGTATGTATCCCAGACATTTTCTCTGTTGGGTGGCGAGGGGATAAGAGAGGGGTAGTAGTACCTTTCACGCATATTTATGCTATGAAGGAGAGGCTGGACACTATCACTATACAGGCTGAAATGAATCTCGGGGACGCCAAAGTTCGTGTTAAATTTTAACCTGTGTTGTGTGGTAAAAAATATGACGATGACAAAAACATGGCGTTGCATGTTTCGAAAATTTCCGGAGTACCCCATATGGGGTACTCCGTGTCTAATAATGTCGAAGTGGTCGTTTTTAAAACGCTTTTTTCTCTGGGTAAAGCAGTGGGTTCCGAGACCGGAGTTCCAACCACAGTAGGTTTGTTCGTTTAACTGGTTCGCACCAGAAAGTGCCGATTCGTAGATTTTGCAATCATGTAACCGAAAATCCGAATCCGAGGCATTAAACATAATATGGTTTGCAATGAATTGAAATTCGCCCATCCATGGGTAATGCTCACGATATATTTTATTGTCAAAACATTGCCCCTCCTTCCTGCAAATTAGTAAAAAACCGTTTAACGAAGGTGTCAGGGCATAATTAGAGTGTATTTACGCTCAGTTACACGTATGCTTCAATATTGTAGGAAATCCAATTTAAGAACTTCTTTATTTTGTATTATTAATTGTTTCATTAACATCCACCTACATACTTGAACCTCCTTTTTCTTCGGCCGGTTATCGCACAAAAAGAATTTGCACCTAACTCCGAGAATAAATGCATGGGGATTGGTCAGCTATTAAACCCACCCCCATAGAACGGGAACTTCAGGGTTATACAAACCTCTCGGGATTAATATACAGGAAAATTCATCATGAGACCTTCAGCAAATATCATCTGATATTTAATTTAGCTGCTTTAAACCGACTTACTCTAACCGAGTTTCCCTCTTCGTCAACGGGCTCAAACTCCAATTCTTCATCAGTCTTTCTGAACCCATTGGAATTGCTTTTTACAATGATCTTTTGACGTAACCTATGATAGTCTGCAGTTATTTGCTGATCAAATACGTCATCCTCCATTGTATCATCAATATCTTCGTTGCTGAATTCGTTTTCGACTATCTCATCAACTAAAATAGGGCCGTCATCTTCATCATCATCGTCATCAAACTCGTCAACTCTCTCTATCTCATCTAATTTAGGGTCAAAGACAGTCTGATCTCCTTTTAATTTCAATAACTTTTCTCTCTTTTCATCGAGATCCTCTATCTTATCACGGCTTGGCATTGACTCAATCATCTTATTCAATACCTCAAAGTCTTTAAGCTCTTTGACAACAGGGCCCTCTGTTTCAATATCGTCGTCATACATACCCAAAGCGTATGCTTTAGCCATTGTATCCAAATCCTGTTGTAACGATAAATAGTCTAAAGTAGTATCTCTCACCGCTGATTTATCACCTTCCACAATTAGTTTGTCTTGCTTGTCTGAGACTATAGTATCCGTAATTGCAGGTGGCAGAATGGGTTCAGTCTTTTTGGTAATTTTGTCATTCTCTGGTTGGGTTTGTTTCTTTTTACTAGCTTTGAATCGAGAAATCTTCTTTGGTCCCTTGTGAATTTCTTTGTCATCCTGAGTATTTACGGAACCATGCTCAACAATATCAGAGATAATTGATTGTTCCTTTACTGTATCTAGTGGTGACTCAATATCTTGTGGGGAGGATACAACCTTATTGTCAATATTATCTTCATTTTCTCTAATTGATTTCTCAATCAACTGAACTCTATTAATAGGGTCCACCGTACTGGAATACTCATCACTGTTATCAACTATTTTCTTACCCCGAGTCTTTTGCTTGAAAATAGACTGACTAGTTGATTGTTTCAACAGTTCAACCACTTCTTCAACATTTCTCTCAACAATGTCTATCACAGGACCCGACGAATTATTTTCCTTTAGAGGTATTTCCTCATCTTGATGTTTGACAATACCGGATGCAATTCTTTCCTGCTTAAACTTGGAAAGCTTAGGAGCATCTTCAATGTTTTTTATCATTTCACTGATGTTCTCAATTTCGTTGATTTCAAGCTTTTCTGAAAACCTGACATTCTTCAGTTTGTCTCTTTGGGTCAAATCCGTATCTTTCAAACATGATTTCTTCTCTTCTATATCTTGGACGACCAGAGAATTCTTGGATTTCTCAGAATTGAGTCTCAAATTCAATACCTGATTCCAAAGAAGATCATTAGCTTTGTCAGCTTCTGAATTGTAGCCCAAAAATGCTTTACCGGGTCCATAGAGTAACTCGTCAGCAATGTCGTCATCCTCATCGTCTTCATCTTCCTCATCATTATCGGAAAATTCAAATTCCCACTCTTCATCATCTGCAAAACTAATACCAGGGTCACCATTATCAAACCCATCCGCCAAAAGCTCCAACTCAAGTATGTCATCCTTGTTTATTGCAGAGTTTCTTTCGTTAGGTGTACTGGTCAATGTAATTCCATTGCTAACAGGGGTATCTTCTAGGTGGTTCTCTTTTATAATGTTGGCAAGAATCATATTTCTTTCCTGTAACTTTTCCTCATCTAAGGATGCTTCTGATACGTCTGAGTACCACGGCATGCTCAGGATTGATTCGCCAAACGACGATGACTCGGGATCATCTGTTTCTCCAAACTCTCCTTCATCTAGCTTCTTGAACTCCTCGATGCATACTTGTTTTAACTTGAACTTGTCATCAGGACTGACATTCAATTTATCTATTTTGTCAAGAAGATCATCTTGATCTACTTTAGAATGTGCAAGATCTTTACTTCCTGGTATTAATTCCATATCTTCCAATAATTCTTTTAGTTGATCGTCTTCATCTTCCACTTCTCCTTCTTCTTTTCCTATTGCTTCTCTGTCCACATTGTTGTTGAGCTTATCTTCTTTTTTATTAGGGGTTTCGGATGCTGCCTCACCCACTTTTTCTTGAAAGTATTTGAATTCAGTTTCAGATGGTTTCTTTGGCTTTGAATCCGATGTGCTAGTTTTGGTACTAACTTCGATTTTCTGATTATTAATTTTAGTGCTCAAAACATTATCGTCATCGTCTAATTCCTCCGTAATATCCATGTAAGGTAAACCTTCCTCATTGAATTTCTTCATATCTAATGAACCTTCATTATGGGAATCTAACTCTTCAATTCCTTGTAATTTTTCAAAATGTTCTTTGATACTCATCGCCTCTTGTATTTTTGAGTTAAATTCGGCTAATGATTCATTCTGTCTTTCACATTGACGAGCCAAGAACTCCTGAGCATCTTTTACGGACTTTTCGACAAAATATTCACCTCCAAGATGTACTGTGATACGTTTTTCGTTGCTATGTGAAATTTGGGCCAAAGTCTTCTTACTCGTTAAAACTTGATCTTGCAAGACATTTCTTTTATTCGTAATTTGTTCAAGTGTAGTCGATACTTGTGAATATAATGCTACCAAAGCATCCTTATCTCGAAGAAAATCAACCTCGCCAAGCATACTGGTGACGTAAAGGAGGTTTTAAAACGATCTAATGGCAAGATCCAGTAACGTAAGTTATGAAAAAACGAGTTTTGCACTACCAAATTGCTGCTCGTGAGTTTTTCACTAAATCTAATCTATAAAAGCTTTGCCTCCTACGTTGGACTCAAATTGTTCTAATTCCTACGAAGTGCATTTGATACACCCTTTTTCTCTTCCCATTCCCGTAATGCCAGTTCCCACTCTTCATCTTCGGTCATATTTACAGGTTGATCCGTTGATGAATTTGTGTTGAAATTTTCCTCGTCGTTTTTTCTCTCTTCGGCATCATAATCATCCTTGAATTCAATCCACCTCTCGTGGATATCTACTTCCTTGAATCCTGGTAATCCACCTTGTCTTGTTGCTTCACTCCAAATTGAATCGCCTCCAATTTCGCTTCCGAAGCTGTAGCCGTTAGCCTTATCTATAACGCTAAGCAAATTTATCATACTTTGCTTATTTTCAACTGCCAATACTTCAAATGATACCAAATTAAAATCCTCCACTAACTCTGCTATCATCTCTGTAAGCTTGACATAATTTCTTCCCAAAACAGAGTTTGACTCTTTCTCTAAGAACGGCTTGAGATAACTCAAATCTTGAACCTCTGTATAGTAATCTAGCCTGAAAGGTAGTTCTCCGTAATTTCGAAGCATATCTATCTTAGAAATGACATTCACATGGGGCAAATCTAGTTGTAACATTGATCTCAAACTAAGTAAAAGGATTGAGATATATTGCGAAGGACTCGTCAAATAGATAGAATCTACCAATGAAACAACACATAGACGAAGCCTCTTTGACTTTACCAATCTTTTAAATATGTGAAATAAGGAGTTGTGATGTGTAAATAGTTCTACTTGACCTGGACAATCAAATATCAAGTAGTTTTGTTCTGCAACCAACTTGTCAACCTTCGCTATGAATTGATCTATTCCATCCTCATCCAAACTTTCCAATGCATACATTAACCCCCCATTTGGACCCAAACTCAATTCTTCCATAATTTCCTCAAGCGTGACAAAGTCTCTTATATCCAATGCACAATTTGGATACGGTAATCTGTCATTTGCAGGATCAAGGTTTATAATACACAGTTTACGTCCTATTGCAGACATAAACTGATACATCCCATGGCAATATGTGGATTTACCGGAGCCAGGCGGCCCTATCACTACTTGGCCAAACATTCTTTAACTCTTCCTTCAGATTTGTTGCAGTCGCAAAATTATATTACTAACTCCACTTTGTCCAATTTGCACGACCAAAAAATCAAACAGAAAAACTCATTTGGAAGGCAACACTTCTACGCTAGATAGTCAATTCTTTTGTGGAAAGAGTACAGGTATCCATTGAATATTGTTTTAAAACATTCATTTAATATTCGTGCCGTATAATCTTTTTGATTTTTAGCATTCAATCTCATTTAACATCCTTTGCCACACAAGATGTCCAACGAATCAACCTTCTTAAATAAAACCGTCACCGTTTCACCTTTAGTATTATTATCTGTTGTCGATCACTACAACAGAGTAGCTAAAGACTCCAAGAAGAGAGTTGTTGGTGTTATATTAGGTGATAGTTCAACCGATAATATCAATGTCACCAACTCCTACGCTATTCCATTTGAAGAAGATGAAAAGAATTCAAGTGTCTGGTTTCTTGACCACAATTTTATAGACTCAATGGGAGAAATGTTTAAGAAGATCAATGCGAAGGAAAAGCTTATTGGTTGGTACCACTCTGGCCCGAAATTGAGACCGTCAGACTTGAAGATAAACGATGTATTCAAGAGATATACACCCAACCCTTTATTATTAATTGTTGACGTTCAACCAAGAGAGGTAGGTATTCCAACTGATGCATACTTTGCGGTGGAAGATATCAAAAATGATGGCTCGGCTGCTGAAAAGACCTTTGTCCATGTCCCTTCGTTGATTGAAGCTGAAGAAGCCGAGGAAATTGGAGTGGAACATTTGTTGAGAGACATTAGAGATCAAGCTGCTGGCAATTTATCGTTAAGAGTTACTCAAACTTATCAATCTTTGTTGGGATTGCACCAGAAAATCAGAGAAATAGCCAATTATTTGGATAAAGTTTACCAGAAGAAGTTGCCAATAAACCATACTATCTTGGGCAAGTTACAGAATGTTTTTAATTTGTTGCCCAACTTAGCGAATCAAGACTTTTCTGAATCCAAATCAGGAGGAGCAGAAACTTATCCCACTAATCCATTGGCTACTGCTTTCACAATCAAAACCAACGATGAATTGATGATTGTTTACATAAGTACTCTCGTGAGAGCTATTATCGCATTCCACGACTTGATTGATAACAAATTAGAAAACAAAGCCTTAAACGATAAGAAGTCCAACGTTGACCCCAAGGTTGAAGATATCGGCTCTAAGATCATTGAGGAAGAAAAGGGTGTTACTACAGCTAAAGAGTAGTTGATAAGTTTTAATTTACAATTAGCGAATAGTAGAACAATTGATTATTAGGCGTGTGTAAACCATTTTGTTGAACGGTACTAAATGGAATTAAAAAATCAAGCTCACATTTAATCCGATCAGCAGTTTTATCCAACCAGTTTAGGAGTGTGCGTAGCGGTTCTGGCGCTTCATACGTGATTCTATTGAGGACTTATATCATGTCACATAGGATTCTTGCCTATCCAAGGCTCAATAATGTTGCCAACTTTAATTTTTTTTACAAGAATACTAAGCGAAACTTGATCATTCAACAAAACTTCATATGTAATGAATATTTAAAAGATGAATACGGCAAAAAGTTTTGGGTTAGAACAAACACAAAGAAAGCAACGTTTTCTTCTTCCTCATATTCTAATTCAAGTTCAAAGCAAAGTTCCACAAACGACGATAACACCATATTAGAGAATGTTGCTACAAAGATGTTGAATTGTCAAGAGCCAGAGGCTGCAACTAATTCCAAAACTATCAACTCACATATTCCATTTGAGGTAAAACCAAAAGAGGCCTCTAACAATGTAATAGGTGGAGTGAAATCATACCCAAAAACAAAGTCCGATCTTCAGAAGATGATAAATCCGTACATCAAATTAACAAAGCCGAATTTAACTGTCTTGGTGACCTTAAGTTCCATTTGCTCATATGCTATTTCACCGTTGTCTGTATCTTTGTCTGAGTTGATATTCCTAACCGTTGGAACAGCGATGTGTTCTGGTGCAGCCAATGCAATCAATATGGGGCGCGAGCCTGATTTCGATAGAAAGATGCCAAGAACAGTGGGACGTCCTGTCGTCCGGGGATTGGTCACACCTGCACAATCCTATAAGTTTGCAGCTATAACTGGATCAGTTGGTTGTGTGATGTTATGGTTTGGGGTAAATCCTATCGTTTCATTACTTGGTTTCCTGAATATTGTTCTATACTCGTGGATCTACACTTCTCTTAAGCGGAAGTCAATTATAAACACTTGGGTAGGAGCCATTGTTGGAGCTATCCCTCCCTTGATGGGATGGGCATCGTCGTCACCATTGAATCATCCAGCAGCATGGTGCTTAGCAGGACTTTTGTATGCATGGCAGTTTCCTCATTTCAACGCCTTGTCACACAACATTGCAGATCAATATAAGCAAGCAGGGTATGTCATGGCTGCTGCAGAAAATCCAAAGTTAAATGCGAGAGTAGCCTTGCGTTACTCCCTTTTAATGTTCCCACTTTGTTTTGGATTATCCTATTACGAGATTACCGATTGGGTATTTCCATTTGATTCCGCTATAGCGAATGGATGGTTAACCTATCTTGCTTTCAAATTCTGGTATCAACAAAAGAAAAATTACAAGACTGGCTCAAAGCCAACTACTGAAGGGTTAGCTCTAGCAAGTACCCATGCCAGAAAGCTTTTCTGGTGTTCAGTATGGCATTTACCAGCAGTTTTGATTTTGGCGATGTTGCACAAAAAGGGCCAATGGGATAGATTCTTAAGTTATTTGGGAATCAAAATGGACCAGAAATTGAACCAACCGCTCATTTCTTAGATTTTTCTTGTACATATACATAATATAGGATTGAGTAAACATATTTTAATATATAAAACCGTCATATCAAATAAGCTATGTAGGAATTTATTAAAATGTTTAAGAAGTTATTGAAGTTGACTAAAAGTATCAAGACTGGACTGTACTCTAGGGCAGGTTTTTAGAAATATAACTGTTAAATGAAATATTGGTGCCAATTGCATATTAATTTGTCCTCAAAAGTACTTAGAGTTGGGAATTTTCCCGTAGATCGCCTAAGCACTATGATTACAGCTAATATTCAACGCCAGAACCAGCTTTATGTTGAAATGATACCTCGAACTGTCTCTGGTACGCAGTAGGATCGTTGGGATCCGACATTGTTGATGATATGCTTACTTATAATTCTAAGTAAATAGAATCTTTTCTTCAAGTAAACTAAGAAGTCGAAAACTTATGTAAACCTATAAATCCAAATATTTAGCCAGTTCATCAGTATCTAATATTATTATTCTTAATTACATAGACTATCTGACGAGCATTCAATTCATGTAACACAGATTATGATTACCAATACCTTAATCCTTAATTAGTAATTCGTGCATTTTCAATTGCAACCAACATTCCATTTTCAACTGCTTGGATCAACCCAACACCTTGTTGAAGTGATACCTCGAACTGTCTTTGGTATGCAGTAGGATCGTTGGACACTGACATTGTTGATGATTTACTTTCTTATAACTCTAAGTAATAGAAGTATTTTCTTCAAATAAACTAAAACGTTGGAAACTTATGTAAACTTATATATCCAACTATTGAGCCAGCTCATCAGTATCTAATAGTATTGTTCTTAATCAGTTAACCTTTAGACTATTTGACGAGCACTCAATTCGTGTAACGCAAATTATGATTACCAATATCTTAATCCTTAATTGGTAATTCGTGTTGAAGTGATACCTCGAACTGTCTTTGGTATACAGTAGGATCGTTGGACACTGACATTGTTGATGATTTACTTTCTTGTAACTCTAAGTAAATAGAAATATTTTCTTCAAATAAACTA